>CM061920.1:315786210-315804210 GCA_031002005.1 Vandiemenella viatica | reverse complement strand
AAAAGGGTATCACAGAACATTTCCTAAATGAATGATGAAAAGCGCCTAGTAATGGCAAACAAGTTGGCCTGAAGCAGACTTAGTCCAGAGGCTCTCCAAGCAAAGTATCATCTCAGTTTAGCGAAGTGCGTTGGGCAGGTTGGTGTGAATGACTATGTGGAAGCCAGGCAGCTTATTAAA
Organism: Vandiemenella viatica; assembly: GCA_031002005.1. Taxonomy (NCBI): domain Eukaryota; kingdom Metazoa; phylum Arthropoda; class Insecta; order Orthoptera; family Morabidae; genus Vandiemenella; species Vandiemenella viatica. The sequence goes on along the minus strand of CM061920.1, from coordinate 315,804,030 downwards.
TCATCAACCGAAAAAGAGAAATCCAGCTCCAATTGGTTCAGAGTCATGCAGCGATAAGGGAGCGTCCATAAACCACGTAGCTCCATTTTGGCCTCCTGTGAACCCCACCTCCCCCCACGCAGCCCGACGTGGCTTTTGCCTCTACCGCCCCCCCCCGGCCCCCTCCCACGCAGCACGTAGCTGTTTTCCCTTATTGATTCCTCCAGAAGACATTTTGTAATATTTCCTCCTATCAGGCTATCGTAAATTACATACGGAGACAAATATTCATATAGTGTTGTGTTTTCTGAACCTTATTGTAACTGTGACAAATAATATGAATGAAAAGCTACGTCGCCTGGCTCGGAAACCTCCCCCCTCCCCCCCCCCCCCGTCCCACTTAGCCAACGTGGCTTTCCAGCAAACCCCTCCCCATCCCTCCTAGCCCTAACTACAGAGAAGTACTCTATACCCTACGCAAACTATAGGGCCATTATTACATCTATTCTCAAGAAAGAATGGTATACAATATTGTTAAAAGAGGGGCAGCAGAAAGGTACAATGTTATTGCGGACGTAGTAGACAATAACTCGTTGTATGTCCAGATTGAGATAAATAGAAGTAAAATCACAATGGTGAGTAGATTACAGTCAGGACAAGCATTACCAAGGGCCAAATAGCTCAAATTGAAGATTGTTTGACTCCCTGATGTGACAATATTGTAATACGGAGGAAGACAACCGACACTTTACGGTAAGATGTAAACTTTAAAGTACATTCGGAAAGCAACTGATAGAAGATGGCCTGAATGTCAAGAAAATAACAGCACTGATGAGGACTCTGTCCATGCCAAGATAAAATGCGATCAAAAATGTACACAATTATGTGTTAAGAACTAAAGGTAAAATATAAAACCTTGTACTGCCGATGAGATAGTGTTGGTTGAATTAGCCTTATGGATAGAGCCATTAAATAAAATAAAAAAGTGCAATTTAACCGAGCTCAGTGGATGGGTGGTAGCGATCTGGCTTCGTATTTGAGAAGACGGAGGTTCGCATCCTCATGTGGACATTCAGATTTCGGTTTGCATGGTTACTTGTGCTTGTCTAAATGGTTCCTTCCAAAAGCCATGGGTGAATTCCTTCCCGTTCCTTGCTCCAACACTCTCCCATCTCTAATAACCTGTACGTTATCAAGGATTAAAAACAATATAAAAATAAAATAAAATAGAAGTAGTAACTGAAAATGGAAGACATATCTTACTCAGGGAAATTGCATCCCGAGCATATACTCTCTCGCCATTAAATAAAATTCATTACAACTGCTAAAAGTTTTCAAAGCTGTGTAAGTAGTAAGTTGCTTCACTTGCCTTATTTCTAATCAGTAATGTCGATTTCAGTACGTTATAAATTTTACTAAATACGTAGTCTGAAGGTTTTAAACGACAGAAATAAGTGATAGGCACTTAAACGTGAATCAATAAGAATTCGCGCAGCTATTAGGTTATTTAAACTTTTTCTGAAAGGAGTTAAATGTTCACATACTTCGAACGATAAGTCACTAAGTATCAAACATAGGTAGAATAAAAAAAAAAAAATCATTCAAGAATGATACTTTTCTGTGGTTTCACTTAAATTCTTGCTTAACCTTGGAAGAAATTTTATAATCAAGTCTCTTCCGGTAAGTTGTTTCGTATATTTTCGAGTGTATTCGCTGTCGTTTCTACCCTATGACAAATGTAATCCAGTCATAATGAAAATCGGTTTTATTTCTCCATATCCATCATAAGGAATAATTAATATTTTCTACTGATCTTATACAGCAGAGAAGTTGATTACCTGGAAAAATCAAATGGGTTAAGTAGGAAATTACTTCCATTTATTTGGCGTATTTGTTCCAAATACTGAAAATTTTATACCTAATTCAAAATACTGTTAGTTGCATTATCATGAATCTAGTTTCTATATTAGGTCAACCACATATTCTTAGTAATTTTTCGCAAAACAGATTTGATTTAATGGAGGTGACAATCCCCACCAACAGTTGTGATAAAGCACATGCTTTAGTCACCCATGGTAGCTCCCACCTAATCTGTACCGTTCTGTGTCGTTAAGATACCACAACAAGCGGCGACACAGTAGAGTGACGTCATACAATACGTCATAACACGGGCACTTCTCGGAATCTAAGGTTCGCCTACACACACTTACTCCGGAGTCTGCATCACAAAGAAAGGATGACAGTTAAAAACAACTGACTTAGTCCACAACCCGAAGATTGGTTCGATCCTTCGAAGGAGCTTTCCTCTGGGACTTTCTGTTTAACGTATTTCAATGATCAAACATAACTCTAAAAAATTCCTACATCCACTTTGATTTGAAGCCGAAACCAAGTAATGGAGCAACTACTTTGTAGAGCTATTGTTGTCGATCACTAGCATCGAACTCTTTTGACTGTCATTAGAATTTTAGTTTTAGAAATTGATTTCACTTGAAAGTGGTGGTAGTCCTTGCTATAGTTGATGGAGCATCATCTTATCCCAGAAATAGTCCACACTGAGTGACAAATCTGTCCTAAAAAAAAAGACTCTTAAGAGTAGAGTTTTCCTTCTTTTGTTCATTGAAGTTACGATCCAGATTTCCTGCAGTTAATCACGTAGTGTCGACATTTCCTCTGTTGCATCATAGATCATAGCTCTATATTAATTTGAATAATTAAACGTGTGTTGATTCTTATTTCTTTGGTTCTATTCAATTGGAGCTTAGGTGATGTAAATAAAATTTAAGTGCTATATTCTCTCATATTCACAAAATATTGGATATCATCGTCCCCCCAAATTAATCGAAGTTGCAATTGACTCATTTCAGACACGACTGAATTACCTTTTAACGGTTTCAGCAGATGGTGACAAAGTGTGCTGCCCATCTTCCAGGTTATACAACCTACTCTGTAATGTTCACACACATAACAACATACAGCAGAGATATGTGAAATTAATTATTAGTTTAGTTTGATTACAGTTCCTCGACACTTTTTCTGGATGGTACGTTTCTATTATGTGAGTTCATTCGCTCTTACCTCTTTTTATTGACACGGAGCATAGATGTTTAGTTGTGCTATGAGATTTCTTTCGCGTGTCTTTCCTTTTCACAGTGACTAGCTCTACTTCAGACTGTTGAGTTTTGTTTGTACGAAGGCGCTTAGGAGAAATGTAGAATGTACTCGATGGTTTCCGTGTACCAGCAGTAATATATCCCTCTTGTCCCTACTAGATTCACATATATTGCTCGAGTTCCGTTGAATTTCTTAATATCCCATTATATTAGCGCAACAGTAACTTAAGTTTCCCAGTCATAATTTAAGCTGCATTTTATTTGAAGTTTTTAATTTATGATCTTTGTCTTTGTCCAACTTAGAACACCAATCAGGAAACATTATTTAGCATCAAACATTCTTTACCTCCAAACACATTATTAAAAATATAATTTTACTAATAACTTTATATTTATCATAATAAATAACTCGTCTAAATTTGCCAGTTACGTTTAGTAATGTATGTAAAGTGTAGTTTTATCTTCACTTACGGTAATGACGCTAAAAATTATCGCAAATTTTAATAGCTAATGATTTTGGTACCTCCATCTTTCTGCAGGTTTGTTTCCTGTATTGATTTATTGACGATAATTCCCAATACAATAAGAATGTTAAATACAATGAAAGATCTGTAACTCATCTCTGAAGCAACTTCTAAGTGATTTGAGATTCTCGCGACGCATCATAGTGTCTTACACTATTCTCATATCTTTCTGACACGATAATCTCCTGTACTTCAACGAATTATTAGTTACGTTCTTCGCAAATGTAATTTTACCGAAAGACTATTTACATGTTAATCGTCAGTACGTTAATACAGTGTCGAGATGTATTTAATAATCTGTTTTATTTTCTGGTTACTGCAACCGGTTTCTATGTTGAAATTCACGGACATTTTTAAACGCATAATGAATTTAGTAAGAAAATATGGTATTGATATTATAGTCTGATAGTATCTAAATAGTGAAGTACCGAGCGTGGGAGGGTGTGCAGTAACGCATTGCCCTCGCATTCGGCAGGAGGCAGTTTTGAATTCTTGTCGCACCATCCAGATTTCGGTTTTGTGTGGTATCTAGAAATCCATCCAGGCCAACGCCGAGTAGGTGCCTTCAAAAGACCATGGCCGAATTCCTTCCCATTCTTTTGTAGCCAGTCCTTTCTTGTCTCTAATGACACCAACGTCGACGAGGCGTAAAGGCAAAAGGAAAAATAGTGAGACAAATGGCTCTTTAATGAGCTCTATGGATTATGCTGCTGGTTTTAAGGCTATATTTTATATCGCTAATGTGTTGCTGCTGCTTGGAGTTTATGTGTGCTGTTTTTTCCGTCGGATGAACTTCTTTCATTTTAGATTTACTACAGAGCACTGTTTTAAGTACATCTGCTGATCAACGTTGACGAAATTCAAGTTAAAACCCAAAACGGTGATACTTGGGATTATTTGTTCTCAGATGGAAAGAAGCTCCAAATTCTGTTATGAGTACGAATTATATTTCTAAAACAAATTTTTTCACAGATTTCACTGATGGTTTAAAGACATAGGTTTAAGATGTGCCCACACTCCATGGTATGGGAATTACTAAGGCTATTTTTTTGTTCAGTGATAAAATATCTTATTTGAGCTGCGATAAGAAAATAAAACGTCTAATAAGTACTACCGCACAATTTAAACTCGTCCCTAAAGAAATAAAGTTGTAGACCTTATAAATTCAAATCACGATTAAAGTTCTCTGTGCAAACATAATTTCTTTTGCTATGGTGGCCGTGTATGTAATTCTTTAAGAAACTTTTACAGTTGAAAAAAGATTTTTTTCTACAATTAAACACGTCAGCAACAAGTATCATAAAAAAAGTTATAGCCACCTTTTCATATTCTGAGTTACGTAATGTAGCTGACTTTAAACCTGTGTCTAGTAACAATCTACAACGCTTAAAATTTCGTCTGCTTCTTATCACTTATCAAATGTTGATGTTGCGATCTAAACCAAATAATTACTACCTCGCGACAGTTGCTATTAAATGATAAAATTTCTGAATTTACAGGGCGTATTGTGACTACGTTCCAGGAAGTTACGTAACTTTTACTGAGAAGGTTCTGTGATTAAATCGTATCAGGGTTTGTTTATTAACTGTATGGTAGCGCACAAATTATAGTGGGAAGTTACGTAATTGCTTTCCGCGTTTTAAATTTGTCAATTAGTTCTACAAGCAGTTTAAAATTACAGCGTTCTTCGTCAGATACCATAATGCAGAACATTAGTTTTAACACCGTCAAGGAAATGAGTTATTACTCTGACCCTCAAGGTCATGGCAGGAACCACACAACTTGTGAAGGGCGGGCATTCATGTAGTCTGATGCTCGGCGCTCGACTTAGTGGACAGCGCCTATTAGGTATGCTGAGCCATGAGACACAGCGTAGTTGCTGGTCGCATGCTTCTCATTTCTAAGGATTAGTTTGGTTATACTCTTCTGATTGTTGCACTATTCTATGTTAAAAATATCATATCTTACAGATCGGAAACACTTACAAAAATTATTTTTGTCATTATTCGAGAAAAAAATGTACGTCAGCAAAACTGACGAATAATTTATGAATTTTGATAGGATTGACAAGGCTTTTATTAAAACAAACTTAAAAATTATTTTTAAAAAAAGTGATATACCACGTCTTATTGAATAAAGCTAGAATTAGTTGAATTGAGGATTACGTCACCTTGTTTTTCAAAAACAGTAATTTCATATATCGTATTTCATGCCAAATCATTATATCGATCTTGGGGAAAAATTCTGCATTAAGTTTAGTGTGTAGTTATTATTCAGTAGCTAATTGGACAGTAAATATCTGCATAGAAATACAAAATAATTGCAGTTTAATAATTATTACAAAGTGCTTAGGAACATCTAGATACAGTGGTGGAAACATCAATATAAGATAAGGACATGAGGTGTGAATTGACAAATCGTAAATGAGATCGAAGTTAAAGGAATGACAAGGTAATACAGTGAGGGTAGATCGATGATTATAAATATGTAACGATATTGAATAAGTTTGTTAGAAACTATGATAAAAAGAAGATGAAACCTGTACTGAGAACCTGTAAGATTGAAACTATTGAAAATTTTTAATCTTCAGTAAAAAAAAAATGGAGCTTTGTGTTGTATGGAATATTGACACGTACCATAGAAAAAGAAGGAAATCATGTGTATGTATAGCGCCGTTAAAACAGCCAAAAAAAAAATAAATGAAAACTTTTCAGTTTCTGGTTAAAAAAAAGATAAATAATGTAACGACAATAACCATTACATGAAGTTTTTCGTATCACACTACGCCTTGTACTTCAACTGTTTTTTTTTTTAATTGGTGTAATGTCATTAAGCAACCTACACGTCCCAATCAATATGATATCTTAGCATTTATTGACATTCTTACGTCACTCGCTTTGGCACCCAATCCGTTGATCGTGTTTCATAAAGTAGCACAGTTATCATATCGGACCAATAGAAGAGGTCATCTTAGAGGAGTAGAACTAAATCCGTTTATTTTCTATAATCTAGAACTAGACATAAAACTAAATTTTACAAAATCAAGTTACCGAATTCATGATGGACTCTCTTTAAGTAAGATATAGAAACGCTAGCACCGTTCCGCTAACCGTCAAGAAGCTCCGCAATTTTATTCACGTGCATTGAGACCACGTGTATAAACTTCGATTTCCGAAATGTGAATGTCACTTACCAATTTTACAGTGTTTGGAAAAACTAACACAGACACAAACATAGACAAAGCTATATAATACCAAAAACAGGAAGGTGGTGGCAACTACACAATGCACGTTTCAGGAATACAAAGTTTGTATTAATACAATTATTCTCCTCTGGTAAGAAAATGTCTTGATGTTTCATAGTCAGCTAGGTCAATGACGGAATTTTTTCCATTTATCAAATATGTATTATTCAGGCAGAAAAAGAACTGCTGTGTGGTTATTAAAAAGTTTTTCTGTACGACTGTATTTAGCAGCAGAATATTCCAGCGCATCCCCTTCTAAACATTAATCTCATAAACAAATTCCTGATATTGTGCGCATAGATATCAGAACTTAATAGACGTGAATGCTGGAAAATGGAAGACCAGTAAAAAAGAATGTGCATTTTAAATATGGACCAGTCAAATGGTACTGAAAAATAAATGGAACAATAAAGAAATAAAATGAACACATTTCTGCAGCTGTGAATAAGGAAAAGAGTATTCATAACAACTTGGACAATACTCAGTACAAGAGAGAGGTCAGAGTGTCTCTTAGCGACTTGTAGGGGTTTGGCTATTTCCTGTGAATATGATACAGGTGAAGAAGGTAAGGAGTGCAGAGGAAGAACAAGGTAATTGTAATTGTGGACATTTCTTGTATTAGTTACGTGAGGACGATGAGTTCAGTACGAAGTAGGAGCAGGTGAAAGAGTTTATCAAATCAGAAGGTAATAATATACAGCTTAGTGACGCTTTGAAACGATAGAGCCAAGTTGATGTATGCTGTATACACCCACCAATTCTTACTTTGGGTATGGTCATACTATTTTGTTTATCAATTACACGCGTTTTGTTACATTCTAGATCAGATTCAGTTTATAGACCATACGATTGAATACGTTCCCTTGCCAAACCACCTCTTAAACCTACTTAAGGTTTCTTAAGGTTTTAGTTTACTGTCATTTTCCCGCTGTTTCACCTACGCAGATATCAGTCATTTTAGTAATACTTTTTATTATGTTTTTGTTCTAGTATCAGAACGTAAACGTTTGTAATGTACAATTTTTATCATCTTTATCCTATATTAAATTCCACAGTTTTGTTATACTTATTGCTACATTAATCGTTGATTTAGTGGTTTAATTAAAGTTTTTTTTTTTTGCTTATGGCTTTACGCCTTATCGACGTCGAGGTCATTAGAGGGCAAGGGACGGAAAGTAATTCGGCCATGAAATTTGGAAGGAACTGTTCAGTCTGCCAGTAAAGGCCCCTGCCAGGCAGACCTCACACACAACGCGCCTGCACGCCGGGATACATATACGACTCCAAACAGGCGCAGAGACATCAAAACAAACCAGGAAAACAAATAGAATCATCTAGAAGCTAAGTGGGACTATTTCTTACAGAGGTCGCCGTACTACCACACAACGGAATTCCTGCGCCAGGCCGCCTATATAAGCGTAGCCGGCCGCTCCACCGCCAGTTCCGGCCTGACCGCGGAACCAGCTTCAACTACAGAAGACCACCGGAAGTTCGCGAGAAGTAGAAGCCGTCTCTCTACCCCGGATCAGGACCAGGCTAAATTTCTCGACGGTCATCCGCTAACTGTACTACATTTGTTATTGTTACCAGTGTTTTGTGTACATAGTAATAAACCTCAAGGAACCATTAAGTGTAGTTCACTTCAGTGGCGACAAGGTTGGGATAAGAACTCTCGACCATCATGGCTACGCCAGCAGCACCTACGGAATGGCAACAGTTCCTCCAAGGACTTCTACATCAGTTCTTCGAATCTCAGAGACAACTGATTGCGGAAGTCAGGAATCTCCGCCAACCCACGGCCCCGCCTCCGTTCCCAGCATTCAACGACTGTCTCTGTGGTGACTTTAAGACCACCGTCAACCCGCATCTGCTGGTAGACGACTATCCACTTCCGAGACCGGACGACCTCTTCCGTAAACTAGCAGGAGGTACCTACTTTACAAAAATTGACCTGGCAGAAGCATACCTTCAAATCCCTTTGGATATCCAGTCCCGACAATACACAGTCATCAACACTCCCTCTGGCCTCTTCCAACTCAACCGGCTCATGTTCGGCTTGACCAGTGCTCCAGCGATTTTTCAACGGTATCTCGAACAACTTCTCCAGGATATTCCGGGATGCATCAACTATCTCGACGACATAGTCGTCACGGGACCCTCCGCTGCCGAACACATGACCAACCTCCGCCTACTCTTCCTCCGCCTCCGTGCAGCAGGATTAAAATGCAACCTTTCCAAGTGTCAATTTTTTCAACAATCCATTTCCTACCTGGGTCACATCATCGCTCAGGAAGGCATCTCCCCAGCATTTTCCTATGTGGACGCTATTTCCAACTTACCTCGGCCTCAGGATCTACATCAGTTGAAATCGTTTTTAGGCAAGATTTCATACTACAGAAAATTTATACCCTCAGCAGCACAAGTGGCAGCACCCCTGTACCACCTCTGTCGCAAGAATGTCCCGTTCCGTTGGACCCCAGCTTGCGAGACCGCATTCCACACCCTTAAACAGCAGCTCAAGTCCGCAGCATGCCTCATGCCATACACTCCAAACCTCCCCTTGATACTTGCCACAGATGCATCCGATTACGGTGTGGGGGCAGTTCTGTCTCATAAATTACCAGATGGCACGGAACGCCCCGTAGCCTACATCTCTAAAGCCCTATCGGCTGCTCAGCTTAAATATTCTCAAATCGAGAAAGAGGCGCTAGCTATTGTTTTTGCCTGCTCCAAATTCTATTCCCTTTTATATGGGATTTCTTTTCATCTCATTACCGACCACAAGCCACTCCTATCACTATTTGATCCGTCCACACGTCTGCCTACCAAAACATCCCACCGCATCCAGCGTTGGGCACTATTCCTGTCCCAGTTCAGATATACCATGCATTTCCGTACCACCTCCAGGCATGCCAATGCAGACGCCTTATCCAGACTACCGCAGGGACCAGACCTTGCCTTCGACAAGTAGGAACTTCTGGTGTTCCAGATCGACGATGACATACAAGAAGCACTGAAGACATTTCCAGTCACGGCCTCAAAAGTCGCGGCAGCCACAGGGGAGGACCCCCTCCTCCGTGTCATCCGACACCACATCCAACACGGGTGGCAAACACGTTCCCCTCCACGCCATCATCAAGACCTCAAGTTCTACTACTCCATCCGCCACCAGCTCTCAGTAGTAGAGGGAGTGCTCCTCCGCACAGAACCAAATTCCACCCCGAGGGTCGTCGTTCCGAGATCCCTACAACCGACAATCCTCCAAACTCTCCACCAAGGACACTGGGGAATTGCCCGCACCAAATCCCTTGCCAGACGCCATGTATTCTGGATCGGCCTTACCACGGATGTCACGGAGATGGTGCGGCGCTGTACCATCTGTGCCCAACAACTGCCCCGCCCCCCTCAAAAGTTCCTTTCCTGGCCGGCACCGTCCGGACCCTGGGAACGCATTCACCTCGACTTCGCTGGCCCATTCCTAGGCCACCAGTGGCTCCTAGTGACGGATGCCTTTTCCCACTTCCCATATGTCGTCCGTTGCTCCACAATCACCACAGAGGTCACCATTTCAGCCCTCACGAAGATCTTTTCCATCGAAGGATTACCATACGCTATCGTCACAGATAACGGACCGCAATTTCGAAGTCGGTAATTCCTATCCTTCTGTACCGCCAACAATATCCAACACCTCCTCACCCCGCCCTTCCACCCCCAATTTAACGGGGAGGCGGAACGGCTAGTCAGAACATTCAAAACCCAAATGACCAAATACACCACAAGTCACAAACTCGAAGAGGCATTGACACTCTTCCTCAGTTCCTATCGAACCACTCCAGTGGGGGCCAAAAGCCCGGCGGAATTGCTGCATGGCCGCCAACCTCGCACTCTCCTCCATCTCCTCTTACCCCCGCCCAAAGTACAGGTACCTTCGGGCCCATTCCGTTTCACCCCGGGCTCCCTAGTCTGGGCCCGCGGGTTTGGCTCCCGGGCCGGTTGGCTTCCGGGGGTCATCCAGAGGCCCCGGGGCCGCCAACTGTTCGACGTCAGCCTGGATGGCCGGATAGTGCGACGCCATCGAAACCAACTACGTCCCCGCTACCCCACGGCACCGTCCTCTTCCACCACGGCACGGCCATCCACTTCTTCCTCTCCTTCCCTGCCACCTCCACCACTCCTGCCGTCTAACCGTTGCTCAGGGACAGTTACAGCGCCACCAACGACGCCACAACCTGTCGGTCGCTCCGACACCCTTTAGCCGCAGCCTCTCGACCACCTGCGGGGACCATCTTCAGCGCCCCCGTACAGCCCCCGGCCATCGACGCCGACGAACCGATGCCGTTAGCTCCACAAGTACCTCCACCACAACCTGCACCACGACGCAGGTCGGCACGCATCGCCAGGGGAACAGCTCCGTACTCCCCTGGAGGTAGCCTTCATAGTCTGCTCCAGGGCGCCGCGGCAGACGACCTCGCAGACGTCGCAGACATCGCTTCCCCCCCCGGGAGGGAGGTATGTTCAGTCTGCCAGTAAAGGCCCCTGCCAGGCAGACCTCACACACAACGCGCCTGCACGCCGGGATACATATACGACTCCAAACAGGCGCAGAGACATCAAAACAAACCAGGAAAACAAATAGAATCATCTAGAAGCTAAGTGGGACTATTTCTTACAGAGGTCGCCGTACTACCACACAACGGAATTCCTGCGCCAGGCCGCCTATATAAGCGTAGCCGGCCGCTCCACCGCCAGTTCCGGCCTGACCGCGGAACCAGCTTCAACTACAGAAGACCACCGGAAGTTCGCGAGAAGTAGAAGCCGTCTCTCTACCCCGGATCAGGACCAGGCTAAATTTCTCGACGGTCATCCGCTAACTGTACTACATTTGTTATTGTTACCAGTGTTTTGTGTACATAGTAATAAACCTCAAGGAACCATTAAGTGTAGTTCACTTCAGGAACCATCCCGGCATTCGCCTGAAGTGATTTGCGGAAACCGTGGAAAACCAGAATCTGTATGGCCGGACGGGGATTCGCACCCACGTACTCCCGAATGAGAGGCAGAGCGTTTCCACTCACTCATCACGCTTGGTAAAAGTTTATCAATGAATTCTAATGTTCCACATTTCAGACAACTCAAGAAATAAATAAGTTAAGTTGCGTATCCAAATAATAATAATAATTAACAAATCCAAGTGGTGGAATATTTATCAGTGTTGTAGTTTGATATTTGGTGGATATTTCTTAAGGTGGCTACCCACTGCCCGTGCATTTGTCGGCTACGATGGTCCAGCATTCAACAGTGGGTCGTGGGAAGGGAGCCGCCTCTGCTGGCAGGTATCTTGTGACTCTGTCTGTCGCCCAGTTGGTAAACATCAAACTCCCGGGTAGCTGAAACGACACTAGGTAACGTGGTGAGGAGGTGGCTGCGAGGTGGCGAGGGCTAGCCTGTGGCGTGCTGATCCGTACAGTTCGGCTGTATTGCGCGCCCTCAAAACTACGGGCCGTGGGAAACCATCATTAAACAAGTGTATACCTGTTCTAAGTACAACGAATTATTATTTCCTACTACGTTCCCCCATCACGTAGAATCGTTAGATATACTGCAGATTTTAAGCAAGGCTATGGTAATTACATGCAAACTGATTTGGTAATTTTTTCATGATGTCTGGAGAAAGGGACAGACGGACACAGATCTGTGACAGATTTACAATAGTATAGATTAGATTTAAGTACGTTTCAACTCTTTCTAATGATTGCTGATTGCTTAGACCATTGATTAGAGTTCTTAAAGTTGGTACCGGCTCCCTTTGTTTTCGTCTAAAACTTCGTAGGAGGGTATAAAAAGTTACGCTCCTAGCTCCCAGCAAAGTCGATTAGAATAGTGCTATACTCTGCTCACCACCAACTGTCGGCTCAAATTCATGTTCCCCATACCCCGCACCTCGCCTCATATCACCCTCCCTCCTTTTCGAGCAGTGTTAATGCAGGCAGTGGACAATTTCCCCTTCGCATGTAGGAGTGAGGGAAGCGGAGTGGGGATAGAGCAGATTGACCTTGAGCCGCCTCTCTTAACTGAACGGGCTATAGCAGGAACCGACGTAATTTTTGTTTTATAATGTGTCTGAGTAATGTTCGGTAACACGTTTGATATTCTTTTTTTTAATTATAATTCTGCAACTAAAGAGATGTTAACTGTATTACCTTCTTTCTCTTTCAAAGCTACCTTTCATCATAACCGAAAAGTTAAAAACTACAGTAGGAAGTAATACTTATTTTGCGACCAAATAAACCTGCTATTCAAAAAATTTAATTACATTTTTATGTATTAGAAACCTGAATTGCATTGTATCATTTCAGGCTTGGTCACCCAAGAGACAGTACTTTGCAGATGCTGCTGAAGTCGTTTTTCTTCTCGCATGCCTGAACCTCGACCTTGCTCAACACTTCGTTCGTGTCACGTGCTTCTCGTTAGCTGATATCACAAAGGTCAGCAGTGGAGATAACACTGAGGCGTGGATTTGTTTCGCAAATCTGTTGGCTCCAGCTGGTACCGAGAAATCTGATGGCTCTTTACCAAGACTCGTTGTGAAAGATGTCTCCGGCAGTGTAACGTAATCGATATATATCGAAGATCGAAGAAGTATCGACTTAACGTACAGTTATTAGTGCCACAGCACTCCCCAAAAGAGGTAATTATTTAAGATTAAGGAAATGCTTGACACAAAATTAAGAATCATTTTAGGAATCTTTCTTTGAATAACGAAATCTTTGGTAACTACTTGTGTTGCTACAAAATTATGTTAACACTCGCATAGTCCAAGTGAACGATCACAAACATGATTCTATCACAGTATCGTCGAACTAAATTTGTCACAAATATTTACAATTTTTATTGGACCAAAATTTCAATGAATAGAAATTGATCTTAGCTCAGAAGACTATATTCTTTCGTATAGTTTGGTTTACACTACTTCATTGTGGCACTATCAGATTGCTTTTTTGCGAAATACGTTTTTTATTATATTTAACGAGCAGGGAATTTAATATCACAATACATAATTTCAGAATGGAATCTGGATGTGACACAAATTTCTTACCAAATAACTCATAGAAGAATTGTTAGGTGTTATCGAAATTTGAAATCTAATTCAGAAATCGGCCTCTACTAATATTTTCAACAAGCAACCGTCTCTTAAGAAGAGTCTTATTAATCCAATCTTGCAGAAAATAGCGTTAAACCAAAAATAATGACTGATGCAAAACAATGGAAAGATTACCAATTGGTTGGTTCTAGAAATATTAATTACCTCAGGAATTTCAAGCTAATTTGCAAGTTTAATCAAAATATTCCGATGATCATGCAGATTTAATTATTGGTGTTTTTTAATTTTGATTCTGCATAATAATTTATATTTTAAACAAACTGTTCAAAGCGAATTTACTAGTGTAGACAGCAATATCTCTGGTTGCAGCCAACACAGATGATGTCTACAGTATTCGTTATAACAGGATGCCTGCTTTAACCACTTAGGCAACTACCAGAATTGCCCCTTGCACGGAAGAGAAACACATGTTTTCAAAGTAGGTACCATTCCGAATACAGAAAAATCAGAGTTTTGAACTATCTGTGTAATTTGTAATGAAGTTTTCCATGTTAAGATGGGTATAAATGTATTAGAACAATACTTAAATATTTTATCCTTTGCACGATTACACACAATTATGTTCTGCTACCAGATAACATAAAAGGTATTATCAACTTACATACTTGGTGGTAGTAGATTCTTTGCGATCCGTATTTATAGCTCGTTCAGTACATAGAGACTACCCAAGGTCAGTCTGCTCTATCCCTGGACCGCTGCCCTTACCCTTATATGAGAAGGGGAAATTCGCCACACATTTGCATGGACACAGCGGTCAGTTCACAGAAGTAGGCACTTGAGCGGTAGTGAGGTGAGGAGTGGGGCCAGATAGACATAACCTTGAACCGCCAGTTCAGAGTGAATAGGGTATAAACATTGTTGTAACGCTTTGTCATTTTCCAAGAAGTAGGAGGATATCTACATAATGCAAACATGTATTATGCTTGCAATAGATATAGAACATCTGTGTGTTGTAATTCCACTTGTCTATTATTACTCAAAGATATGTAATTAATCTATTTCAAGACAAAGCTTGGATAACATCCAAATGTTTGTTGGCACTGTATGTTATCGTATGAGTGAGAAGACGCAGTGACTCGAGAGCAAATAAACTGGAGCATTATTTCAGATATTTCTGAACAGTTGAGAGTATCACGATTCACCATTTCCGCTGCAACTAAAAGCACCAAGTACGCTCCGACGCCAGATAGCCCTCCAGTAATCCTACTCCACTGGCTAATCGCCATTGATTTACTCTGAAGATTCTTCCGAAAACCGATCGTTTGTTGGCTTTGCTAGCGATCGCAGAGGTACTGCAAAGGGTAATGACAGGAATAGTAATGACACCTCGCTCCTGCTGCCAAGAAGAAACAGAGAAGTCCCATCAGCACTCGTTTGTTAACGTTTCAAACGTCATCGTTGGATGGACATTACAAGCTATGTTACACAAATGGCCAATATTAGGCCTGCTAAATGCGATTTATCAATGCGTACTTACAACGCACATATAGCAGGATCAGTCGGGTTGGAAGAAAGCTCCTACATGAAAAACCGTGTAATACACTGGTGATTCTATTGACTGTTAAACTCACTCTATCAACAAAGGCACTCCAGATGTCCACAGAGACAGGAAACATATCCCGTTAGTAGTTTAACGCGATTCAATGGACAGCCTACCCGGCACCAGTAAACGTCAAAATAAAAGCAGACACGCGAGATCTTTAAGGCGCGTTCCCACGGTGCGTGGTGGGCAGTATGCGCCTTTCATCTTTTACCGCCTGGCGGTGGGTCAAGGCGCGCCTTTCCTGCTAGATGACGGCGAGGGACGCGCCATGGGAACGGAGCTTTAGAAGGAAGGTATAAACTTTGGAAGGATCCCAAGGCAGCAGAGGAAAGAAATCCATTCCGAAGTGCTCTGAGGAGAGAAGGAAGAAATACAATGAAATGATGAAGAAATATTGAATTTAACTGAATAAAAAACAACCACAAAGGATGAAGAATTAAAATGTTACGTGGTCATAGTAGGCCATATCGGAAAGAAGAAGAAGAAAAGCATAGAAAAATGTGATGCCCTATTAGTTACGCCCCCCTCCCCCCGCCACAATTTATTATTAATAAAATAGAAACCTTCTTCTCAGAAATAAAAAATGGCCTCACAGAGGAAACTCAGTAAGTATGGGAAGTCGGAATGAAGGTTTTCAACATTAAGAAGTGGTGAATGAGAGACAGTACTTACGTCGTCGTAGCGCTGCGGCTTCCCATTTTGTGAAACAATACCCAATCACGAATAATTCAACTGATCGTAATGATTGCTAACACAGTGCTTATATGGTGGGCGGTAAGAAGATTTGGGTTAAGTACTGTTAAAGAACAAAAAAGATGCGATCTAGGTATCAAACCCTGGCTGGTGGAATTTGCCGCATACTGACTGTATTATAGAGGATGTCCTATAAGTAGAAGGTACAAACTTTGACAGGATGTTGAGAGCGTCAAATTGATTCAGAACTGCATGGGTATCCATGACCGGAAACTTCACTTTTCGTCACTAGGAGGTCCTGTCCTAGCGGGTTGGCGAGGTGAACGGTTGTCTAACCCCCACGCTCTCATGATTTAAGCAGCCTGAATGTATTTATTTGTTTGGGTTGCACTTAAATCTGTTGTGTCTGAAACGCTTTTCCATTCTGAAATGGATCTGGTTGCAAAAATCGTCTGCATTACTACTGATATCCAAGAAAGTCCAGATGTTTCCCACTGTGTTTACAAATCCACACATGCACCTAAACTAATATTGAGACTTAGAACACCTCCTGTAACATTACGAGATGGAACAAATGTTTTCCTCCTAATTTATGCACTGTGTGCTTTCATTTCTTGAACCTTTACTCCCACTTTCCCGTCGGATTTGCAGTCATCGATTCCTAAACAATTCTGAATCGTTTTGATGCTCTCCACCTCTTGTTAAAGTAGTTATCTCTATCTATGGAGCAAAAAACTTTATCTCTGTGAAGTAAAAGAGTGGGGAAATTTCGATTATTACTGCGGCAAAACTGGCGCAGACGAAACTAGAATGAGAGCTATGGTAAGACTTTTTAGGACGACATTACCCAGTAATCATCACTTGAACCACTTATTGAGAACATTAGCGTGGCTGTGAAAGTGCAGTGCCTCTGTCACATTATCAACTGTAGAGTGTGAGGTTTTTTGTTATATTCTGCGTTGGTAATGAGCCATCTTGCTTACTGATTAATTTTCATCGTAAACCACCTTGAGTACTTGCGATGCTGAAAAACTACTCATCATGGCTGCCTTCTAAAGAATCTTAATGTTACCAGAAAGAAAGGCTTTATTATAATTTTAAAAAAATCATTTCACTCGAACTTAATCCACTGGCAGTAATGGAAATAAAACTTCTTACTCAGATGATTAATTTCATTCAATAAATACAACGTGTTATGCCACTATTACATCAAAATCGGACATCCTTTGTGACCGCAGTGTACTCTTAAATTGAACTGTCCATCCGCATCTGTACCGTATACACGCACCCCAGTCCTACTGGTCGCGGAGCAGCGAACATTCCCCTTTTTTAAAGAAATCAATCAGTTGCTTCCTATTATATGGACGCCTCCAGTTTCACTAATCAGCTTTTTTTTTTACCAGCAGTCCCACCGTCAGACTGGTGCTCAACCCAACGGTTCGTTTAGTACTCCTACACTACACCTGGTTACATAGCTGGGACGCCAAGTTCCTTCTCAAGTGCAATTATGAAAGACTATTGCTGAGCTTACTGTGTTGTGTTTGTTGTTTTTCATAGTAAGA
>CM061920.1:315698089-315785210 GCA_031002005.1 Vandiemenella viatica | reverse complement strand
ACTGCAGGATCAAGGTTATTTGCATTCCTCAACTCTCCGAGCCGTCGAAGACTGGTTTTATGACTGCAGTCACCGTCTGCTAGATGGCTCTACTATACTCTGCGCGAGTGGCATCTACGGCGAAGTCTGGAACTACCAGACCGTGCATACTCTTTTGCTGCATCGCTTACAATTAATACGTGAAAACTTGAATTTCCAGGAAATTCATGTTTACAGAAAATTCGAGACCACTATTACGACAAGTCATCAGCATACATTCTCAAAATTTATTTTCTGTCTTATGTGTTGTGACATAAATTATTTTTTGAATAAACACCAGTTAGTGTTGAAAAACATGTTTTATTTTCAGCTTGTGGAACTGTGAAAGATTCTGTAACACTTTACGTTTGGAGTTTCGAGTAGTTATTTTACTACCCTCAAACAGGAGTTAAATAATTACTACACGGAAATAAATCAGTTAATCCTGCTTCCGTTAGAATTAACAGAATATGTGAAAAAATCGCTGTGCTTAAGATCCACGTCTAAAAACACACACTAATCCTTTTTTTATGTAATGGAAGGGCCATAAAATTTCTTGTCGTGTAGTATAATATGTAATCGCGATGAGCATGTTGTTTAGCGAGGAAAATAAGCATATTCACACAAACAAGTAACATTGTTCACCTCTTGCCAAACAAGTTCCATTATTTAAACTCCAGATGTTACAGTACTGAGATGCCTGAGCAAGATTGACTGTTCAGTAAGAAATGTTCATAAGGATGTTCACAAATAACAGGAGTCGGTAATATTTCTTTTACCGCGCGTGGTGGGTGAACAGTTAACGTTCAGACCTCGCATTCGGGAGGACGCCTGTTCGAATCCCCGCCCGGGCATCCAGATTTGGGTTTTCCATGGTTTCCACAAATCACTCCAGGTGAATGCCGGGAAGCTTCCTTCAAAAAACGCTATGGCCGAATTCCTTCCCTTTCCCAGTCCCATACCGCCTCTAATGACCTCGACGTCGACGAAGCGTAAAACCATAAGTAAATATATATTTATTTTAGACAGTATATATTTTCCTGTATAATTTCACATAATATCAAAGTTTTTGATCATCAACTGGTGCATTATACTCTATAGTACAGCTTGCTCGCATAAACGTCAAGTAATATCTGTTATAACATTTTTATGTTTAGTAGCAAATAATAATCCAGACAGGATATCATAAAAATGGTCCTCATTTCTCTTGGAATTTTGGAATCATCACAGCTTCGTCTTGTGAAAGATCGTTTACATTTCATTATTGCTAAACATAATTAATCTTGCAGTGGACTTGCATTGGCCACTTTTTTTATTTTTGTGTAAATATGGAAAACAACTTCAGATCGGGCGAGAAATGCTTAGACGTAAAATATTAAAGCACAAGAATTTCTCCATATTTGAGATTTACAGAATCATCTATGTTAAGATTGAAGTGATAACAGGATAAAGCATCACCTAACCTGAATTTCAAAATTTTTTGTTAGTTGATAAGATTTTAAGTATGAAGCGTTCATTAACTTTTAGAAAGACGATTCAAATCCTTCTGTAGAAGGAATTTCTAACGATCAATGATTCATTGCAGGAACACCAAAAGCGATTAATTTAATACAATAAATACAAACAAATTACATGTAACCTATTGCAAAATATGAAATGATTCACTTTGTTTCAAACTGGTTAGGATAAAGAAAGTCTGTAAAAATGTAAGTTATAAACAGAATCCGCCAAGTATGAATAGTTCGTTACATGTACAGCGCCTGATGCGAACAGAGATAATAGCGACGATGGGCAGAGAGGTTTACGTCAGCGGGCGGCCCAGTCGCCTTGATCTCGCGGGTCTGTGACGAACGCGCTGTGCGCTGCTCGACTGTTCGTCCTTCGCGCTCTCCCGCCGATGACAAATGACTGCTGCCTGCGCGCGGCGCTCGGCCAGGCAGCTGCTGCGTCTCGTAAAAAAAGAACTTCTTTGAAGCCTGCACCGAAATACGACTGCAGGCATGTGGACCTAAACACCAGAAATAAGATCGGTGTGAAAGTTTATTCTTCCTAACAACAAGAGTGGATCAGCAGTAGGCACTAAGTTGTCGTAGTTACAGTGACTATGTAAGGATAATTTCATGAGAAGCTCTTTTGATTTACTTCACAGCACTTCTCTCCAAGAAACATGAGTTGTTGATATAACTTCTGGTGAAGCTTACTTCAAACGTGCTTCAGTAGCATGTCACGTTATTTGTAATCTTTTCAATATTTATTTGGAGTTACTTATTTCCAACAGTTGTTATCGTTTGTTTTACCAATCTTATTTTAAAGTTCCATATTGTTACTATTTGGAGTTGATGGATCAGAATGAAGAGATGGGATGTTGGGTCATTTTTTGAGACATGCGAGTTTAGCTTAATTTGTAAGTGGAGTGAAAAGTAAAAGGTAAGAACCGTAGAGGAAAATAGAGATTAGAATAAATGAAGCAGATGGTTTAAGGACGTAGGTTGTAACGGTTATGTTGAGATGAAGAGGTTAGCACAAGTTATAAAGAGTGGAGGATTGCATCAAACCAGTCGAGAGATTGATGACAGAAAAGAAAGAAGAATTATTGCTATCTACATTTGTAAGACGTTAATTTCAAAATGCGACTTGTGTTGTATCTTTAGTTGTACTAAGATATTCTAGTTTCCTAAGGTATGACTGAAATGTTATCATTATTGATAGAAATGTATCAGTATTCAGCCTTCCGTTATAAAGAAGTTTTCTTATCAATAAAGTCTTATCAGAGGAGCCAAGAGTTCTTTTATCACTATTTACAGCACATTTTTTGTTGTTGTTGTTGACATTCAATGTAGTAGAATATACGATATTACATTTGGCGAGAAAACAACAAATTCCATTAACTTACACAAATAATACATTTTTATCGGACTTAAATGGTGCGATTATAAGATTATAGCACTTGATGGAAAATGTTCACTTTCATTTCACATTGTTTAATACAATCCTTTATGTAATAATTACGAAATATACTAATAATAAACAAGTTCTCAATACCGTCTGAGCTAACTTGTACGACAGATGTTATGTTAGTTGTAATCCATCACGCAGCCAACATGGAAAAGAAACAACAAATGAAGCTTTATTCGTATCAGCATTAATTACTGAAAGAATTCTGTTGTTGCAGGAAACTTACCAGCCTATTCGGTTGATTTCACATCCAGCTTCTTCCACGCCTCTGTAATGCAGAAGTCACTCACGACAAAGGAAATGACGTCACTATACAAAAAAAAATTATAACGATTTGTGTAAGATAAAGAAATGCTTGCAGAAAAAGTTGCATCTGCAAGATCACTACTTCTCAATGACTTGAACTCGATTTAGTTCATTTGAATTTGTCTCAGTTTTCAAGGTAATAAGTAGAATTTTTTTTTACACTTCTTACGAAGGGGGTCTCAGAACATTGCGCCTCGGCCTTTAATGATGATTCCACGTTCATGTTACGAGAAGTGAAGTTTTAGTAAAATTTTATCACCATTATTTGCTACAAACAAATAACGTTCAAATGTTTTTATCGGTACAATCTAGAACAACGAATCTAGGACAAAAAAAAAACTATTTTGGCTATTGAGTTATATCAGGAAGGAGCGCGATATTAACGATTCAGTAAACCAAAACACTCTCGATTACCATGCTTTTTGAACGTATGGAAGCTTGCTCCAGCCAGTTTCTAAGTATACTTGCCGGAGACGATTTTAAATCTTTCTGTTTGCAGTATCTACTTCGGGGCAATTTTTCCGCTGCATTTAAAGCTGGTATATTCCCACGTGTTCATCTCCAAATACTTCACAAAAGTAACAAGACACTTATACTAACTCAAATCTAACTACAAGTTTCAATTAAAACAAATGATCTCGTTCTTGTAGTTATAAATTTGCATTTTATGTAATAAAATACACAAGTAAGTAACGTAACAGACATTTCTTTTAAAAGTTATTTGCTCATTTAGCGCGGTCTGGTGGCTAGGCAGTTATCTAATGTTCGAGGTCAAACTCCGGTTCGTTCAGGTATTTTTAAGAGTTGACCTTGATCATATGAGACACGCCACGACGTTCCATGCTGTTAATTCGACATTAAACTGCTGTCCTAGCCACTACAGAGGCGGAATGTGGGGCAAATCGAAACCCTGTTACAAAGACAGTCGAGCAATCCTTTGGAGTCTCCCGGTAAACATTTCCAAACGCGTTTACATTTTCAATGACATAAAGCAGTTTAAATAAAAAATCTTTCAGTTCAGTTTCATCGTTTCCACTCGAATAATCCTACAATATGTCTATACTCCAGGTAAAAGCTAGAAAGTTAAAAAAAACTTCCCTTCCTGTAGATCTTGAGGGTAAAAATTTACTGGTAGGCCAAATCAGAATTTGATGGTTTAGCGCAGAAGATTAATTGCATTATTTCAATTTTTAATTTTAGAAACTGGATATTAACGTCCTGTCAAGAAAATCTCGCCATAATTTACATAGGTGGAGAGAACTGATGGTGCCATCTGTTAGTGAACTTGGTAACCGTTGTTATAGTGTATTGTTGCATGACGTTTCTGCAACCTGTATTTTGTATTCTGAAAGCGTGGAGAATTCAAGTATTCGCTTGCGTTAGCTATCTCCATATAACTGATTTTATTCGTAAAGTTGTAAAGCATTATCGAGCATTGTGCCTATGAGTGTTAAACCACGTTATATTCTGGAAAATAATCTGTGAGTTGATATGTTTTGTAGGGTATTTAACATGCTGATTACAATCTAATCACTAGGTGCATGTAATATACAATTTTTTTATTGGCATTCTAAGAATGTTGAAGATAACAACAGATTAAGTAGAATGCTGGAAGTTACTAAGGAAGCCGCTTAACAACACACCTCAAGCAGTGAAAGCTCTTGAAAGTAAAGATAAGTAAATATACATGCTTAGTATACGCTAGATCGGGAAGTGATAATGATAATAATAACGTAAGACAGAGTCCCCGATACACCAAGACCGGTTGGAAAATTAAGTGAAGAACGTAAAAATGTGATTGTCAGTAAGTCGGGCACCTGATTGGCTATGGTCAGTAATAATTTGGTATTTGCAGTTGAATTGATAGCTAGTCAGCGTTTTCGATTGGTATTTCCGTCATTCTGGGAAAGTGTTAAAAAAAACGGTTTTTTTTTCTGGATTGAAAAAAAAAATATGAAGAAAACAAGTTTTTTCTGGGACACTTTTCTTCACAACTACTAAATCTCAAATTTGTAAGGCAGTTATCGTTTAATATGACTGTTTTAGAGTTTATTCTAGGTACTTATCTTAATTTTTAAATCTACTACATTTTTCGGGTACAGTAGGAAAAAAATACGAAAATATTGGCAACATTGACTGAAATTTTCTTTTATGAACGAGGATTTCCCGAAGACGCTAGGTTGCGTGAGAAGGAATCCCCGTTCCCCGTTATTTCGATTGATTCTCGCTATTGCAACTAGTGCTGCCAGCCCTACGAATTTATCTGTAGACCTGCGGATCTTTTTTAAAAAAATTAGGAATTTAAAATTTATTTACGGTTTTTTGCCTCTTTTTGATTACTTATTGTGCTTTCCTTATATTTGTATACTTGTTAACTCTCAGAGTATAGTGGTACTGACTCATTAAATTGTCAGTAATTATGAATCTTTTCCTTGCAACCGTTGGTGTAACTCAACGATTGAAAAGAAGTAAATCTCCTATTTTGTATCATAATAGATTTAAATTCAAACTTAAAAGACCGTAATAGAGAACTATCGGCGCAGTCTTTATGCACAGTGTGTACATTGGTCACAATTTAAAATGCAATCTCAAAATCTTTTGCGTACAATACTAAAACAACTAGTAAAAGAAAATGTAACTACTTCTGAAGTTATGGATATAGAGGATACAGAAGAAGAAACAGAAAATTCCGACACCAACCGAACTAGTGTTGGTAGCGCTGATACTGGAGAATGTGGTACTGACATAGAGGATGAATAAAATTATGATGCGTACATAGATACTTTTATGAATCATTATGTAAGATATTATATGATTCAGTAAGATTTAAAACATTGTAAAATGTAAGTTCCTTAAATAAAACTATAATTTATCAAATATATTGTTTTCTGAAGAAAAAAAAATTAGAAAAAAAACAAGGGTGCTAGATTTTTTACATGTTTTTTTTTTCACAAAGCTGAAACATTTTTTTTTTCAGTTTGCGACACTATTCTGGGAGCGTCCATAAACTTCGACTTGGTCTAGGGAGGGTGGGGAGGGGTTGGTTGGAAAGCTAGGCTGGGCTACGTGGAGCGGGAAATTTCGAGACAAGCCACGTAGATTTTCATTCATATTATTTTTCACAGTTAAAATAATGTACAGAACATAGAACAACATGTAAATGTTTATTTAATTGATTTTTATTAATTTAACTATCCCTGTATTTAATTTATGATAGTCTGACAAGAGAAAACAGTAAACATTGGAGCTACTTAGTTTAAGGATGCTCTCTTTCAATTAATTTCCACACACATCGGAAACGCTTGTCCGGTAACGCTCTGGCTTCGCATTCGGACGGGCGTTCGAATTTCCGTCCGACAATCCTGATTTGTGTTTTTCCAAATCACTACAGGCAAATGTTGGGATTGTTCCTTCAAAATACCAAGGCCTAACTCCTTCCCGTTCCGTGCTCTCAGTCCTTTCCTCGTCATCCCAACGTTTTTTTTTTTTTTTTTTTTTTTTTTTTTTTTAAAAACTTGTTACATCGCCCCCAATACTGGAGGCATTGGGCATTGACCTTTGTTACGTGTTCCCGTGGGCGTGAGCTAGCTTAGAGTTCATTAATGCGCAACGTTTTCTTGAAGATGGTGATGCTAAGACTGTCTAAACACGTGGTTTGAATTATAGGTGGTTTCATTCCATGTATTTGTCAGGGCACTTCATAAGGGACCGTGCACAAACTACGTGGTTTGGTCCAGGGGGGGGGGAGGGGCGGGAGTGGTTGGCTGGAAGGCTACGCTAGGCTACGTGGGGGGAGGGGGGGTTCCAAGCCAGGCCACGAGCTTTCCTTTCATAACATTTTTCACAGTTAAAATGAGGAATAGAACTCACAACACCATGTGAATATTTATTTCCCTTAGTAAATTATCTCTGTATGTAATTTACAATAGCTGACAAGAGAAAACAGTACAAAATTTCTTCTGGAATCAAAAGGGAAAAAAGCTACGTGCTAAGTGGGGGTGGGGGGGTGGGGGGTTACAGGCAAAAGCCCTACGTGGAGGGGAGGGGGGTTCACAGGATGCCAAAATGGAGCTACGTGGTTTATGCACGCTCCCTAAAATACGCTGAGCCTCTGTTAAAGGGATATAGAAACATCTCGGAATGAAAAAATGTGAAACTAAATTTACATACCTCAATTTAATACATTACATAAAAGGTGCGATAATTATACGAAATTTCTGACCTCAGATTCCGCCTGCAGTGACTATTTCTTGCAGTACGTATGTGTGTTTTTCTGTATGAGGTACATTTTCTCTAGACGCAGTAGCGAATCATAAGAATTTTAATACTTGGCTCCCAGCTACTGCGTGCCAATGATTTTTTTATCTCTGCGTTTCATTTTTAAGATCATTCATTAAATCTCTTTTGTAGTACTCATTTTCTAAAATATGTCACGTATGTAATAATAAAAAAGAATGGAATACCGTAATTCAGTTAATAGACACATATGCAGACTGGTGTAAAGATTCTTAAGAGTCGTTTAAAACGAGTTAGAGATTTATTAACTGTTTTCGTTATGGGTCTTTCGTCTTGAAACTAAACAAAATGCTTTACATGGCATTGATGCAAGACGGAAGATTCATAAAAAAATTGTTACCATAGGAATTAAGGAATATAGACCAAAAATACCAAACAAAGTTTTATTGCTCGTAACGGTATACTCTGAAGCTTAAAGTTGACCTGATCTGGCTAAAATACGAACTTTAATTTTCACATTAAATTCGGCGTAGTAAAATAATCACCCAAATTTCATCAGCGATAAAGTTTTATCATATGTTTTTAAATTAAATACGTCAATTTAATTTAAAATGAAATGTCATGAATAGCAAAATGAATGAAAATATTCTGGCAATTCATTTCTTTGCAGTAGGTAAATTACGCTCATAACCTCGAGTTTATAGTAAAATCTCTGACCAATATTTTTTCCGGAAACTGAAGCATGGTGCGTGACGTCACAGTGTGACAGACCAATAGCTATCGAGGTGACCAGAGGTGGCTGAGAGAGTCAGCCTCAACTAAATGATATAGTAGCAGATGTACACGAAGATTATAACAATTAATTTGACAAGAAACTGCAATTAAATTCGTAATACTAATCTGGAAATTACGGAGAATTCTTACGTCCATCTATCTAAGCACAATGTTAGCGAAAATCAGAAATAAAAAATAATACTACAGTTATAGAACTGACATTGGTTATGATTAGTGTTGCAAACTGAAAAAAAACAAAATGTTTTTTTTTCAGATTTGTGAAAAAAAACATGAAAAAAAACCTAGCACCCTTGTTTTTTTCAGAAAAAATATATTGATAAATTATAGTTTTATTTATGGAACTTACATTTACATGTGTGTTTAGAACCTTACTAATCATATAACTAATCTTACATAATTATTCATAAATGTATCTATATAGGTACCATAAATTTTTTATTCATCCTCTATGTCGGTACCACATTCACTCGTATCAGTACTACCAACACTAGTTCGGTCGGAGTCGGAATTTTCTGTTTCTTCTTCTGTCCCCTCTAGATCCATAACTTCAGAAATAGTTACATTTTCTTTTAATAGTTGTATTGCATGCAAAAGCTTTTGAGATTGCAATTTTAAATTGTGAGAAAAGTACACAACTGTGAATGAAGACTGCGCCGATAGTTCTGTATTACGGTCTTTTAAGTTTGAATTTTAAATCTATTATCATACAAAATAGGAGCTTTATTTGTTTTCAATCGTTGGTTTACGCCAACGGTTTGCAAGGAAATTATTCATAATTACTGACAATGACTTAGTAATCACTATACGCTGGCGAGTTTAACAAGTATACGAATATAAGGAAAGCACAACAAGTAATAAAAGAGGCAAAAAACCTTAGTTAAATTTCATAATTTTTTGAAAAGATTCTGTAGGTCTACAGATAAATTTGTAGGACCTGGCAGCACTAGTTCAAATAGCGAGTATCAATCCAAACAATGGGGAACGGGGATTCCTTCTCACGCAACCTAGCCTTTACGGGAAGTCCCCATTCGTAAAAGAAAACTTCAGTCAATCTTACCAATATTTTTGTAATTTTTTTTCTACTGAACCAGAAAGATATAGTATATTTTAAAAGTAAGATAAGTACTTAGTATAAACTCTAAAACAGTCATAGAAACGATAAATGCCTTAAAAATTTGAAATTTAGTAGTTATGAAAAAAAACATGTCCCAGAAAAAAAACATGTTTTTTTTCACAGTTTTTTTTTCATGTTTTTTTTCACGTCAGAAAAAAAACTGTTTTTTTTTACAACACTAGTTATGATAGACTGAATTGGTTATGTCGCTTGCCGCAACCTGGTATCCCAGAAACGAGAATGCCTATTTCACGAAATAAAAATTTGAGTTTGCAGTGTAAGGTGGTGTAAGGTTGTTGTTAGTGGCGTATGGCTACTTGCTTCCGGAGACGCTGGGGAGATTTAGGAGATGCTGGCGGCGTGGCGCGCGGAGTTGCCGGCTCATTCGATATTCAAGTCGTCAGCGCGCCGACCAGGTGTGAGCTGTGTACTCAATGCTTGCTCAGACCTGTGCTAACGTGCAGTGGCTTGAGAATAACACTTTGCGGGAAAACATAACGTAACAAAACTATCGCTACAGATTGATTACATCACCGTGAAATACTGTCACATTTATATTAGGCTTATACAATGCTTATTCCGACCATTCATTTGATCCTTTTACGTATTTTCCTTAAGGCAATTCTCCAGTCACGTTGATTTTACTTAATGTATGTAGAAGAAGCAATGAAGAAAGTCAAAGAAAAATTTCCATGTGGCATAACTTTTCAGGGAGAAAAAAATCAGTATGCTACGATTTGCTGATGACATTGTCTTGTTTGCAGAGAGGGCTGAGGATATTGAGAAGTTATTGAATGGCATGAAAAAAATACTGAAGGAAGATTTTGGACTGAATATAAGACAAAAGTGATGAAATGTAGCAGAACTGATACCAATAGTAGCAGATTAAATATAAAAATAGGATCGGATGCTATAGGAGAAGTGAGTGAGTTCTGATACTTGGGAAGCAAAATTACAACTGATGGCCGAAGCAGAATAGCACTAGCAAAAAGAGCCTTCATGAAAAACAGAAACCTTTTAGTTTCAAATATTGATCTAGGAGTTAGAAAGAACTTTTTAAAACTCTATGTGTGGAGCACAGCACTTTACGGTAGCGAAACATGGACTTTAGGAATACCGGAAAGAAAGAAACTTGAAGCATTTGAAATGTGGTGCTATAGAAGAATGCTAAAAATTAGGTGGACAGACAAAGTAAGAAATGAACGAGTTTTGGAAATGATGGGTGAGAAATGAAGTTTATGGAAGAAGCTTACAGGAAGAAGAGACAGGTTTTTAGGTCATATTTTGAGACATGCTGGATTGGTTAATTTGTTTGTGGAGGGAACAGTCGAAGGTAAGAACTATAGAGGAAGACAGAGATTAGAATATATGAAGCAGATAATTGAGGACGTGGGTTGTAGGGGGTATGTAGAGATAAAGAGGTTAGCACAGGATAGGAAGAGATGAAGGATTGCATCAAACCAGTCTAAAGACTGACAACAGCAAAAAATATATATATATATATATATATAAATTCACTAACGTTTTTTTCTGTTAATTAATTTAAATCTGTAATTGTTGGTATAGTTTTAGTTGTCTACGTTGAAAATAAATGTTGTATCAAATTCGTTTGAGGCCTAAGAATATTCGTTCCCTGTTCCTGTTCACAGGATACTGCTGTGAGATATAAGGTGACATTCATTGGAAAACGAATGGGAAAAATTAAAAAAAAAGATTGTCATTTAAAAATTGCATCTCAGCTCTCGCTATTAAAACCAGGTTCTACGCAAGTACTTCGAAATAGGTTATTTTTAGTACGGTCTTTTCATAGTAAACACGCACTTGACATATGGAGCCTCTGCCCTGACTTAGGTTTTGAAGGACACTGCAGTTTTTGACAAAAAAAATCCGGTATGAAAGGCGAAACTATATGAGCATTTGGTTGTCAGCTCAAACTACGTTCAAATCGAACCCTAAATGGAAAAAAGAATTGTGTAAATTCCGCTAAATTAAGTCTTTTGTAAATCAAGAATCCTAAGAGTAAAGGCAGAAATATTTACGATATTTTAAAAGTTTTAAGGCAAGATTAAGAATACAGACTATGATAACTCTTTGCAGAAACTTGTTTTGAATACATGTATTTAATTAAAATCTCAGTCAACTTTTTTTTTTTAACGCTAAAAGGAACAAAGTTCAAAAGTATTTTCGGCAAGTAATTATATACGTTTCATTGTTCGAATTTTTACGGGTGATAATACTACCCACAGGTTACATTCGTCAATAAAACATACTTCCCATCAATTGTTCCCACAGAGTTTGGAAAATTTAAAATACTAATGTTCCTTCAAAACATGAATAAACAACTTATGAAAAATTAGTTCTTCAAACCATTGAAACCCATTGGAAGTAAAGTCATGAGCGAAAAAAGTGAATTGAAAGTCAGGGAAAGAATATGACGTGCTTTGCATTATCACTTAGCAAATTTAATATTGCTAGAGAATACTATGCTCGATTTTCATTTGAACAGGAAAAGTCTTTTAGAAGCGATAAATTAGAAAGTATTAGAGGGTGTAAATGAACACTTTAAGTTGAAAAAAATTCCCAGTACGCAAGAGACAAAATAAAGCGCTTTCATTCAAATGAAAATAATCAGGAATTCGCTACAGGAGAAGATAACGCATCGGTTAATACAATCTGATAACGATATTACCGTTAGGCAAAGCATAAACAAGTGCTAAAATCAATTTACGGAAACCGCTAAAGCTAAAGTTTCCAACAATTAACACAGCACTTTACTAGGTGAACGGATAATTGCTGTACTTGCAGCTGCACATAAAGCCGGTATGAGTGAAACGAGCTGTACAAAATAGCTTGCTTGCCTGGCTGCAGATTGTTAGAAAAATATGCAGCGGTAAAACAGAGTCGTGAGAACAACACAAAAAATGCTAAAACACTCGGCGACTCGCCGTCAAAACATCTGAATGGAGAGAAAAAAAATCAAAAGGAAAGGCAATTAACTCTAATTGGTGATGTTGTCACCTTCCCATATAGCTGTAGTGTATTGGTTTCCTTCGTAAGAGATACGAACAGCCTTTCTATGGGGTATTTAATGTCTCATGAATTCCCATTCGATCCGTATCAGGTGGTTCGTTTAGCTTTACTCAAACCTTAATATTGAGGTAATTAGGGTGGACATTACCATATCTGTCAAGGAACAGAATTCGTTCATGTTTTATAATAAAAAATGATATCAGCATTTTGCATAGACTCATTTTTGATAGGCACTGGAAACCGAAATTTGTATTGTCGAAAATGGAATCAAACACGTTTCTCCGAATCGCCTGGCCTCCAGGCAATAATTGGCACTGAACTGAGATATGTGTCAGCCAAATTATTTATTATTTGAGAAATGGGTACCAGCAGTGAAATAATCTAGGTCGAAGTGCCAAATAGGATCATCAAAAAACACAGAGCCCGAGAACCCAATTGGAAGAAACATTTTCTACGTCGAATCAGATTTTTGTTTATGGCCTCCTCGATGTCAAGGTGATTAAGGTGGGAAAGGATTGGTACAAGGAATGGGAGGTAATTTTGCCATAGTCTTTTGGCCTTTTGAAGAAACCAGCTAGCATTCGCCATTCGCGTGGACTGATTTCGGGATACCAGTCGCAGCGGTCGTATGTTAATAATTATAAATATAAAATAATATGGTTATTTATTAGAGTTAAAAATTATAAATGTTCAATTACAAAAATTCTTCTCGGGTATTCTGCAGGATGAGTTCTTCTGTCCACAACGTTTCGGCTGCAACCTCCGCTGTCTTCATCAGGTGAGATGTCATAACGAAGCTACCACTGTGGCGACACAGCACCGACTGTGAATACCTCGAGGTGGATAGAAGAACTTATACGGCAGAATGTCGGAGAAGAAGTTTTGTCAGTCATACGCCGGGAAAAACTTAATTCTCATATAAATATGCTATTTTATGAATATCTCTGAATGCAAGGAGTAACTGGTTGATTTGGAGTCGACAAAAGGAATAATTATAAAATCAAGAATGGAGAAGATAAGAGAATGCCGCAAAAACAGTGGCAGATGGATGAACCTGCAGAAATTATAAAACAATATTAGTTGGAATGTAAATGGAAAAACCAATCGAATTGTGTATGTCACGCAGAAGTGGAAGTTTCAATTAGTTTGTGATTAAGTATGAAAAGTTTTGGAATAAAAGTTGTGTTTGATTTAACTTGCAAAGATATTTATCAAGCCGTAATCGTCGAGTATTTGGAAGTAAAAGAGTAAAAAAAAAAAGAGATAATATAAACATTTTCGTTCCGATAGTAAAGAGGAAAAAACGAACAGTTTCTTTTTTGGAAATCGTATTCCCAGAGCAAATATCGTAGGTCAACTAAGTCTAAAATGAGACCTAAGATGTTCTTGTTTTGGCTGGAAACGACCAAAATGAAATACTAAGGTAAAAATAGTTAATAATAATTGGTTTAAGACACAAAAGTATACACTTGACAGTTGCATATAAAAATGAAGATATACGAGTCGTTTCTTTCGAAAAGCTATGATGAATTGTAACCGGTGCTTGGTTAGGATACTAAGTTACACATAGTTAACTGAAATCTGGATGGCCCGACGGGGATTCGAACCGGATTCCACTCGCCGAGCACACATGGCTGGCAATGACGTGCGACTACTTCTCCCTAAAGACTGCTCCTCAGTTATCACTTCTCTTGTGAGGTTAATGCCCCGGCGCTAGTTCTTCAGCAGCTCTGCTCAGGCGAATGAGAGCAGCTTTCATCTCGGGACCACTTTGAGGCTGGCAGTAGAAGGCCGTTACTCTGCAGATTTACTCACAGCAACAGACATTTACCAGTTAACACTTGCTGCCGAGAGCGTAGGCTAACCTGTAAATGCAAATTACAGTACAGGGCTCTTTAACATGTTCCGTTAAGGAAGGCCTTTATTTGCTGGATATAGCAGGGCTCTCTGTTCTGATGTATTAAATACTGGCTTTGGCCGCCATGCGTTGCAATGCCTATTTTTATTTCTTAAGTTCGTACGCATACAGAAAACAGACACATTAACACGTACCAAATAAATGAAACACATTGATTTTTATCCATTAAATTAAAATTGACTAAGTTGGTGCTTTGGGTTATACAATATTTTTGGTCTTCTGCAAAAGCAGATTACCCAGCGTTGCTCGACAGGTGGATATGAAAGTTCTGATGTTAGATCCGTTTTGATCGGACTGTAGTTAAAAATTCTCCATCAGTATCTACTTTGGCAGCTTTCCCTCTTGTATAAAAAAACATTGACAAAAATTAATGGATTAATTGGCTTATTTACGGGTATCCCAGACCCTGACACTTTCCGCAGATAACATTTTCTGGCTTATCATCATATGCGTTATCAAACACACACTATGTGTAAACAGTTAATCAAACATCTTGACCTATATTCTATGCAAAGATTTTGATTGTCTTTCATTAACTCGGCGTTTACTGACAGTTTAAATATGCCGAAAAAAACAAATGTACTAAACATCAAAGTTACAAAAGTAGTCACTGAACATTGTCTTCACAATAGAAGCAGAACGTGACTAGAATGGGATCTCTGTATTTGTTAACTAACGTTTATTATTTGGTATCTGCTGTGGTACATCTATTCTTCAATAACTCCGTTTTACTGAGCTTACATGGAATATGTAACTAATTAGGATTATTACGAATTAAAAACAGTAATTAAATTTGTACTTGAAATATTTGAGATTTGGAATGACTGTGCTTTAGTTCTCGCGTAGCAACTTTGTATGTACGTCTTGAGTGAAATAACGGTAACAAAAAAAGTCATTTGTTAAAGTTAGAGAGTTTCAATTTACTTGGTTGTAAATGACGTTCTTAGACGTACTTGGATTCAGTTTATTCCAGGATTTTTAAAGATTGCTAAAATTGAAGATGCAGTTTAAAAAACTTTAAGGCACTATTCTGCCTGAGTTTGGCACAGTCTGATATGGTGAATTTGCATACTTGGGCTCTTCACATCTCTGGAATGGAGATAAGGTGTATTGATAAACGGTTCGTCTATTTGGACGCTGTTGAGCAGTATAGAAACCATGTCATCGTTAAATGACGTACGTCAGATGGTCGAGGGACTAGAACTTACTCACCAATGCAATCAAGTTACCAGTTTTTTTGCTGGCGTTTGCTTTTTTTAAAATTGCTTAGTTGTTATTAATTTGGCATTTCAGAGTCACAACCAATATTTTTGACACAGTTACGCAAAACAACTCCACCACACTACACTAATGTAAGTGAATCAAAGAACTGCTCATGCCCAAAATACCAACGCCAACACTGCAAAAACATTGAACAGCAGCGAATCTTAACATTGCAACGTAAGTATCGTAAAAGATCTCACTTCAAAACGACTGTTATAACGGAAAATGTAATGTGTTCGTGCCCACTATATAATAGTCTCGCCCCCCCCCCCCCCCCCCCCTCCACCCCCCACAGTTGCAGAGTTGATGTAAGACACGAGACCAAAGACGATAGTTGATTTTACGGAGGATAGTAATATTTTATGAAGGAACTGTAATCACCTGAGTTCAATATTAATTGTGATGAAATAAGAGGTACAGAATCTGGTGAATGTAAAACTAGAAAGTAAATAAATGTTTAAAACTGACTCACGGTGTGTTCGCTGTCAATCAATAACCAGGAAGCGAGAGTATGTAATGAATAAGAAGGAAGCTACATTTCTCTCTAGATACATGAAACTTACTTTATATATTATTTCTAAACGGTTTTTTTTTTTTTTTGTGATGATCCATCTTTCTCCCTTCATACTGAAGAAATAATTTAAAAAAAAATTAAATCCGTAAATGGCAAAATTATAAAAACCAGGCCGCGGCTATGCATCAATTCTGAATGAAGGCTTCGCTAGCGTCGATAACGCTTGGCATAGCGCTAGATAGCAACACTACATATCGAAATTTTCACACTGACCATGATCGTATTACCGCTAGATATTTCAGATGACAAATAAACAACCGATGCTACAAAATTGGATAACTCAGAGCCAACCTGCTGGCTCTGGGAAACATTTAATCACTTTTCATTTTTTCGTAAGGCGTTGTAACTGTTTTGTTACGTACCTGTTCCAGTTGACAACTAAACAATTGCTGCAAACGAGCCTGTTCACTGATCCTACTACAAACCAACAACTTCCATACTCACCGTATATCATCCGTGAAATTTGGCATGGGCCACCTAATCAACATATTTTTCCAGTCGTTGGGACTTAGAGGTTGCTGTCTCGCTTTGTACGTGGCGTTCACGAGAGGTGTTCGCGTTACCTGTAGACAGTAGCATGTCACATCACAGTGATATGCATAAACTGTGTTTTCTAGAACACAGGGCTTCTCGGATATTTTTGTTTCTGTTACAGGACGTTTCATCTGTTCTAATTGTTTCGTAAGACCTTGTAAGTATTTTGCTATGTACCTGTTTGAGCTGACAAATACGCTACAAATGAGCACGTTTATTGATCCTACTACAAACCATCAATCTCGCTAATCATCGTATAACATTCGCGAAATTTGCGCTCGGGCCACTTGATAACGTATCAATATACAGGGTTTCAAAAATGACCGACATATTTGAAAAATCAATAAAAACTAAACGTACAGTGATAGAAATACATCGTTTGTTTCAATATGTATGGGACAACAGTAAATTTTCAGGCGAACTTTCGAAATTATTTACAATTTTCAACAACAGATGGCACTGCAGTCTGGAAAAATCTAAAGTACGATATTTTCCACATATCCACCATGCGCAGCAATAATATGGCGTAGTCTCTGAACGAAATTACCGGAAACCTTTGTAAACGTGTCAGGCGGGATGACTTCACATGCAGAAGAAATGTACTGCTTCAGTTGTTCAATTGTTTCTGGATTGTGACCCCACAGAAAGAAGTCACAGGGGTTCAGATCTGGCGAATAGAGAGGCCAATCCACGCCGCTTCCTGTAAGTGTGGAATAGCCCAAAGCAATCACACGATCATCTATATCTTTCAAATCGCATGCAGCGCCACCTGTTGTTGAAAATTGTAACTAATTTCGAAAGTTTATCTGCCTGAAAATTTACTGTTGTCCCAAGCATATTACAACAAACGGTGTGTTTCTATCGCTGCCCGTTTAGTTTTTATTCATTTTTCAAATATACCAGTCATTTTTGAAACACCCGGTATACATCGAGTCGGTGTGAGGCTGAGGTCAGTCACTGTCTCGCCGTGTACGTGCGGGTGAGACCGCCGACGCCGTCTCGGTGCGGCGACGGTGGGCGCCGCGACGCCGCACAGTGTCTGCGCCGCCCTGACCTGGGTCACTGGCACGGTGCGCGCGCCTGCCTCCTCGCCGTGGTCTTTTTGCCCGTGCTCTGTTGACGTCGACTTGCCGCCTGTTTATTTGCCCATCCTTCGCTGGCGGCCGCTCGTTTGCTCTTGTTTCCCCTGTGCCCCCGCCGACTAACACTCGATTCTCGTTTTGTTGCTTTATGCGCTCGCTTGTCTCTATCCTTTATTTTTCTGGACCCATTCACCGTAACCTTTCTTGTTTGAATACCGACCGCTACCGTTCCATTCATTAGTTTACGCGCCTATTAAAGACACGATTTCTGCTCCGTTTGGAGGGGAGAGGGGGAGGGGCCAAGTGGGGAGAGACTATTGCGGGAAAGCTGATTTCTCTCGCGTGTAGTGGGGAATAAAAACAAGTAACATGTCGTTGGCATGCACAGCGCAGGGGAGTCGGGGAAACTGCTTATTGTAAACAGTAAACAGCCTTTAGAATTCTTCTCATCCCTCTTCCTACAGGTGCCGACTCTTTAAGACATTATGGTGTTAAATGTGGTATTATAGAAGGATGCTGAAAATTAAGTGGACACATAGAGTATGAAACGAACGAGTTTTGGAAATGATGGGCGAGGAAAGAAGTTTGTGGAAGACTTACAGAAAGAGGAGACTGGATGGTACGTCATATTTTGAGACATGCAGGATTGGTTAAATTGTTAGTGGATGGAACTGTCGATGGTAAGAACTGCAGAGGAAGACAGAGATTAGAATAAATGAAGCAGATAATTCGGGATGTGGGTTGTAAGGAGTATGTTGAGATGAAAAGGTTAGCACAAGATAGGAAGGGATGGAGGATTGCGTCAAACCAGTCGAGAGACTGATGACAGCAAAAATAAATCAAGCAACAAATTTAAATCAGCAGAAATACTGAAACAGTTTATTTTGTGAAGTAATTGTAATCAACGCGGAAAATGACGCTATCATTTCTCCTTTATGTTTCATATCAGGTTTATCTGATATTTGCAACTATTTGCAAAAATGCGTCTACGTCTTCTACTAGTCGAAAGTACTCAATCGTAACTCCTATGCTAGCCATAATAGATATCTTCGATTAGTGACATTTCCCTTCTACAGTTACCGCAAGGTTTCTCGATTTCACGTGATGATTTTAAGAACGGGATATTTTTCCTCTCATAACTTAGCCCAAATATACTGTTATCCGATATTTAGTAGGCCCTACTGTTAACTTGCTGATGTACAGTCTGTAGCGAGCTCTCGGAGCAACAACTTCCTGGTAGTTTACGTTTCCTGGTGAAGTTATAACCGAAGCTAGCTAAACGGTCGCGGTAAACCAGTAGTGTGTGTGTGGCAGACGTAATAGTTTACCAAGAAATACAATCTACGGTGTTCTAGGTGAAAATAATCGATTGGTAATCGTGCTCATCTAACAGACTAGTCCGTGTGACCGTCACCGACAATGTTCGGCGGGATGTACGGCGAAGGTGGAACTTGTGGCCTTCAGGACCACACATCAGAACTTGAAAATCATAGTGGCACGCCAACCGGGTCGGTAATTGCAGCCGCGTTGAACACAGTCAGCAACCAACAAACTGATGAAGCTATTCCAACCGAGACTGTGAATTATCAGTACTAGTACAGTGTGGTACCAGACGATCCCATGCTTGGTAGCCAAAGCATAAGTAACAAGCCTGCTAAACGCCAGGTACCAACAGAAGAAGATGTAAGAAAATCAACCCATGCAGCAGAGAAAGTCGCACGGCTCTCAGCGATACATTCAGCAGCTCAGCAGCCGATGTCTACTGTCAACGCGACACCAACAACGTCAGCAACTCCAGTAGCACCAGTAGTACCAGCAACAACAGCAACACAAGCGGCAACTGCACCCTCCATTTCCGGCAGCAGTCAACAGGAAGCGCAGCAGAATACATCAAGCTACAGGTACGACGCAAGCGATAACGGCCCATTTATAGTTTTTGTAGATGGGAAGGAGAAGAACATAGGCCGGTTACATCCAATGGTTATAGGAAAGCTACTACGTGAGCAAGGTATCCTAAGATCAAATCATCTTTTGAACATCACGAGTTCTGGTCGTAATAGAATAAAAATTGAAACAAACAGTAGTGCGGCGGCAAATAGCCTCGTAACATCGGAAGTCTTCGCTAGAAACAATATGGTAGCTTACATCCCAAAGTTCATGGTACACAAACAGGGTGTAATTAGGAACGTGGACATCTCCCTTAGCGACATAGAAATACTATCAGTGATAGAATGTGAGGCCCAAGTAGTAGGTATCCGACGGTTCAATAAAAAAGTTGTAAAACAAGGTAAACAGGAACTTACACCACTTCCCGTATGTGTATTAACATTTAATCTCAGCTGCTGCCTAAATTTGTCTACATACCACGGGGTTCGCTGTAATGTTGAGGTTTATATCCCATCAGTTACCCAGTGTTACAAATGCTTGCGTTTCGGTCATGGGGAGCAATCAGTGCCGAAGCCAAACGCGCTGTGGTTTTTGTGCATCCGATTCATAGCATTCGAGTCATGTCCTAAACGTCCCAACCTAAGTGTGCTCTGTGCTCTGGCCAACACTTAGCCACAGATCGACTGTGTCCCGTATATCAGAAGACGAGAGCCATAAAGCAATATATGGCGTTGAATAATGTCAGCTATAGCGAGGCCACAGCTATACATGAGAATAGACCCTACGCTCAAGCTGCAGCCAACATCAACTTGCAGTACAATAGTCCAACTGAATTTCCGCCTCTGCCGGTCATGCACTCTTTTCCTGTCAACAACTACCAACAACCAACCTACCAGCTAGCCTCATTTGATAATAGGCCATACACAAGGGCGGCAGCAACCCCTCCACAGATTGTCTCCCAATCTCCGGTACTGTCTAGACAACAGAACATGTCGCTGTTCCCATGAGGACAACCCCGCAGAATAATCAGTCCAAGCCACTGCATGGGACAAACCCAGTCCCACTCAGACGAGACAACATGGTACCTCCGGGAATTAATTCAAAAGTCGTCCGACCTCAACAGATCACGACACATAGCAATACAAATAACTGGAAAGATTACCAGCAATATCACATTCCTAGCCAAAGACCAACGGTGCCCTTACAGAGTAATTTAACCAGCACCGTCAATAACATGGAGGATCCTCCAGCCACATCAGACAGGCATCGCCTAATAGAAATAATGCTTAATTTCATTACCATGCTGCTACAGCAGATACAATCTGGAGGAGGGACACTCCCAATCGACGCAATAAGGGATAATATTAGTAGGATTATAGAATCCACAAGCAACCTGCACGGTACAGAGGAAGAAAGAGTGTTAACCTCTCAGGATAATGGAGAAGATTTTGCAGTGGAACGCACGGTCTATTAGGTCCAACAAGGAAAGCCTTATGCAGTTTTTGCAAGAAAATGCTATCCCCATCTGCACTGTGACGGAAACATGGCTAAAACCCGAGGAGAGATTCACATTTCCAGGCTATAATATTATTCGCCACGACCGAGAGGACGGGTTCGGTGGCGTAGCCATCCTAGTACATTCCAATAGACACTTCACCAAAGTCTCATTGGATTTACGAGGAATCAATATAGAATGTTGTGCAATTGAAACCTCTTTCAGAGGCCAGCGTTGTACAGTTCTGGTCATGTACAAGTCTCCTGGTACACCGCTATCCAAAGAAGATCTTCAATACATTTTCAGACAGATTAATAATCCGTTAATTGTCACCGGAGATCTAAACGCCCACCACCCAATATGGGGCTGCTCTACAGAAGATAGACTGGGTAGGGATATAGTACAATTAATGGAAGACAGTAATTTAATACTACTTAATGACGGGTCACCAACAAGAATCAGCAGACCAACAGAATCTCCTTCCGCTGTGGATATCACCCTTGCGTCACCAAACATCGCCTTGGGCACAGACTGGTCTGTAATTCAACATCCCCTTGGCTCAGACCACTTGCCACTATTGCTGTCCTTCCCAAACTCAAAACAACAGCAATCGATGAGATATCCAAACTATAAATGGAATATAAGAAAAGCAAACTGGCAGCGGTATAGAGAAGCAGCAACACAAGAATTTGCAGATTTTGAAATGAGCGGTGATGTAGAGAGGGACTATCACAACTTTGTAGAAAAAATTGAAAACGCGGCTTCTTTCGCCATTCCAGTTACGCGCCCCTTCACTACACGGAAACATACAAACACCGTGTGGTGGGATGAAGATTGTCAGCAGATGTTGGAAGAAAGAAAGGAAGCATTACGCAAATATCGGAGGTCGGCAACAGATAGTA
This sequence comes from Vandiemenella viatica, assembly GCA_031002005.1. NCBI lineage: Eukaryota > Metazoa > Arthropoda > Insecta > Orthoptera > Morabidae > Vandiemenella > Vandiemenella viatica. The sequence continues at coordinate 315,763,101 of CM061920.1, read as the reverse complement.
ACTTCCTCGCCCTAAATAAGATCCAAGCAAAAGCCAAACGTCTTTTCAAAGAAAAAAAGAGAATGGCCTGGAAAGAATTATGCTCCACTCTAAATAAAGACATGCCCCTAAGAAGACTATGGGAGAAAATTAGAACATTTAAAAGATCTCAGCAGACATCCGAACCCGAGGTAGAACCAACGGAAGCCGTTCTGGAAGAAATCCTAATGTCGTTAGCGCCTCCATGGGTGGAGCGGTCTGTTTCACCATGGGACAACAACGATAACAGCCACTGCAAATTTCTTATGCAACCATTCGTCGTTGAAGAACTTAACCGGGCATTATCTGGAGGTAAAGGAACAGCCCCCGGTCCAGATAACATTGCCTATCCAATGCTTGGCAATCTACCTCTCACTCCCAAACTGTTGCTCTTAGAGATACTTAATCAAGTCTGGTTAAAGAGCATAGAAATAACAGAAATGAAGACAGCAAGAATAGTTGCCGTAAAGAAACCATCCTTGAGTCCCGACAAACCAACATCCTATAGACCAATCACATTACTATCGTGTGTGTACAAATGTCTAGAAAAACTGATTAAATCACGGCTTGAATGGTGGTTTGAAAATCACTCGCTCCTACCACGTCTTCAGTTGGGGTTCAGGAAAGGCACAGGAACTACAGAAACACTCGCCCACTTGCTGGTTGACACTCAGCTATCTCTTAGTAGAAACAAATACATGGTTGCGGTGTTCATGGACTTAAAAAACGCGTATGACAACGTAGTATTGCCGATACTAGTGAAGAAGATGATAAAAATCGGGGTTCCCCGAAGATTCGTGACGCAATTGTACACACTGCTGCGGAATAGGTGGCTAATTGTCAAGAAAAATGGAAAAATTTTGGGCCCTCGATGTGTCAATAAAGGTCTGCCCCAAGGTTCGATCCTGGCCCCGTTTCTGTTCAATATTTACACGGCTGACTTGCATCTGATAACCCAAGGAGAAGCTACACTATTACAATATGCAGGACGACCTTTGCATTTATACCGAAGCGGACTCAATCGAGGAGTGTATAAGAAGGTTAAGCAGGACACTACAAAGACTACAAAGCTGGCTTTTTTGAACAACGGTATGGAGATATCCAATCACAAAACAGCCGCCTGCATCTTTACTAGACACAGAATAACCTACATGACGAGGATACAAATAGGCCCATATACTTGCCCAGTTAAGCCCCACGTCAAGTACCTTGGCTTAATATTGATAATAAATTGAAATGGTCGGCCCATATAAGGAACATACTTACCAAATGTGAAGCATCATACAATGTAATACGAGCCACAACAGGAGTATGGTGGGGCACCGAACCCCCAGTTGCAATACACCTCTACAGGGCGCTCGTACGACCCATCCTAGACTACGGGTGTATCTTTTTGGATCGGCGTCAGACAATACGCTATCCAAAACTCAATAGACTACAATATAAAATTCTGCGTTCCTGTCTTGGGGCCATGGGTTCGACTCCTACTAACTCTTTGCTGGTAGAAGCTAAGGAGCCGCCATTGCACCTTAGAAGGCAATACCTCGCAACGAAAGCACTTCTGAAGTGGTCGCAATTCCTGGAAAGCGAATTGACTGAGAAAATCTCTCCAGCTGATGCTACACTGCGTCACTAGCAGATACTGGTTTAACAGGACGATGCCATGCATAGTAGCAGCCTATAATCGACGTACAACCACTACAGAAGGCAAATCACTAAGTCATGGCATATAGGATGTTTCACCACAAACTATAATAATCTTATAAAAGAATTAAACATACAGTTAGACCTCTGCCAACAACGAAACTCACATGCTATCACTACAACATTGGCACAGCTCAGAGTGCAGTGGGGAGAACCTTTAATATATTACACTGATGGATCTAAGTTCGCAGACGCGGTAGGATGTGCATTCGTTGAAACATTCACAAACAGGTGCGGCAAATACAAGCTACCTCAGTCCGCAAGCATACTGACAGCGGAACTAACGGCGATCTTAGAAGCCTTACGGAATGCCAGCCACTCCGAACGTAAACCAGTTGTTATCCTCTCCGACTCAATGTCGGCAATGCAGCTCCTACAGCACCACACAACTACTACCCATCCAAATCCTGTGGCCCTCGAAATTATAAACTGGATATCCATACTAGAGAAAAGGGGCCAGCCAGTCACCATGGCGTGGATTAAAGCACATTGTGGGGTACTGGGAAACGAAACAGCAGATGCGCTTGCCAAGGAAGCAGCCTATAATGGTGAGGTGAAATACCTTGATGTTCCCTACTCCGATCACTTTAGTTATTTCAAAAGAAACTGACGACTGTTTGGGAGGTAGACTGGCAGACAGAAGCGCAGACAAAAGGTAGATTTTACAAAGCTGTTCAGCAAAATATTCCTACCAAACCGTGGTTTGAAAATAGCAAATTTCCCAAAAAATTAATTACAACGATCTTCCGCCTGAGAACAAATCACGGGCGCTGGCGTCAACACCTCCATCGCCTGAATCTAGTTGATAACCCGACCTGTGACTGTGACAGCAATCAAGATGAAACCCCAGATCACATATTTTTTGGCTGCTGCAAATATACTGTGGCTAGCGACACCCTCATAAGTGCCTTGGTAAGGGAGGGACAGCAATTGCCTACATCAACACCAACCCTACTAGCCTCAAATAACATAAAAGTATACCGGCTTTTGTACAACTTTGTCGCCAGTAACAACATAACGGTCTAACAAAACTCAACTATGGTAAAAGACGGAAATACCCATATTCCATCAAAACCTGATGATCAAGTCAATTCGTTCCTACACATGTAAATGTTGGTTCACAAGTAAATACCGAACCTAAACATGCATATAATTAAACAAGTAAATAATTAAATGGGTAAATACGTAAAGGTGTAAATAGTTAAATGTAGAAATACAAATGTATGTGACATGGGTGTATGTATACCTAAATATGTATATACTGAAATATGCAAATATTTAAATATATTGATAGGTAAATATGCAAATATAAATGTATGTGACAAGATTGTAAGACTAATTCAAATGTATATAGTTAAATAGGCAAATTGTAAAATATGTATATAGATAAAGAAGAAAATACCCAGAATGTAAACAAAATGTACGCAGCTTGGCTGCATGGCTACTTGCCAAATGCCATAAATAAAAAATAAAAAAAAAAAAAACTTGCTGATGTACAGTTCTTTCTCTTCATGCGTAATAGCTTACAAGTGCTCTTCAGCATGTTTCTGAAGGCCTAAATTTCCATTGCTTTCAATCTTTTTAAAACATTTAATTTCAACCTCAAATACATGATTCAATTTTTAAGAAAAATAGGCTATACATAACATTTCATCATTGTTTTCCACTAACTGATATTGAAGTGGCTGCGGCAAAACGATGTAAATGAATAGCTTCAACATGACTTATAATTTCTAAGTTGGATTTGCGATGGAAGATGCAGACACAAACACACACACAACACACAAATAAAACAAGAAACACTGTAATGACACACTGATTATCACACTGAACATTACCGCCGATAAAGTGGCACGAATTTTACTCCGCGTCAGCGACAACATGTCGGAGGATAAATCCTCGTCGACAGGCAGGAAGAATCGGCCATTGTCTTCCCAAGGATAAATTTAATGGAGTATGCGTGTCTGAATAAACGTGATGTGCAACCACCGCGTGCGAGATAAAATCTTAACCATCGAACACAGGGGCAAAACAGCGGATAAGTGCCCACCCGTGTAGGAAATGGAACAGGCAAAGCTAACAATTCAGACAAGCTACTGAATGGCCCAAGATAGGAACAATGTAGTAACTCCGCTCATGTACGATGTGGATATTCCTGTTTTCAAGTTGCAGTGAAACCGAGATAAGTCACTCTCCTCTTAAGCTAGCTTCCCACGGCCCGCGCATTTGCCGGCCGGGCCAGTTCCAGCTATTTATTTATTTTCCATATGCAACATAGCCCAGCACCTAGTATCTAATCTGGGCCCTTATTTCCACTCTTTTACATTTACATATATTTGTATCTTATATATATATATATATATATATATATATATATATATATATATAATATATTAACATATAAACATGAATGAAAGAATTTTTTGTTTCGATTTCCAATAACTATTACATCTACTGCTATTAAACAGAATGGGTACCACACCACTACTAAATCTAGTACTACTGTTATTGCCCCTAATATTACTACTATCATTATTACTACTACTAATACCATTACTACTACTACTAATACTACTATTACCACCACCAATTGTCACAGTCGCACTTCGGCCCACTATTGTTCATTTTTCTTGGTGTTGTGTGCGCTCCAAAGGCAGAGTCCCCTGGAACCGGCAGCAAAGTCAGCCGCCCAGGCCATCAAGAGTTGACCTCCTGGAATACCAAGACGGCCCCAGTTGTCGCTCAGAAGACGGCCTCTCTGGAGCACACTAAAGTTCCTCCGACGATTGATGTTGCTCATTGTCGTAGGATATCTTCCGTCAATCCGGTGTAACTGTGTTCTCCTCTTCTGCTATCTGTGGCCTTTGATTTCGCTCGGCATTTTTCCTTTTTATAAATTTCTCCTTCCAAAATTTTGAGGCTAGATCAGCTGCCTCGTCCAGCAAATGCCACAAACTTTCGTCGCGCAGTATGTCAAATATTCTCCTACCTTGCAGCCGAGCTTGTTGGTGTTCTCTCAAACTGGCTGTTGTTTCACACTCCCATACCACGTGCTCCGGCGTACTCTCTTCACCACATTCGCACCTGTCTGAGTCCACAATATTTCGACTTCGGAGCCAGCTATTGTATGGCCCGTGACCTGTAATGTAGTGTACCAATCCGGGAGAGGGTTGAAGGTACTTCAACTTCAACCTCTCCTCTACGGATGGGAACATATCATATGCTCTTCGACCTGTTTCACTGTTGTTCCATTCTTGTTGCCATTCCGCCAATAGAAGCTTCCGAATGTGCATCTCCGATGTTGCTTCGCTGCCTACAATTTCTGCTACCTTATCTTGTTTCCCTTTTCTGAGCCAGTATATGGCACCCCGTTTCCTTACTTCAAGGTCCAATGGCCATACACCAATGGCAACGGTTGCCAGTTCCAGCTACCAAGAGTGGGCCGTGGGAACGGTCTAGCCTGTGCTTGCAGGGATGGCGCGCCTGTATCCATCAGCCAGTATGTAAAGATCAAACGTCCGGGTAGCTGAAACGACACTAGGCAAGGTGGTGGGGAGGCGGCGAGGGCTAACCTGCGGCGCGCGCTGATGTGTATACTTCGGCTAATGAAGCGCGGTATCCAAAACCACGCGCCGTGGGAACCCACCTTTAGAGCCACTGGTGAGGGAATACAAGACACTAGGGAGCGAGCAACCTTGTGGGAAATGCTACAGCCATTAGGGGTGTTACAGGTGGTAACAATACTCTGTTTCCAATAGTAGTTCTGACTCATGAGCCGAGATTTGTGCCATGATGAGCGACGCTGCTTGCAAGGGATCGGTTGATTCCTGAGGCGACAAATAGACCTCACTGTGTGTGTTGATGGCCTTGTGTACATTTCGGAAGACACTGATGAAGATATCGGAATGTGTGACACGGTGCTGTGTTGCGTAACGAGAATGCAGTTGACATGTGTTCCACGACGGACGTTAAACTACCCAATAACTCGTATAGACTGCTTACTGAGCATGTGTGTGTGTTTTTTGTTTGTTTGTTTGTTTGTTTGTTTGTTTATTTGTTTTTTTTTGTCGTCATAAAATAATGTAAATTCAATATGCGAATAGAAGAAAGAATGAATTTGTTTCATTCATTAAATCAGATTACTAGCTCAGACGTCAAATCTGTCCTAGCCATTGTCTGTAGCCAGATTATCAAGGACCAAGGAGTTGTGGGCTAGCTTTCTTCAGGAGATGATACAACGGCTGTATGACACCTTTACCAACAGAATCAGTTCACGCATCCAGGACAGAGGGGATGCAACTGATAAGTGGGTCATACTGCCTAGTTCTTTGTAAATTTGACTGGATTCTGTTACATCACATGCCCCCTCAATTCGTCAAGATTCATTTTGTTTCCTCCTCTTCTTCTGGGTGCTTCACTTTTTTTGTCTGGCAATGTAAATGTGGACTGTTAGCTATATTTATAACTTCAGTTCTCAAATCATGACGTTCAAAACTGGAAAACAATCTGGAATTAGGGCAATAAAGAAGGCTAAGTCCACTGTAGAGGATAAATTTTAATTAATTCAAATTATTTATTCTGCGTAATAATAGTACTAGCTTCAGTGTCTTACGTGAAATAATATACTGATTCGACTGAGCGGAAACTGCCATCTGTTAGCTCAGCACCTAATGCCGACGCGTGGCTGAAATTGCACACGCAGCTGAATTCACTTTGTAGCAACCAACTAGCGATCTTTGGTACTTGTTTTTGATCTACGGAATCGGCAAGCACTGCCTCGGGTCGCCTATAGATCGATCGAAGCTGGCTCCGACGATTTTCATTTGACATTCTGACCTAGCATATTACTCGGTGACAATCCTAGCTTTCGCGTGAAGTCCGCAAATATATTTTACTTGTAACTGAATTATTAAATATATTCCAATATACATGGACCAGTAGCGGCTTCAGTATTTCATTCGGCTAGAGCAGTGTTTTTAACCTGTGGGTAACGATTCCCTGGAGATTGCCAAGTCTTGCAAGTAAGGTAAGTGAAAAAAACAAAGGTTGTAGGTCTTAAAATACAAAATTTTCAGTCGGAAGACTATGCCTGTTTATTTTTTAATAATTTGTCGAATCGTGGTTGTATTTTCTAGACGCAAATAACGAAATCATTTTCTAATTGGTGCCTTTTTCTCTTCTTTCTACAATATTCTGGTAACTGTCGTCATAAAGTTTATTTTTTCGGTTCTGATTTTCTTCGGCACTGCCACTTGTAACAGACGTGGAGGATTGCGCGTTTGTTTTGAGAACTCATTTTATTCTCTCTGGCAGTGAAGCTAGTCCGTACTCGCACAACTGACTGCAGTGTATGAAAACAAACTGTTTGGTCCTATGTGGCCGCTGACCCGATCCTCTCCCCTCCAACGCCGCTACCGTGGCAAAGAATATATCAGTGTCCGACTACCTTGCACAGCATTTCGTTTCTCGGTGAGTAGGTTAGTCTCAATAGGAAAAAAAATTAAATGTGTTGTTTTTTAAATTACTGATACAGTTTTTTTTTATTACATGGTTTTTATGGACATGGTTGCCAAAAATTTTTAACTTGTATAAGGGGGACGCGTATTCAAAAAGGTTGAAAAACACTGGACCAGAGCAATAATAAAACCCCGATCCTATACAGCCCTAATCTAGGTGTCAGTTAGCAGAAGGAGAACTGAAGGTACAAGGAAACAAGACGTGCTTGCATGTCTAGGGGAAATCAGTGAGGAAACGAGTTTAATAAATGTACAACACACCCGTTCATCACTCCGTATAGGATTCTTCGTGAATAGTATATACACCATCAGTTCAGGCGTCCCGGTGGTAATTTGGTAACTGTTTTGAAAACACTGAAATTTCTGTGGACGACTCAATTGCGTTTTAATTATGCTGGGCAAATACCAAATGATGTCAAACGCCGGACACCATTGTCATTTCTCAGACAACTCTCGCAAAGAAGTCATTTTAATCATCGCTTAACATTTTTTGACGATGATACTGAATATCGAGGACGCTCCGTGGTTCGGAATGTACGTTAAATTGTAGGTCCCAGAGGAAAGGAATTGGTCATCCTACCTCTGACAAAATGGTTTAGTATGCCTCCTTCGGGAGGATTCAACCAACCTTCGGGTTGTGGACTAAGTTAAGTTACTGAATATTGTTATCGATCTTTATCGTAAAGTTTGAACAAAAATCTTCATTGACAAAAATATTTTTTGTTACGTCAAATAGTTTAATTCGCATTAATTATTATTATCTTTAGTAAAATGAAACACTGTAATGTAGTCTAAGAATAATATTTCCCAGTCTCCGAATTAAAAAAAAAAGAAAACTAAATGAATTTCTACAAACAGTCACTAGTGGTATGTTTCCCTGCAGAATTCTTAATGTTGTATTAACTTTGAAGAGGTATGAGAAAATAGACGGGGGAATTGTGGCTGGTCCGTTTGTAAAGTGAGACTTTGTGGAGCAGACGCACAATTTGGCAGCACGCCGAATTCATTCGGGAACTCTGTTCCGCATCCCCCGACCCCCTACTCTGTCATACAAGTGAGTGAGCACAAGGAGGAAAAAGAGGCTGTGAAAATTTAATTCTACTCACCTCTACGACTGCTTTCGACAGCTACATAAAACGCTTTGTATCAATATTCATACCGTTGGCTGCAATTTCAGCGCTCTGCACACCTTATGCATTTCCTGACATAAAAAAAGTGGACGTTTAAACCCGCAGTTGAAATTTTTGAAACATACTACTTTACGTAGTCTACTTCATTGAGCTCTATTATTATGGCTAATATATTAAATAATATATCTGAAGTGGTCTTAGCTATCATAGCACAGATACTAAAAATTAGATTCTTTGCGGTTCATAAGAAGCAGGCAATAACCCAGAGAAATTTCCTAAATAAATTACGAGTATCTCATAGGCACGTTTCAGATTAACTATTCGAATTGCTAAAGCAATAGATGAAGCGAATACCCCTGTAAGGTGACAAGGTCCTTTAAATTTTTTTTAATAATTTTTGTTAAAAAATTAATTAGATATTAGTCTTGCTTGTGTTGTGTATACAAATGTGTTAAATTGGTATGAAAGAAAGAAAAAGATAAGCTTATAGTAAAGTGCCAGAATATCTATGGACAGTGGTCATCTATGATAATGTATATCTTTGGACAGAAGTGAGAAGGGAATATGGCGAGTGTATGGACGAGAATATAAGATACTAGCTGGCACGTGGTTGAATAAAACGAAATGTAAAAAAGTGTGTTTTGTACCAAGTGATTACAGATAAAAAGTGCTTTCGAGTGTTTCTTCAAAGAATCCATATATTCATAGATATATTATTTTATTGTTTCTGAGATGTGCATTGAAATAATCTGCCGGCTTCTGCAGCTAATATTACGGCTTGAAGACGGGCAGATTATATATCAAGAGGAGCTAAGGTAAATTACCTAAATTAAAGAAGAAGGAGAACTTACACCGCACAGCAATTCCGCTGACTAATAACCTCACACAATACGTTGGGGTCTTGGTTGCGATCACCATTCCATTTTTTTCACTTATGGCTTTACGCGAGGTCATTAGAGGCGGAAAAGAACTGGGGGCAAAGAACGGGAAGAAAGTCGGCAATGGACTTTTGAAGGAACTTTTTGAACATTCGCCTGTAGTGATTTCAGAAAATCATGGAAAATCTAACTGTCGATGACCTGACAGGGATTCGAACCGAATGCGGGGCCACAGTATTACCGCTCACCCATGATGCTCGGTCACCGATCGAAGCAAATAAATTTCGTTTTCCATAAACCACTTCAAACAAATGCCGGAATAGTTCTTTCTAAACGCGATGGCAGAATTTCTTCCAGATCCTTGCCTCCACCTTCTGCCGATTCTTGTGTGTATGACTAGCGCTCAAGCCCTAATAAAAATGGGACCTACTGACCGCAGCTCCATTCTCAACACCATGTTCTGATTTCGATGGTGAGATTCTTCGCATGACTTTAATCCTTCTTCCAGAAATCATGCCTTCCGCATTTGCTTCAGCATATCAACAGACCTCAAGAACATCTTGGTATACAAATACTCACCTGCTTATTCTCCTAGAATGTTTTATCGATACGTGGATTTTTCTCAAGAAATAGACTTCGTTGGAAAACTTGCAGCAAGCATCCAGCCACCACTACCAATTTCAATGCTATCAGAGAGAAATATTTTTTCCTGTTATTGTACCTGCCGCTTTACTATGCACCTAATTTACCAACTTACCTGCTTTCACGGCACAGCTTCCTAACCAACTGTACATCAGTATGAACATCCCGACGTAAACAATTTATAGTGGTAGCTCAGACAATCCAGTTCTTTGCAACTGTTGTGCGGTTGTGAGGTGTCATAGACCTTTTCTGAATTCTGTAGACGGGAACAAACCTACCAACATATCCCTGACACTGGGCATCCCCATAGCCTTAATCTTCGGTAAGACCCCCAACAGTAAACTACCACTTTTTTTTTACTAAACACATATATATACATGATGCAAATTTTTGTTTTATTTTCTAACTTTGTACAGCCTTTTCAGAGGCTATCCCCACCTTGCTCATTTCTGACTTTACGATATGTCTCACCTGTAAACATGATTAAGGTTTATGCAGAAATATTGCATAGTCTGTCAATGTTTATTTTTTCGTCGCGACCCTTCTGCCTTCATCTTTGGTGAATAATGTTTTATTTTCGGTATACTCCCTTCGTCAATTATTTCCTAACCGAATTTTATTATCTACCAATATCGCATTTACATATTGAGCAGAAGTTTTAAAGAATCTCTAGGTGTTGCACATATTTAGTCATTAAAATAAACGCAACTTTTGTTACTACAATGTCAATAAAAACTGAATCGGCCTTATTTTAGATTCTAAGTTGTTATTTTAACTCAAACTAAAATTCCTTTGTAAACATCGTAAAAAAATTAATTGTTTGCAATGCCATTACAAGATATTCAATAATTTCTGTCTGCAAACATGGTTCAAAGACGACCATTATCCAACCACTCAAAATTAGGTTGTTTTGTTACCGTCTATAGTGATTGATTTCGATTGAAAAATTCACTTACCGCAACATGTCGATATACGTGTTTTTCATTTAGTTTTCATGCATCGAGAATTACACCACAAAATTACCGTCACCATAAGGTCTCAGCTTCCGGTCGTAAGAAATAAGGTCTTGGCAGTATTCATTACATCTTATGGTGGGTAAATGCAGTGAAAAATTTGTCCACATGCGCTAACAAGATCGTTACAGCATTGGACTTATATACTGCTAGCTAGTAACTAGTGCAAATAAAAACGGCGTACTTTCAGGTCTACAGCTACTTATCCGAAATCATAATTGCTATATTGGTTTAGATTGAAAACGTGAAGACTTAATAATGCCGATTCCTTCTTCGCGGATATTAAATCCAACAGAAAAACAGCAGGCTCGACAATAAGATGCCACGAGCGACGCTACTACAGTACATTAGACATCTTCATTCTCTTCAAACGTGACACTAGTGAACACTCATTCACTGAATCCACTACTCTGTCAGTAAACATAGTATGAAATTGTACTCGAGATCATCATTGCAATTCATTTGTATTACAGACTGAGTTTTAAACGGCTGCGTGGTCCACGTTTCTAGTTGTTACCTTGACTAACTCTCAGATCTTACCGGACTACATAGGTCACTTCTGGAATCACAGGCAGGTACCTTACTCAGGCCCAACCGTAAATAACACTGTGCCAAGGCAACGGTAAGAATGGAAGTTCCTTACGAAAACCTCTCGCTTTTCATTACTAGTGTAATAAACTACAGAACTGATAACTGTGGTCTTCATAGAAAAAAAAAAAAACTGGTACGTGTATCATTGTGTACATGAACTAGAAGTGAAGCTTCTATCTATTTTTCCCGTGTATTTTTTTCTGTGTATTTTTTATGTTTCTTTCGCACTAGAGTGTAAAAAAGATACTACATTGCATTTGTACAGAAGATAGGAAGTTTTTACCAAGTTATTATCGTAAACTAATGAAATATATTAAAAAGTTAAAACACACTTTTGCTAGATTATAGGCTATTGCATCGAGCCTTAGTCTGTATTTTGCGTTTAGTGCTTTTATATCGGAGAATATCTTGAACAAAATAATCTGGTAACCGCCTTAAAATCAATTACCCGTAATTAGCTTCCAAGCCCGTGACGGGTTGAACGCATATATAAATAATTTTTAAAAGCTTAAGTAACTCAATATCCCTCTGCTGTAAACACGAATGCTAATATTCCTGCATGTAAGCGGAATCTTTTATCGCAAGCGCATTAATAACTTCGATGTATCGAGGTATAAATGTGATTCCATATTTTGTTTCTTGCTACCATAGCGATTAGAGAATATAATGAAACAGTTTATATCAAACGAATATAAAGACGCGCATTAATACAATCACCTAACGAATATAAACAATATCACACGCGCGTTAATACAATCACTGTATCGGGATATAAGCGTGATTCCATATTTCTTTCTTAGTGTAACAGTGATCAGATAATATAATGAAAACATCTAAGTCGAACGAATAAAACTAAATAGAAAGCAACTAATAAACAATAACAGTAGCTAAACATACTGGTGCATGTGTGAGTGTGTAATAATGGCGACTACACCGCATGTAAACATGCCGTCTGACATCGTCACATGATTTTCGGTGAGTATTAAAACAATTTAAGCTTTAACATATAAAGTGCGCATGCGCAGAACGTTACGGGTGCAAGTGCAGAATGTTGAAGCGCATGCGCACTAATAGCGTAACTCGTAACGCTAGCAAATTTCTCCATACGGCGCCCAAAGTAGTTTCATATTTTAAAAAATAACAAATCGTAAAACATACGTCTAGAACGTTGTGGCAGACGAAAATATCCGTCGCTAGCGACGGTGGGTGGCGCTGGAGGCGACTTCCGCCCGGAAGACAAATGAGGATCGCCTGGGCGACGCGACGCTGTTTACCTTTCATTACGGCCCCTGCTGTGACAAGTAAATATCGGCTGCTGCGGTGGCATGGCACGTCACCCGGCAGGGGCACACTTTCACCATCCCAGCCAACAAACAACTGATGAACCTCTGTCTGATATTAATGAACTGCGGTAGGTTCCGATGCGTTAACTAGCAGCACATAAAACAGTGCATTATTTTTTTAAAAACAAAAGTTTTGTATAACATGATTTATGCAATTCCAACAAATCAATACTACTATACATCTAAAGCCGCGTTCCCACGATCTCTTGTAACAGAGGCGAGACGGAACGGGATCTCATTAGCCGAAGTGTAGTGACGAGTGCGCGCCGCAGGTTAGCCCTCGCTTACCTCGCCGCCACCTCCCCACCACGTTGCCTAGTGTCGTTTGGCACAGAGCACTTTACAGCAACAGAAGGGGTGCGCACCGCTGCTGCAAACTGATGACAACAGCGCACCTCTACACACGCCTGTGATGTTTACCGACATAGAGTGGGTAGCTGCGTCTCATCTCCGCTAGCAGAGGTGGCCCTGTTCCCATGGCGTGTTGTTGAGTATTTGTCTCGTCCCGTCCCGCCTCTGTTACAAGAGATCGTGGGAACGCGGCTTATGACGAGACTGTGTCTGTGTCTTCCGGTATCACGCAAAAATTATTGAACAAATTTTAGTGAGGTTGCCGCAGTTTCCACGTTGACGGTTTGATTTAAAATCTGGGTAACGTTTTATGATAATAAGGCATTTGGCGATGTAGAAGGAAATTAAAATATGTTCTGAACATACTAAGAATAGGATTGGACCTAAAATTTTATGTGAGTGTCTTCATAGTACCTAAACAGGTATCGGAGCAGAAAATTAAAATCTATCAAAACAGTTACGAAGAAATACGATGGTACGATAATGCCCAACCCAAACCGTTTGTGGTCTGGGGTATACGGAAGACATTAGAAGTAGAAAGCTGATAGCAGAGTTATAGGTGTATGGTTCTAAATGAATCATCATTTAACGTTTCCGGCTTTGCGAGTCTTCCGGTAAATGCTCTTCCATACCTCGCTGTAACTCTGAGTTTCATTCTATACCACTTGTCTCTAATCAGCTCACGTCACCTCTACGTCTTTCTTCACCCGATCCATCCATATCGCACGGAATGAATAAATAAAACCACTAAACAAATAGTAAGCAGCCCACAGTTTATACAAATCATTCCAGGTGAATGCCGTGATGTTTCTTTAAAAAGACTGTACCCATCTTCCGAGGTCGCTGATCAAACATCTCTACTTCACCTAAGTACTGACAATTTAATATCTCAGACTGTTTCTCAATTTAAAACTAAATTATTCTATTTTACCTTAATCGCGTTCTTTGGTCTCTTCCAACAGGAATGAGTATGTTTTATGTCATCATTAAAACTTGGGATGACTTTTAACGTTCGCCCTTCGATTACAATTTTTTCTTTTATGCTTCCTCTTTTTATCCGAAAATAAAATGTATACTACACTTGAAATTAATTCTCTTTATTGAGAAAAACAATCGATTCTACAAAAAAATATTAAACTTTAATATGTGCACCAAATCATACATTTCTTATGTGACTTCTACTACTCGTTGCACTGAACTCAGTAAACGTTTACAAGACCATATTTTTCATTGGCTGCAGCTGCAACAATTTGTACATAAATCAACTTCCACACATTTGGAGTCAAACTATTTACGTAACACCTTCCCAGCTCATTCATATCTACCAGTAAATCAGTCTGAGTCATACTTCTCTAAGGATTTTTCTTAATGCTTCCGTCATAAAATCATTATTCTAATTATAATCGGTCTTGTTTACAACCACGATTCTCCTCTCAGTCCTTCCATGTTTAACTATGTTCTTTGGTTTCACCTTGGCGCTGGGATTGCTCATTGCTGCCATAGATACTCCCAAAAAGCAATTAGTATCTAATATTGGTAATGTTAGTAACAATAATAATAATATCCTTATTTTTACACTTGATTACAAGCTGACGTGACATATGTCTTTTACAAGGCCATGGATGAATTTCTTCCCGTTCCTTGTCCCGAATCCCCTCCCACCTCTATCTAATTCTTAATATCGTTGGGCCACAAAACATTAAACAATAAAATGTAGATTACCATGAACAGTCCACGAAATCAAAAATCGTATCGACAACATGGAATCAACCGCATCCTCTTGCAGGTTAACCCAACTCGCCCTATAGATTAATTTACAGTAGCCTGAACCTCATTATTGCATCTTTGAACTTTTTTCATACGCAGTTAACAACTACTGAAGGTAGAATTAAATATGTACGTGCAGCTGAAACAACCCAGACAACTTTTTACACGGAAGGAATGGTTTAATATGGTATTCTTCTTCACCACATGTTCCCGACATTTTGGGCTCCTCTGCCTTCGAGAAGTTTTATTCATCTATGCCATTTTATACTTACTAGTGGGAGATATACGATCAGTTCAGCCATAATGCAAGTCTGATGGTATTCCTACTTCGAGGTCGTACTAAGAGCTGATGGGGGAAGAAAAGTATTGCAGTTTGTCTGCGAAACTTGTAACTAATTTCAGTGTATTTTTTGTTTATGAAATGTATAGTTCATGAGGCTGCAGAAAACCGTTTAAAAAACCGGAGTAGGGACGGTACGTGAGGGCCTGGACTCATTCCCAGTCCGTTGTACTTCCCTGATCCAGTGTGTAGGGCTTCAGCGCACTGAGACACACCGGCGGGTAGCGCATTATAGCATCTCTGAGCTTTCTTTATACACTGAAGATCCAAAGAAACTGGTATAGGCATGCCTATGCAAACGCAGAGATATTTAAACAGTCAGAGTACGGGGTACGATCGGCCACGCCTATATAAGACAGCAGGTGTCTGGCACAATCGTTTGATCGGTTACTGCTGGTGCATTTAAGTGATTTTGAACGTGGCGTTATAGTCGGCGAACGAGAGATGGGACACAGCATCTCAGAGGTAGCGATGAGAGGAGATTTTCCCGTACGACCATTTCACGAGTGCACCGTGAATATCGGGAATCCGGTAAAACATCAAATCTCCGACATCGCTGCGGCCAGGAAAATGATCCTGCAAAAACGGGACCAACGACGACTGAAGAGAATCGTTCAACTCAAGAGAAGTGCAGCCCTTCAACAAATTGCTGCGGATTTCAATGCTGGGCCATCAACAAGTGTCAGCGTGCGAAACATTCAACGAAACATCATCGATATGGGTTTTCGGAGCCGAAGGCCCACTCGTGTACCCTTGCAGAGTGCACGACACAAAGCTTTACACCTCTCTGGGCCCGTCAACTCCGACATTGGACTGTTGATAATTGGAAACATGTTGCCTGGTCTGGCGGGTTTCGTTTTAAGTCGAATCGAGCGGATGGACGTGTACGGGTATGGTTACAACCTCATGAATTCATGGACCCTGCATGTCAGCGGGGGACTGTTCAAGCTGTCGGAGGCTCTGTAATGGTGTGGGGTGACTTGGGACCCCTGATACGTCTAGACAGGACTGTGATGGGTGACACGTACGTACGCATCCATTATGCATTCCGATGGACTTGGGAAATTCCAGCAGGACAATGCGACACCCCACACGTCCAGAATTGCTACAGAGTGGCTCCAGGAACACTCTTCTGAGTTCAAACACCTCCGCTGGTTACCAAACTCCCCAGACATGAACAATATTGATGCCTTGCATCATGCTGTTCAGAAGAAATCTCCACCCCTCGTACTCTTACGGATTTGTGGACAGCCCTGCAGGAAGCATTGGTGTCAGTTCCCTCCAGCATTACTTCGGTCGTT
Source organism: Vandiemenella viatica (assembly GCA_031002005.1). Classification (NCBI taxonomy): domain Eukaryota; kingdom Metazoa; phylum Arthropoda; class Insecta; order Orthoptera; family Morabidae; genus Vandiemenella; species Vandiemenella viatica. The sequence continues at coordinate 315,746,507 of CM061920.1, read as the reverse complement.
AGTTGAGTCCATGCCACGTTGTTTTGCGGCACTTCTGCATGCTTGCGAGGGCCTTAAACGACATTAGGCAGGTGTAACAGTTGCTTTGGCTCCTCAGTGTGTAGACAGTTACGGCAGGTAGAAGTAAATACGTACATACAGCAGTAACAAACCAGATACCTTTTTACGCAAAAAGAATAGCTTAATACTATCGATAATTTCTACGAACGTCACATTTATCTTATTTTGATCAGTCTCAACCACTGAGGAACCTAAGCCACATTTTGTTTCAGATTCTGAGACGAATAAGCCATCTGAAGGTACTACTTTCCAGATTTAATGTTTAATTTCGCTCTTATCTGAAAAGATGTTGCAGCAGTAATGACCGAATAACACGCATACAAAATTAAAACCATCCACGCGTCAACCCGGAATTGAACCTGCGGCCTGCGTATGGGACGTGAGACTAACGCACTAGGTTTTCCGTTGCCTGTGTCTGTGGCGGCGTGGCTTAGAGGCCGAGTATGCAGGGTTACTGTTTACTTTCCATTACTGCAGCCGATCTCATCAGGCCTTGAGCGGCCTCTTCCAAGTTATCCTACATTCATGATGACCTCGCCCTCAGGACACTCTTATCATTGCTTGACTCAACTAGTACTACATCACCTTCCTACGTGTACGAATGCCACTCTACGAAAAATTTAATTAATTGTACGAAAGGTGAATTGAAGTATATACAACAATCTTATTTAGATAGTATATCCGTTTTAATGGTGGGAATACATGTGCATAATTTTGGAGGATGAAGTTAGTTATAGTTAGAAGAAAATTAATTCAAGCCATGAGAACTGTAAAATTCTATAGAAACGACAAACCAAATCTATTAATTCGTGAAATTGTTGAAACTAAGGTTTTACTTGCCGGCCTCGGTAGCGTAGGGGCTAGAGCGCTAGCTCCGCGTGCCAAAAGTCGCCTGTTCGTGTCCGGCCGCGGGCATAGGTGTTTAAGTGTTGTGTCTGTGAATGTAATGTCCGTCCTGTGGTGTGTCTGATTAACTGGAAAATATTCATACTGGAGTTACTGAAAGCACTGAGTGACATAATTACTATCGAGTTGGATGTATAGCCTCAGATGCCGAAAGCCATCACTTCACCTAATAAGCTAGGAAGCTACATGAAGTCAGGAAACAAATAAAAAATAAAATGATATGTGGTGTTTGCTTCCCTGCGATAGATTAACTCTTACATTCGTTCCATGACGTTGTCCCCCCCTCCCCCCCCCCCCCAACGTTTTCATAGCTTTCGAAGGGAAAAATTATTTACCCAATCACCAACGTTGTAAGGCTCGGTCCACGACTGACAGGCATGTTTTTATTGTTACAGACTTAAGTATGGTTGGAAGCAAATGACAAGAATTACTCTGGATGCAGTTGTCCGAAGTAGATTAAAAACCAGGTCACAAGAAACACGCCTTATCCGTAGTTCCGCAGAGTTTCTGCAGATGTCCATCAAACATCGAATTTCTCTTAAAATTTACACTCTTTGCCTTAACTTCATGAAATTATGGTATTTTCTTTTTGTCTGCGAAAATGAGACTTCAGCGGAAAATATCAAACATTTAGAATTAGTTGATCTCAGGCGAAAAAGCAGTTGGCATATTTTCCATTATAATGACTGAAATTACGTTATCAAGAGAAGTGTTATGTAGCGGTCTGGTCTAGCCAGCATTTCAACATTACCACTAATACTTCCGCTTGAAAATCCGTACACCGTTCGCGAATTCGTCCAACTACCTGGTATCTGGGTATACTCGAGTGAAACTGTCAACAACCGTTGGTACAGCATAAAATTTTCTGAAATCTAATGTCTACAAGGCGTTAAAAAAAAAAAAAAAAAAAAAAAAATCCTATATATCGATGCAAAAACTTGATGTTGGAAAGCGAGTTAGGGAACGACATTAAGAGAAAATTATTAATATTTAAACACAATTACAATTTCGTTGCGCAGCGTAGCCTTCGAGTTATCTTAATGTCATATCCACTTTTATAAGTAATTTTTCTTACTGTCTATCATGCAAATAAATATCTTTTCGTAAAAATGGCAGTGAACTAGAAGCATATAGGCCTACGTCTCGTTTACTAGAACCAATTATGTTATCGACTTCTAATCCGACTATTATTAATAAAATAAGAGAAACATAAAAAACCATAATTTATAAAAAAAAGTATGAAAAAGGTTTTATTTACATTTTTTCAAAATTATAACTCACTTACTTTTAGAAAATTGTTTTCTGTCATAAGAATTTGAGCACTCCTGCACACCTTCTCCGCTACGTCTTAAATAGCTTAGTGCTTGGTACAGTAGTGCCAACATTTGCCGTAGTTACTATTGTCACCAAATTTCAAATCGTAATTTAATTTTGAACAAATCTCTTATTTGTATGAAATGTGAAAGGGATAGCGCTATTATCTGCAAGTCCACAGGAACGAGATTTTACTTGGATTTATTGTTTCTGTAACAAATAGCAGTTAATTCGAAACAGCAAATGATAGGAAATTAATATTCGGTTTACGTATTCCTGTAGAATCTGATTATTTCACGCGTTATGCTGCTGTAAAACATCAAACGCACAGTAGGCTCTTCTCTCCGAATGCATCAATGAGAGTGCTTTTCCATTAATGGTTGTCCGCTCGCGATGGTGCAATTCGTATACGATAGAGCGATCTTACTTACATTAGTGTCATCAGAGATAATGATGCTAGAGGCTGTGCTGGATTCCTGGCTGAACTCGAGAAAACTGTCACGTACGGATGCTCTAAGCACTTTGATCAGTCGCAATCGATCACTCGACAATCTCGCTTAAATCGAGGCAAATCGCCGGAACGTGTGGTGCTTCTGCGAGATCAGACCAAAGCTTCGGTGAGCACCGGTGTCAGTTGGTGTGACAGAATGTGTTAAGCACAAAGTGAGGACTACCGCAAAGCATATTGCAAGAACAGAAAAGTACATCACTTTGCTACAAATTCTAGAACGTCTTAAGACTTAATATTATCCTAACTACTCCCAGACGATTTTCAACCATTCTAGTTCTCTCATATCAAAATTAATAAAAAATTAATTTCTTAAAAACATATTTCTTCGAATTTAGGCAATTTCCCTACACACCCATCTTGTCCCTTTCCTGCACCCACCTACATCCGCCCTCAGCAAATTTTAGCTTTAAATTCTTTCAACGTTTTTGGTAAATTATTCATCATTTCTCTTGGTAACTTATTCCAATCCCTGACACCCTTACCCAAAAAAGAGAATCTTCCTACACCCTTGTGCCTGAAATCTAGTGCCAGCTTATGGACATGGTCATCTTTTCCCTTCCATGCACTACTTTTAATTCTTACACCAATATCTTTCCATGCCTTATCACCAATATAGGACTTGTACACTCCCATGACCCTCTTCACTCTCCTCCTGACTTCCAATGAATCCCATTCCAGCTCTTTTATCATATCTGTTACTGATTGCATTCTGCAGTTATTTCCAGAAACAAATCTATCAGCCCTTTTTGCACCCTCTCCAACTCCTGTATTTTATACACAAAATGATTTACCGGTATCATAAGAATAGGTATATAATATATGATTTATGTAAAGCCTTATACATAATTGTGAAAAAAATTAAATAGACGTCCGACTTAATCTTATTCCTTGATATTGAAAATATTATTCACTGATACATTCCAGAAGAAAACAGTAAACAAATATACAATAAGACCCTGATACTATCTCGTGCTGTAATTTTTAGAGCATAAGTAAGTTCGGTATGTGTAGAGTATTCGTGAGCCTAGGGACACCATTCTGTTGATTAGCGTCAGTCTTCCCTACGAATTTTAAGTTCTATTTTGTAGGACTATTGGTTAGCGAGGGTGGTGGGTGAGCCTTGCATTCGGAAAGATGCATGTTAGATTCTAGATTTCGGGTTTCTATGGGTTACCGAAATTAGGTGAATGCCGGGATGATTTCTTCAAGTGGCCATGACCAAATTCCTTCTTGTAACGTCAGTCTTCCCCGCCTGTAATGACCTCGAAGTCGACGAGACGGAAATCCTAAAGCAAAAAAGGTTGTTCTTCAAGTTCGTTCAAAAATGCATAAAACCTTATTGTTGGTGATAAAAACTTTCTATTTTTCGTAATATTGTGCTTTGAGGCCAATAAAACCAACGCTCGTGCATCCTCATGATTTATTTTGTAATAAATGGTTGTTTGATCCATCACGTCAACATGGTTTGCTGAAAATCTCTTTTATGACAGCCATTTTTTTAAAAAGATTCTGAACGTATAATAGTACCAGCAAACTAAATCTGGGTAGCATGTTCGATGCAAAAGACGTACGTAACACAAATGCAACAATTATGTGAGCACGGTAAAACTGGTTTGTGTTTTTTGGGTAAACAATTTTGTTTTCAAACAGATAAAACAGTGAGAGACTACTTGGAGAATAGACATCGTGCAGAAGAACTTGATACCGTAACATATGGGGGCGTCCATAAATTACGTGAGGTGAAAAGGGGGGGGGGAATCCGGCGAAATCTCACCAAGGGGGAGGGGGGCTCAACGGAAATATCACGTAAGGTTTTGAAAATTTGTTTTGGACTGTGGAGCCAAAAAAAAGAGTCTACAAATGATGCGAAAGTTGATTTTTTTTGTGGGTGGGGGGGGGGGGGTTCGTCAAAACGTGGGGGTGTAACCGGCTTTGTAAAGGTGAGCCCTAAAAAAAAAAGGTCTCAAAAAGTTGCGAGGGCGATTTCTAGGGGGGGGGTCTTACGGACCAGATTTCACCAGAGGGGGGGGGAGTCAGGACCGATCTCACGAAGTCTCACCAGAGGGGGGGGGGGGGTCCGGAAATCCGGAAAAACACATCACGTAATTTATGGATGCCCTCTATCCTTTCAGCGTACCGGGAAGGTCTGTTTTGAATGATGTGCCTTCATTTATTTCTGCCTCGATAAGTTTCCTCTCTCTTGCACCTTTCAATCTCTACGCTTTGTTCTGTATATCATAGTTAATCTTGTTTTAGGACGTCCAACTGGTCTTCTTCCGTGTATATTCCTTTGTACCCCAGACTTTGCATCTCTTTCGCATGACCAAGCCTGTACTAATTACTCTGTCTTCCACTCCTGGTTGCAATATCCATTCATTTCTGACTATAACATTTCCGATTTTTTTTCCCTTTGATCTTTCAACTTGCTTGCATGAAACATTTTTGTTACCACATTCGTTGGTACATAATCAAGATGAAAAAAGAAATCTTAGTTTTGATTAGGGCGCTTGCCTTTTTTCACTATGTGGTCAACCTTAAAAGATGTGTTAAGTGTGTACTGCTATTTAAATAACTATTAATAGCCACTTTACGTTTAAAGCAGCTGAAGTTGACTCTTCTGTTGTAGCTGTTTCAAACAGATTTCTCTTTGGCCCTGGATTTCGGGCCGACGAGGTTTTAAATCCCGTACGGCCATCCAGATTTTGGTTTTCGATAGTTTCCTTAAGTCACTACACGCAAAGTTGGGAAGGTTTCGGCAAAATTCCATACCGAATTTCTTCTCGTTCCTTTCCCCCTATCCCCTACCAACCCTAAAGACCTTAGCGTCGACGAACTGTAAAGGCTGGTGATGTTTCTTATTACAGTTATTCAATATTTGGCCTTTGACGCATAATTTTCCAATATTAACTCATACATCGCGACCATGAAATTCGTTAGAACTCGTAATTAATGCTAACGGAGTCAAGAAAACGTGCAACAAATTTTTTATTCTGAAAGGTTGCTTCAGAATTATTAGTATCATTTTTGAAAACTCTTACATTTAAGAATTATGTTGAAGTATCTGATGTTGACAAGAGAATAATAAAGATTACTTAGAAATTGTTAATGAAAAATTATTCCTTTATTTTTATTTATTATTAACTAATAGTTTTTCCTATTTTAATGTGCTCATTACAACCGTTTTAACTTAATTTAGATGTGTTTTAACAATTAATGGTTTATCTAAATTCTTTCCACAAGTGGCTATACTAAGCATTTGATATGTCAAAAAGACCACAGTCGAACGATTCCAAAAAATTATATAACTTCAGTGATTCTACTGGTTGTTTCAAATAGAGGACAGATTCAGTGGCCAAGATGTTTCGCAAATGTTCTTTGGTTTATGCCATCTTCTGCATGTGACAGAGGCTAAGCTATTTTTGTTTACTGATTCGCTTTTATTACGCTCTATGGTGATCTGGCAGTTAGCACTTGCGTTCAGTATTCAGGGGTCTTCGGAAGGGTAACAGCGCAGCCAGGAATCTTTTAAAGCTTTTCTTCGTACATACGAGTGCGCAAGTAGGTTCAGTGGTTCTGATTTCACGTAAGACTGTATTGTGTAGCCACAACAGAGGCGGGATATGTGAAAACAGACACATTGTCACTTGTCGTCTGAACTACATTTTTGGGTGTCCAGGCTAATAATGTCATCAGCATTTACTTTTACTGTATTCTGCACATTCTTTGCTCATATTTTAATATATAACTGTTAGTGTTTAAAGCTCTGATCCCTTTCTTTCTAATGTTCTTACATTTTTTTAAATATGCGTGTGCATGGTGACAGAGCAAATATCAGAGAAAATACGTGAATCCAGAGTAATTATTACTCTGTCATTTAAGTGATTAAGGAACAGTGCAAATTAACGTCACACGCGCTCAATTAACAAACAGGTGGAATGTTTCCTCCGGCCAGACGAGTTATGTTTGGTCAGCTTCTCGCAAATAGCGTTATTTTTCGCAAACTCTAAAACAAATAGATCTCGCGTTTGTGCACTCAGTAGATACATTGCATCATTTAAAAATAGAATTTTCTGATTTCTCCGTGTTACATTTTACTTATCACTACTAACCTCACTATCTGCTTCCTGTCCAAATATTTACGAAAAATATTCGAGATATTGATTCCGACGAAAAGATCATTAGAGACCTCCTAATTCTCAATATCAGTTATCATAACAATCGGAGTTTAAGAGATAGAAACAGATTTAGTAGCACTATCCTTGTAGTAACAAGTAATATATATATATAGATATATATATGCAATTTTGCAAAAGAAATTCTTAGACAGGTTGGACATGAATAGTGTACGTAGTGTGGGGAAGGGATGAGGGGAATTAGGAGTCCCGTAATGGCTGCGAAATACGAAAGCAGCAAAGACCCTACAATAACAGCGGAAATGTGCAGGAAACTATAATTATTCAACACTGTTATGTGACAACAAGGGTGAATAGCAGCACATCACAGACATCGGAGGACTTTGACGACGGTAATATGATGTCGCCGGCAGAGCTGTAGGCGCTGGAAGTTCCCGGATACCGACGAGATTCGATGCCATTTTCAGTTGTAAGATTTTTTTTATTGTTATAATACGTTTTGTGTAATGTTCTTATGTCGAAAAAATTTTATTGAAAAAGTAATAAAGAAGAAAACTTTAACATTGCCTGTCCTCATAGTTATGCTAGTATCACAAGCTGGTATGCAACATGTGAATGTGAACACACCTCCAATTGTTGATTTGGTACCAAATAACGTAGTTTCGTACTCTTTGATATTTGATACTGACTTACATAGCCAAATTTATACTAAGAGTAATTATTATTCAACAAGCGTTACAAAGCAGATCATATATGCACTGTTATTTTTCCTCAAATTCACTGCCTCAAATTCATTGATACCATCTTCTGGAACTCTGCGCATTTCGTCACTCACAAAAAGTTTTCATAACAAATTTTTTACAAAAATTATTGTTCGTTCCGTTCTCGATACCTTGTCTGCTGCTTTTTAATTATTTTTTATCTGAAAAATTCTAACATTGATAGTGGTTGTGGGGAGGCAACGATGTCAAAATGAACGACAGTATCAATATTGAAATTCAATAACCAGGTTTAAAATAGACACAGAACAGCCATCTTAGTTTCGTTTCAAAGAGAAACGACGGACATTAGTGTCAGTTTGCTCGCGACTTTCGTGGAAACAGGAAGTCGCGAACTTCAGTTGCAAAATAAAACCACCATTCTTGACTTTCCGAACACGACACGTTTAGACAAACGGATCATATCTCGGAGACTATGTGGTCCAAGTGAATTAACTGTGTATTGAACAGTGTTATAACACATTATGATTCATAGTTTGTATCTAAAAAATTCGAGAAGATACAAGGTTGTGAATATGAAAGAATTTCGGAATTTTACGATTTTCTTAAAATACGCCATATACGAGGTAAAGTTACAACCAGGATTACAAAACTCGGACACAAAATTTTAAAAAAACTGACATCAAAAAGTGATCGGCAAAAATCCAAAACAATGCGCATCACTGCTGTGAATATAGAAAACGCAAGAGTGATCGAACAACTCAAATGGCTCCACACGAGCCAGGGATAAGTAAGGATGTGTATTTCTTTGGTGATAAGACCCATTTCAGTTAACTATAGTTAATTAACGTTTTCATGAAAATAACTGTGGTAGTGCCCGATAATGTCCAAACAGTGAATTTTTTCCTTCTATAGAAGCTTTTGCCCCAAAAAATTGATGCAGGAAACTTTCTTTTAAGGACTTTTAAACTACTGCTGGACGTTTTATTTTGTAAGAAATTAAATAATAATCCTTTGCTTTACTTTTGTAGGCACTTCAAGTGCACTTACACCTGCTAAAGAAATCGCAAATGAAATAATTTACTGTGGATAAGACAGTGCTACCAACTTCGGCACTTGTTTCCTTTTACTAGATGCTGCATTTGAACAGGATTATTATAAATGAGTGAAGCAACTTCACAAATTTACGTTAGCTATTTTATTGGACATACTGTCACAAAACTTTACAGTCATATAAAAAAACTAAAAAGCTTTGCAGCCGCACTCATTTCAAATTTCTGCCACGAGAGTGAATTCTTAAGCAGGAGGTTGAGTATCCAATAGTCGGCCGTCGTAGGAACGATGATCGGCAGTTGTCATGGCCTCCACGCTCTCCCGATCTAACCCTATAGGATTTTTGTTTGCTTGTGTGTGGAGTTATGTCAAAGATTCAGTGTTTCAGTCTCCTATTCCAATGAACCTACCAGTATTGCGAGCTGGTATCAGCAGTGCTTTTTAACAGATTGATAGTAACATGCTACTCGTCGTGTGGCAAGAACTTGACTATCGACTTCATATTTGCAGAATCGGTAAGGAAACTTACATAAAGCAATTGAAATGTGTGTGTTAAAAAAAAATATTTGAGTTCTTCTATGTGAGTGTAAGGTTTTGTGACAATATTTCCAATAACATAGCTACAGTAAAATTGTGAAATCACTTCAATCATTTAAAACAACCCTGTATTATTATTTTAATTGTGGATGACCCCCGCATCATTGAATCATCCTATTGCATTTTGAATGTGTCGTAAACGTTTAAGGAGAAAAAATCAGTATGCTACGATTTGCTGATGACATTGTCTTGTTAGCAGAACAGGTTGAGGATATTGAGAAGTTATTGAATATCATGAACAAAGTACTGAAGGAAGATTTTGGAGTAAATATATACCAAAGCAAGGAAAAACTGATGAAATGTAGCAGAAATGATACCAATCACAGTATATTAAATATAAATATAGTGTCAGATGTGACAGAATAAGTTAGTGAATTTTACTACTTAGGAAGTAAAATTGCAACTGATGGCCGAAGCAGGAATGATGTTAAAAGCAGAATAGCAGTAGCGAAAAGAGCCTTGATGAAAAAGATAAATCTTTTAGTTTCAAATATTGATCTAGGACACAGAAAGAACTTTTAAAAACTCTATGTGTGGAGCACTGCACTTTATGGCAGCGAATACCAGACAGAAGGAAATTTAAACGTTTGAAATGTGGTGCTATAAAAGGATGCTAAAAATTAAGTGGGCGGATAAAGTTCGAAACGAACGAATTTTGGAAATGATAGGTGAGGAAAGAAGTTAGTAGAAGAGTCTAAGAGAATGAAGGATGGTAGGTCATATTTGAGACTTGCAGGTTTGGTTAATTTTTTAGTGTAGGGAATAGTCGAAGGTAAGAACTGCATAGGAAGACAGAGATTAGAATATATGAAGCAGATAATAGAGGACGTGGGTTATAAGGGGTATGTTGAGATGAAAAGGCTAGCGCAAGATAGGAAGGAATGGGGGATTGCGTCAAACCAGTCGAGAGATTGATAACAGAAAAAAATGACTTTTTTATAACTATGATAAAGGCTCAAGACATTTGCTAAAGCGCTTGCTGAAAAAAAGTCTGTAGATTCTGTTTCGTCTCCTGGTTCTCGCACACTACAGTGTTGAATAACTGCTGTCCTTCACACGACGTGCGAACTTAGTTAACGCTGGGTCACGTTTCCTAGAAGGTAAAGTCACATCACTTAGGCCTCTTCCATCTCCTCGAACAGGTTTCACCACTGCCTGTCTGGAAGACAATCTGCCATCGCTTCCTGTTGTCTGTCGACAAATCGTAACTCAAGTTTCTTTGTCATCTGTTTAAGTAGATTCATCTCAGTGACTGGGTGAAATAACACATCAATCACGGTACGGAGAAATCAGTATTAGTTCCCCAACAACAAACTAGTAAATCGTGAAGAAATCACTGGAACGCAAAAATTCGATTATATCTGCGCATGTTACCACAATAAAGCAAAACACATCAAATTCCAGCCAATACCGGAAGTAAGTACCTTTCTACTGTTGAACTGAAACCCATTTCATCGGACGTTAACTAAAGAACCTTGAAATGATTATCTGTCATCTGATAAATGCGTAGCGTTTAGACTAATGAGTTGAATTGAAGTCGACAAAGGGGCGTAGCTACTATGGGGCTAGGTGGTGCAGTGCACCGGGGCCCCTACGCTCAGGGGGCCCACAAGCCCTCTCGGCAAACTGGCGACCTTTTTTTTTAGCTCTACCGTCGTCTAAAGGGGCCCTCGCTGTTCAGGGGGGCCCCCAACCACTGCTCACGGGGCCCCTAAGGACAACTCAAGGGCCCCCATCCTCAGCTCAGGGGACCTATACCACGAAGCAAAAAAAAAAGGTCGACCATCTGGCCTGAGGACCCAAAATAAATTTTTTGCACCGGGGCCCTTGTTGACCTAGCTACGCCACTGAGTCGACATTTCCATTTTTGAAGAAACATTTCCAAACAATATTACCCGCAAGGGTGGCTCAATGCGTTAAAGCAGCACCCACATGTACAGGATGAAGTTTCATTCCTGGTCCCCGCATACCGGCCTTCCTTATTACTGGTTTTAGGCACTTTTCCACAATCATCTAGGCGCCCCATAAACCACAAAACAAATATTTATAATATAGAAAACATAAAGTTACATGTTTCGCAGATAAATGGCAAAACAGACTTACCTCCTGTGGCGGTACCAACCAAGCCAGAGTACTACTCCTCGCCACCAGTCGGCGTCACAATCGACTCGACTGGAGCGAACTGAGTTACACCTCTTTGCCACCAGTTAGCGCCCTGACAGAGCCGATGGGAGCGCCAACTAACCAAGTGGGAGAAAGCGGAACTACGAGAAGTCAATCGGCTAGTAGTCAGGTGGCCTATCGGAACTCTGCATTATGTGATCTTTGTGGCATTACCGTTTGTACGGTTTACCTTGTATAAATCGTTCTGCGTAATAAACACCTGTTCAAAAATATCCCTTAGCATTCACTTAACACTGCGTGGAGTGTAGTTACCCCATACTCCTTTGTATTAAGTACGCTGGGTATAACAAATTCGGTTTTAATTTGGACCAGGTACAAGCAGGGCAGGCTAGGAATTTCGGGCCCGGGGTAAAATGGGCTACCTTTTTTTTTAGCTCTACAAAATGGCCAGGCGACAATGGGCGTATTCTTGGATTCATGGCCTGAGGGCCCCTATAGTCGGTGATCGGGCCCCCCATCAGCCGGCGGGGCCCGGGTACTTTTGACCCGCTTACCTCCCCCCCCTAACGCCGGCCCTGGGTACAAGTCTTTCCCTCTCCCCTCTGATAATTCACACAGACCTCATACAACAAGGGGGAGGGGTAACGTATGGTCTAACAGATCGAGAAAAAAAAAAAAAATTGTCTTACTTACACTACAAGAGAGCTCAAAATTATTGCTTTAATTGAAAAAATGTACAAGGGCTTATAATCCTGGCAAAATTTTTAAACGGGGAAGGGCGAAGGGAGTATTATCGAGCCCGAACCTTCTCGCACTATTATTAAGGCGGATTGTAACTATCAAATAAATGTTACCCACAGTTTCACCATTGAAATTCCAACTCATTTTGCGTCGCACGTTTTACCTCAGTCGTGTATAAATGTCAAACATACGCACGTTGCAAACTCACCTTTTTGGACAACCCATGTCGTATTTATTTCAAATTAAATTTAAGTGTGCTCAAACTTACACTTGTGCTTTCTCGTTACGATTCAGTAAGGCAACCGGCAGTATAGATATTTAACGGCCATGAAGGTTGTTAAGAATCGAACTATCGTGTGAACAGTGCTATCATGCTGGTTGAGAGGATCAAGTGTGAGAAATTTGGTCGAAATTGGTGGGACGGTGTGTATTTGAAAGCGGAACAATCAAACAGTCGGATATTCAGTCGCTAACATACAGTGACAGTATCTGGCACTCGGAACGATGTTTCTTGGTTCGAAGCCCGGCCAGCAGCATAGAACAGGTGGTACGTGTGATTCTGTACCAGATACCTGCGTTGAGGTACAAACCTCTCCGTTGTACTTAAGAAGTTAGCGTATTCGTTAATGTTGATGGTCTTATGTTTGGAACGTTATATTTGGAGCTCCTTTGTTATCTTTCGGATGCGTAGATCTGAACGAGCAGATACCGAGTTTCACTCTTTTCCTCTCACTACATGTAGCAATAACAGTCACAGTTAACTATATACTTGCAATTACAGAAACGTGAAGGAAACGAAGTAGCACCCTCTCCTGTATAAGGAGATACTGATTTCCAGTAGAATTATGCCCAATTCGGGCAATCTACCTAATTTACGTTTATACACAGAGTGATTACAAAATAATACTCCCCCCCCCCAATGTTTAAAGGTAACGTTTACAAAATAAAACAAATTTATATCCTACAATGACAAATTTCTTCAAAAATAACACTGGAAAGTTATAAATATATAATAAAAATTCTTAAATATTCAATGTCACCTCAACGAGAAATCCGAGAAATACCTACTCGGTATTCTAACACATTCCATACTCTGTGCAGCATGTCCCGAGTTCGGATTTGGATGGCTGTAGTATTGCACTTTAATTATTACCGCAGGTGTGATGCCACTCAACAAATAACACAACTAATAATTAACAAGCAACTTTCTACATAGTGAAAATACATGGAATAAGTTGGCCATTCCTTTTCTTTAAAAGCGTTTCTAAGGGGCTAATCTAGGCTAGAACGACGAAAATATATATATATATATATATATATATATATATATATTTTATTATTATTATTTTTTTTAGAATTTTTTATGGTAAATAATTTAACTGTGATATGGTCGATATACGGTTTTATTCACAAAGGTATTATAAATTAGAAAATTCAAAGGGATTTATTTTCTTTGTCCAAAATGGAGTAGGCAGTGACGGATTATCATTTAACACGGAAGACTCACCACTTAGAGTGACTGAGATAAAAAAAAAGACTGTGTGGTTTTTCGAAACCACGAAGCAAGTGAAACTTTTTTAAGCATTTAACTGAAAATTTTCGGAAAATTATTTGAGTTAGAGTATTAAAATTGCGCTCTTAATCTTAACTCAATAATTGTAAAATGGGAATGATAATGGGAAATCGATAGTAAACAAGATATAGAACTATATATTTTAATTTCAATCTACGTATTAGAGTACGGAATACATAATAAATACAATCACACGAATCAGTGAGAATGCAAATGCTAAACGGTCAACTGATGCGAGCTATGGGCGCCGTCATATTGGCTGCTCTGCCGAGCGCCTTTCACTTTATCCCCACTACGCGGCCGGATGTAATGCGACATGCGATAGATGGACGAAGAAATAACACTTCCTGTTTCGGAAGAGAAGATTAGAAAGAACACGTCAGTTGCCGATTACCTTTCTTCAGTACAACTGTAGTCGACGCCAGACAGATCTCAACTGACTAGGAGAGATTTTCAGAGTGGAAATCGCAATCGTAGAACGAACAAGTCTTGTAAATAGCACGTCACCTCTGGTTTCTCGCCCTAAAGCAGTTCTGCTTGGTGGGCCTCCATTTAAGAGAAATCGGGGATTAAAAAAGTGTTTAAATTGTATGTAAATGAGATATACTTTTACGGAAGACCGTTAGTTTATAATGTCTATTTAGCCGTGGTCGTTAAGGCGGAGTGATCCGCGAAATTTTTTTTTCTAGGTCACGTCATACCTGCGCGCATGCGCCTGGCCGGCTGTAATGCGACATGCGATAGATGAACGGAAAAATGTGTGACGATAGAATAAAAGTTTCACTTTAAAAACCAACGTATAACAGAGGTAATGCAAAAAATTCCATCTACAAATAACAAAACGACATACAGTACATTTTAATTTTCTATGCAAAATTTTAGAATTTTTTCAACTATATTAATACGTATATAATATATAACCCGAAAAAACTGTTTTAGCACCAATTGTGAGGAGATAACAGACGAAATGTTTCGTAGCTTGTATGATTAATGCATTGATTTGTTATATCATTAGCTGCTGCGCCACCTAACAGCATAGAAAAAACAAAATAAAAGAGTGCTTCGGAACAATTGCTATCATATGCTTTGAACGCATACTTGTTTACATTTCATCCCCCAATGACGGTCAAAACACAGAGGTTATTTAAATTATTTTTCACTCTCCAAGTCGATTGACATTTGTCGAAAGAAATCAATAACATCATACTATACTTGTCAGTGAAGCAGACATTCGACTACTGTAGACAATTGAGCCCTTTCAATCATGTTTCCAGACGAATTTTGTTTTATTTTTATTTTTTAAATTTATACTAATTGTAAGTGCAGTGAGATGTTTCGTTTGTCTAAATAAAGATGATAAAAATGCAGTAGGTTAAACATGGTGCTTGCTCTGGTGAAAATTTCTTCCGTCACCGATTCTCGAACCATTTGACCTCATATCAACATTCCAGTACACCTTAGCAACTTCGTCTATGTGCCGAAGCTTCTGTATACTACATTATAAAAATCATTTAATATAAATGTAAACCAACAGAGTTCCCAGCGTTGCCCAGTATTCACCAATGAGAAACATGCGTACCAAGTTTCATAAAATTTGCCCTCGCACCCTACTAGGAATGGGATGGGTTGAAGATGATTTACTCGTACACTAATTTTATGCATCCCAAAAGATTCATGTGTGCGAAGCTTAATTAATTTGGTACCATCCATTACCGGTACTAAAATAAACGTAGATTTATCCCCACAAGTCTCGGAATGGGGTGGGTTGGATGCCTTGATACGCAATGTTAGTTTTCATTTTGATCCAGGCTACATTTCTATCTAATTACAACCCCTAATAATTTAGGCGCATGAATAAACCACGTACAAAAAATTATTTATTCCGGCAATGCGAAGAAAATGCAGATTTTGAATTTATATGCAGAATTTGAAAGCTTGGGGTCAATGTTAAAATTTAACCTATGTCTTAAAACGTTACGAAAAATTTATTTTAAATACAGATTTTGAATGAATATACAGAATTTGAAAGCTTGGGGTCAAAGTTAAAATTTAACCTTTGTCTTAAAACGTTACTCAAATTTATTTTGAGAATAATCTAGCATTACCTGAAAACTGCTGAATCGATTTTGACTGAGTATTCACAGTATCAAGCATTAGATATGTCTTATTACGCTGCCTCATCTGCCCCTGGAGCTGAAATTTTCTCATTATCCTACTTCATTTGTCGCTGGAGCTCAAAATTAAGATATATTCCGTTCCTATACAGTAGAATATCAAGTATTCAGAATAATTTTCCAAAAATGGATTTACCGATGGTAAAAAAAAGACTCATTTTCACGTAAAAAGCTGTTGTCATGCATAGATTCTGTTAGTAGTCAGAGATTGTAGCTTCATTGCCTGAGACAACTTCGACAGCAACGATGTTCTCTGGCGTTATTTCGTAAATATTATTTACGTAATTCCTTCTAACGTAGTTTCCTCTTCACATTCAGTACGGGCATCTATGCGATTTAATGAATGCATAACCTAATTCTAAGGAAGGAATCGGAAGATTCGATAAAGCGGCTATTATTTTTTACGAAGTATAACGTATGCAACATCTAGTTGGTATTAGATCTTTGGTGCTTAACGCTATACCTTCATAATTTAATTTACTGCTCCAGTGTTATGTAACGTTGAAGCATAAGACATACCAAACGATTGAATTGAGATTCTACGCTTTAAAACGGTGAAAACGCAATCAAAATCTGCTCAGAATTTTTTGAGTTTTATAGAACAAATTTCGTTTATAGATATATAGTTATATCGTTCTATAGATATTTAACATAAATAGTCCGCATTTCTTCACTCCATACCCATTCACATTGTATGTGACACGCAAACAAGACAAAAGAAGGAGAAAATCGTATTCTATGGATTCATTAACAAAATTTCTACTTTCGGTTCTAAACCGAACAACTCACGAAAAGTTCTAGGATATCTCTTTATAGCAGATCGTTGATTGCATTTTCTTTCCTTACCAGAAATGGAATAAACAAGTTGCTTAAATAACATCCTGGCGCTTAAACAGTCCCTTGTAAGACGCTGGCAAAGGGATTTGTTTGTTACTTCAGGAGGCTCCCCCAGCCTCGGAGTCTGCGGCCGCTTTGTATCCCCCTCCCCTCACCCACTGTGCGTGACGTCAGAGTGAGCTGGTGTCAAGGTCGCGCGACTCCAGAAGAAGGCACGTTTCTGCTTGATTGAGCACGCTACTGTGCGCGGCCCAACACGTAGCTTGCGAAAACAATTCCATTTTAGTGCTACCCAGCAACGACTATTTCCCTAAAATTAATTCTTCCTTCGAACCCTGGCATGGCATTCGTGAGGACGCGGGTTCAAACCTCCGTCTGGCCACCAAGAATTTGGATTCTCCGAAATTACTACTGGTGAATTACGTGAAGGTTTCTTTTAAAGGGCTTGGTAGAATTCCTCCATCGCCTCTAAAGCGTAAAGTCTTAAGAAGCAAAACACGGGTTACGAGCGATATCAACTTTCAGGTACGACTTTCTTAGTTAATTCCACAACTCCCACGCAAAAATCGCAGGTATCTCGCGTTTCGTATTAGCTGTGGAAACTTCATTCCGTTTAACTTGAGATTTCTAAAAGGGTCGTTACGTTCTAACTGTCGCAAAATGTCTATCTGAATAAGGAACCCAGGTTTACATACTCGTACTAGACCTAATGGCCTCCCTGATACCGATTTTTAGGCGGTTTCCTGGCAAAGCTGCAACTTTCCACTGTACTATACAGTTGACAAACAAATTAGTGCTCAACATCAAAACTGAGGTTCATAGAACATTTACGTTCCCCAATTAAAATTACTACCCACCATATTCAATTTATCAGCAAATAATTTTCGCGGATATTTACCATTTTATTTCTAAATACCATCGGCCAAAAAAGAAAATAGGTTACAAATATGGAAAGTAATGAAATTAATCTTTGTTTGATTTTGAAAGGTTGAGATGGAGCAACAAAACTAATAGTTTTGCATTGTTTATAGTAGAAAAAGGAAAAGTAGAAATTAAATGTAACCTTCAATTTTGTTAACATCTGAAGCTGGCATGAAGTTTCCAAGTCTTCAGCCACAGGAGCATTCGGAGTAAATTTCTGATGGTAAAGAAGTTCTGCAGATTTCTATCGAGCCATCTTGCAATGTTAAGATGACGATGGATGTACTGCCAATAATACAAAATTATAAACCACACTTAATCGTACCAATTACGATGAAAAATTTAACTATCATATGCAAATGAAGAAAAATGAAAAGATGTATAATATATGCTATGAAAAGGAAATATTAATAGCATTTTAATGGTTATTCAGGTTTCATGTTACAATTTTTTGAGCAAGTAAAACCTAAAAAGCTAAAGGCAGACATCCTCTGATAAAATCTGTTAGACTTGACGAAAAATGCAGTTCCAAATGTGCTACAAATATTTATTGCAAATCGTGATGTGTTGCCTGCTAACTGTAAAGTTCTCACTAGTTGATACATCGGGAAAACTTTCATTCATTTTTAAAGCTGTTGTTTTTACTGTAAACAAATCTCTCAGTTTTAATTAACTGACGTCATATTTCCTATCTTTTTTCTTTTGTTTATGCTTTAACGTATTGAGATACACATCCTAGATACATTATTGAGCCTCTTTGAAAGATTAATACATCTTGAGATACTGAACGCTGACAAGTTTAATTCTTTCATGAATGTTCTAAGATATATATTTTTTTAAAATTTAGTATTAATCATTTTCTCCATGTCTGGATATTCTTCTACTAGGCTCAGATCATCCCACACTAGTTGCAAAACCACAATAATAGGCTCCTAGGGGTTAGCCAGCTATCAATTTCAGATTTAAAAAAAAAAATGAGCTAAATTCAGATTATAAATTCATTTCAACGACCTGCAAACAGTACTTTTTTATACTAGCAGATACGGTAGAAAATAGACATTTCTTTCAGCAACAAGTGCACAACACCATAGCTCATAACACCACTCATTCTTTCTGCTGCGAACATCTAACTGCACTTACGGTTACAGTTTGTTATTGTACAATAGCTGATATCAGCCTTTACCGATGCCAGATTTTACCATACCTCATCACATTTCCAAGAGTCTTACTGCTTCCTTTAAGGAAAAATCCTCTGAGCAAAAATTAACATAATAATAACAGAAAGTAACACTACAGACTCCTGGCTACTACAGTTTCTCGAAGGCAAATACAAAGTTATTCTTCCAACGCCTGTCAACGCTTAAACATGTATATTGTCTCTGGCTTAAATATAACAATTTCTACTCAAGGCAGAAGTTACTAATAAACCGAGAAATTTATGGCTTTATAGGAATATAAATAACTAAAACTAAAAGATTAAAAAATTCTTCTTCGTGTTGCATCTTACGGCTAACACTATTTGCTAGAATACGAATGTGGATAGACTGAGCGTATACGAGATTGATTGTGGAAACTTCGGAGTCAGAAAGGGCTTATAAAAGGGTGTCTTTCGGAAGATCAGGCGTGATGACTGACGCCGCGTTTTTAGCTCCTCACTTCGTTAAGACACCTTACTGGTAGTGACCTACACACATTCAGTAACATTAGACACAAGTAGGAAAGTAATCTGGCTTCTCTCTCTCTGTGTGATATAAGTTCTACTGAAGTACTACGTCTGTTGCGGGTCAGAACAGTACAGTGTGTCAATCGCGCCGATAACTCTGCTGTTATATTCGCGTATGCGCAGCATTGGTGGCCTAACTTAAGGTGCTTTAAGCATTCTTTTGACTTACTTTCCCAACTCCATATTACGAACTGTGTTGAGATATGGCGAATCATAATTTCACGGTTGTGCTTTGGTATCTCTCGCTTGAAATTATGATTAGTTCGATGGTTAAATAAGTTACGGGCTCGGTTGGTTTCAGACTTGAATCCAGGTATCGGTTGACATTGTCAATAGCTAACTAGTAAACTGCCCTGCACATCTGTCAGAGCCTATTGATATAACGCTTCCTTGATTGGGGGTCAACGTTAAGCATTAGGTCATCATTTATCTGATAGGATTATCTGGTTAGATTAGATTGGTGGTGGTTTGCGTGGATGATGGAGAGTACACGAAATTTTTATAATCATAATTTTACTATACATTTTAGCACCTTTGCCATGGAAACTATATGAAGTCTCACTACCAACTTTTTTATTCACAAGTGCCACTAACGCTAGAACATCTGCGAAGTGTTTTCACCACAACGTAATAATTTTGACGATAGAGGCCAAGGCATAAAACTGAAGGACCAAGAAAGTGGTCGTCAATACAGGCATTTTGCCGCACAAGTACCGTCTTCAGCAAGGGCAAGTGATAATGGTATATCTCCATGGCAGCGGGCTGGTAGCTCAGTGGTTAAAGCTCTTGCACACACAGAACTCAGAGTCTCGGCTTCAAATCCCTGTGGGACCAGATTTCTAGGCCAGGACGTTTCTTGATTCCAATTCCATATTTATCTGTAGACCCAATCACGACAGATGTCGAATGCGCGGCAAAGTCTTAACCCCAAGTTTTGGTAAAGGATATAATAATATGGTTAGTAGAACAGTGATTTCACTAATGAAGAAAAAATCAACGAAAAAATAAAGTAAAATTCTGATCCCAGATTTTAACTGAACTCTTGCAAATTAATTCAATATTTTGGCGATTGTATAAGAAAGTTGCTTTAATATTTGCTCGTTTATGAGGGCCCAATTTGATTGTAATATTGAGTTGCATATATCTACTTCAAGTGTGATCCAATACCTTAATAGCAGTTATGGTGTTACTATTCCTTTATCACTATTACCTATTAGGTTCTTGTATTTGAATGTAATATCTTCTGCGAGCTGAACCACACCATATTATATTATTTTAAAAATCTAAAATAAAATCTTGAAAGTAACCATTCACACAAACAGACTAATAATATTTAAATTGGCATTTCCCTTTCCATCAATATTCAAATGCTTCTGCTTCTTGTATTACAATATTTATTCATCACAATCCACATTCTTCGTAGTTTCAACAATTTATACAATCACTTCATAAATTAACAGTACGTATTATTGTCTTTCTTCTTAACATTTATCATGAATAACACTGGTACTATTAGTTTCTATATTACACGCAGTCCATTTCATTTCAATCAGTCCAACAAAATCATACCATCTTTGACTTGACAAGCAGCGATCATGAATGTTATTGGTTGGTCAAAGACAAAACAGCTTCCCTACTGAAAGACACTTATTAGACTCAAACATTTAAATCCTTTTCCAATAGTTACCCCACACAGTTTTTGGAACCATTTGCAGTAAACAACAACTGAATCAAGCCAACGTCATGAGCTGTCACTTGCACCAAATTAGAACAAATCATTTGGTGTGTATCGATTTGATGGTTCCTTTCTGCTGTTGGTGAAGCTTTAAACAGTAGCTAAGGATATTAAAGCTGTCAACACGTAACCTAACAATGGCCTTACTGCTCAGTAATGATACCACGACCAATTAATTTTCGTGCCGGTAGGGTAAATAGTATTCCGCGATTGCGATTACGGAAACTTGTTCCCAATATGAAAAAACTCCTGATTAAGTAAAAAATCAAAACTAATTTACCAGATGTCATAAACGTAATTAGATATATTCATAAACAGTATAGTCTGCAGACCAATGAAAATTGACTTATCACACAGAAGATGGATTACGTTTTCACTGGTAAATGTGAACACTTTCGCACCTTCATTAGTTGATAACGAAGCTGAGAAGCTTCAACTCCTGTATTTCATTCCCCAGAGTGGCGCTTTGGTAAATACTTCCCAAAATGTCCTCCTACGGGTCTCATATGGCACTAAAGCAACCAATCTTGGATGGTGCATGTTCCACGAGATAAGTGAGTAAGATGATGTGGGTGTTTTTACTTGTTCAATTTGTCTGAAGTGTTGTTGGAATGGTTGACTCATGGAGCTTCAGCGATGCCGAGTCGATGCGTGAAAGGACGTTAAATTAACCGAGCAAACAAGAAACCAATTAGCTAGTCTCGCCAATGCAAGGCTGTTACCGCTCAAGTGTCAGCGAGTTGAGACGAGCTGATGAGGCGATTATAATTCTGTTTCATACCGTCAAGACAATAAGTACACTGGTCTGCATGAAAATCGGCCCTGACATCATTGCTGCTGATTCCTATGTAAAATGGCCTTCTGAATCCGAATATGACCCCCGTTTTCCCCGATGACCCACAAGCCTCGGGGATGGCCCCCCCCCCCTTTTTTTAATCAATTTTCGATAATTTCGAGGGATTAAAAGAATTGTTTTACCTTTTACAGTTCTTCTGCGTGGACAGAGAGGTAAAAAGTGTTAATTAACATTTGTAGCAAGGAGATAGGTTTGGGGGAGAGGAGTTTCGGGGATTTGAGGGTGGGGTTAGTCCCCTTAAATTGTAAAAAAAAAAAAAAAAAAAAAAAAAAAAACTTAAGAAATGATCGATTGTTTCTGTTTTTATTAGCAAGTTTTCACTTATTTTCTTCATATAACCTGTTCCAGTCCCCCCTTATCCTTCCACAAACACCCCAAAAACATATTGCAATAATATATAGCTATCTATATAACTAAAAATGAAATGCTGTTCGTTGTTAACTGCATCACTTAAGAATGGCTGGACCGATTTGGCTATTTTTTTATTTTTTTTGCGTTTCAGTGGTATTACTGTATTACAAATTGCGTAAGAAGACTAATTAAATTAATAAATAAAATAGAGATAAATAATGATATGGAATTCTGAGCGATTAATTATGTGTCCACCGGTTACGCAAAAATCCTTTTATTGATCCACGAAGAACTACGGTTTTTGGTTGTTATTTTCTTGTTGTTTTTTGTAGTTTTTTTTTTAATTTGGTTACACTCAGCGGTTCCCAACCTTTATTGGTACACGACCCACTTTTAAGTAAACAAATTTTTTCGCGACCCACCTAATATGAAAGCGTACCTAATATCAGAACGGGAACTGTTGTATGACCTCAATACATTATCGACTATCCTATCCTGCGAAATGGTGAGTTTTCGTACAAAGGATATACTATCAACAAAACCAAGAATTGATAATACATAAACAAGAAACATATTATAGGCCGGGAGGTGGCTGCACAGACCATCACATCAAGTTGACTGATGAAATTCCACGATTAATCACATTAAATCTACTCTCAATCAAAACAAAACGAACACAATAACTCACTCTCACAAAGCAGATTAAGACTGTTTTAGTCAAAGACTTTGGTTTCGATTCAAGAATGAATGACAATGAGAGAAGTAAAACTGCAGGTGGTAAGCGCGCGTATCTCCGCTCTAGAGCGGGGCGGGAGAGGGGGTGTTCAGGGGTTGCCACAACGATTGCACGATTGCTGCCGTTGCTATACTATATCTCACAACGAGGTTATTGCATAATACCGGTTGACTGTTTAAGAAAACGCTTGTTTCTCATAAAGTTTTAATTTAAGCTAATAGCTTTCATGATTATTGGACTTGTAAAATATTGTGTTATATTTTTTAAATAGATGGAATAAAAGATATATTTTCGTGATAAAAACCTCGATTGTTCTTCGACCCACCAAAACACACGTCGCGACCCACTAGTGGGTTGGGAACCGCTGGGTTACACCATTTCACAAAATAGGTACGAGAAACAATTATGAACTGAGCTTGCTTCAGCAATTTAACTGAATTTCAATGTGTACCTGTTAAGACGTTAAAAGGCTAGTGATGGTAATGTGCAGAGAACATAAAGTTAGACAAACTTACGTCTGCTAAGTGGTGAAGCCCGGGCCATTTGATCTGTTCACAGTGGGACTGAATTTTCCGCTGTCATCGTAATGATTCATGGCTCCTTCCACCAGTTTCTACGGACCAGGATCGATCGTAAGTGAAGATTCCTTCCAGCTACCGAAGCCTCGCATATTTCTGAACAATCATCACTTAATGCGATTAGCAGCGAGAATATTCCGCACTCATTGAACTTGAACATTCATGCTCGAAATTACTTTGCATCGCTATAAGCTGACGGTATCCTTGATCAGCATATTTCAGCTGTTGATTCGGTACCAGGGTCGACATGTATGTCACCTTCCCCTTACCCGGTTAGTTAACTTCCAATCGTAAAATCTGTTGTTCTCTTTAGTTTTTCACTCTCCACGAAAGAACCAAACTACCATTGCTCGTGGTAACACATTTTTCGGTGAAATTCATCCACGGAGTACATATACATGATCTAATGGCTGCATTTCTGAGATTTTGGCAGAAAAAAAAGCAGGTTATAAAATCTTCGTCACACATACTGAAGTAGTAATTTGTTGTGCTAGAGTGTCTGACTACTGCGCGGAAGACCGGGACTTGATCCCCGATGAAGTTGAAATTTTTTATTCGGAACTGCGGAAATGAACGTCAGAAACGACTACCCAGGCCTACTCAGCCTGCTGTCTACAGGCGGCTCCCTTCCCACGGCCCGTCTATTTGCCGGCCGCGCCGGACTAGCTTTCAACAGCGGGCCGTGGGAAGGAAGCCGCCTCTGCTGGCAGGGATGGCGAGCCTCTATCCGTCACCCATTCGGTAAACATCAAATGCCCGGGTAGCTGGAACTACACTAGTCAACGTGATTTTTTTGGGGGGGGGGGAGGAGGGGCTAGCCTATGGTGCGTGCTGTGCGTACAATTGGGCTGCTTGGTGCATCCTACAAAACCATGGGCCATGGGAAGCCACCATAATGAGTACCGTGAAGGGAACTCCGTGGGAAGGTAAAGAAATTGGGAATAACGTTACGCAGTAATATTTTTTGATCATAATCTCTTATCGACTGCATTCTGGGGTGATATTTAACACGAGAAATGACTGGAAAACACCTTGAATTGCCTCTTACGTTAAATATTCTCATTTTTGTCTGTCAATCAATTGTAAATTAATTTGAATGATGTAACCAGAGGAATGCCCGCCCGGTGGCACCATGATGGTGTCCGGCGCTTGACATGAGTCGTGGTGGTGGAAGTAATTTTCACTATCAAGAGTTGGCCGGCACAGTAGGAAACACCCTCCGCCACCCACTTTCAGTGAATCGCGGAGTTATAAAAATAATAATAACGCATTTTGTACCAATCTCCCGGATCAAATCCCAAATCTCTTCGAATGGAGCGAGAGCCTGCGACACTTTTGATGGTAATTCGTCCACCGAGCATGCTGGGTGAACGGTTAACGTTCTGGCCTCGCATTCGGGAGGACGCCGGTTCGAATCCCCGTCCGGGCATCCAGATTTGGGTCTTCCATGGTTTCCCCGAATCACTCCAGGTAAATGCCGGGATGCTTCCTTCAAAAAGTCCATGGTCGAATTCATTCCCGTTCCCTGTCCTCAGTCCCATTCCGCCTCTAATGACTTCGCCGTCGATGAGGCGTAAAGTCGTAAGTAGAAAAAAAGTAATTCTTCCGTCGGACGGGATGTTAAGCCTGACGAGTGTGGTGTCTTTCAGAAAAGTAGGCCTGAATGGGCCGGCATCTGGTCTCGTAGTCTTTGATTCATACTCAACGCAAATAAAACGCTACGTTCAACATACGCTCATCAGATTCATCCATATAAAACCACTTACTTGCAAGGGGAAATCGCCGAATTTAAATTTCACAAGAAGTTGTAATGGTAGAATAACTCTTGCCAGGAAAATTTATTCAGAGTTTTGCTTTTGGAATTTTTAAACTGGAAAGAGTGAATGATGGGTTCCTTTGGCTAGCTTAGTGAAGGAAAGTGCAGGGTTATTCCCAAACCGTGATGAAGTGTACGAATTATTTTATATAACCATGTACAGGCGTAACAAATAGATAAACAGTCGTCGGGAATGATATAAAAAATTTGATAATTAACTTGGAAATTCCGTTTTCGACTACCACGAGATATTATGAGCTATTTTTTGATTCTACGTAACTAACTTACGATCATAATTTGGTATTATTATTGGTTTTATTTCTAATTTGGACTGCTCCATAAACCTGATACAGTTCTCAACAGCAACAGGGCAAACGTTTGTAACCTTTGATGTGTATATACCGGTAGCTAAAAGCAACTTTCCTAGAGCACTCAGTAACGGTTTTGAATTATTCATGAAGCTGTACTAATAATTTGTTTATTCATTTTCAAAGTTATCATCGTCTACTACCACCTTTTAGTGCGTTAATTTCTGCCAGTAATTAGGTTGTTTGTTGTTGCGTCAGTGTTTTCAAGCAGGATTAAGGCGAGAGAGAATTTTTAACAGCTTTAGAAGAATGCGGACATTATTTCTAACTGGGAAGGTCAACAAGGAATGAAGACAAATCACGAAAGAGTTATCTTATTAAGTACATATATAGATAAAGAGAGGTTTTGTACGATAGTAAGGTGCACTAGTAACTGGTGGTTGAAGGCATAAGATATAAATGTCTTAGCATAACATTTCTTAACGAACTGAAAAGGGCAGGATACATTGGACGGGACACATTATCGCTTATGTTACGGGAGTCGGTGATTTAATTTAATTGCGATGGTACCGAGCGTGGTGGGTGAGCGGTTAACATTCTGACCTCGCATTCGGGAGGACGGCGGTTCGAATCACCGCCCGGGCATCCAGATTTGAGTTTCCATGGTTTCCCCAAATCACTCCAGGCGAATGCCTGGATCCTTCCTTCAAAAGACCACGGCCGAATTCCTTCCCATACCTTGTCCCCAGTCTCTTCCCGCACCACGACGTCAACGAGGCGTAAAGCCATAAATAAATAAAAAATTGCAGTGGAGCATATGCGCTGATCCCAATTTTTCTTACACACCTATTTTCCCAGTTCTTTTTTTATTTTATTTTATTAAATTCTTTGAGTGTAATTTTCCCACCGACCTACATTTAAATTCTAACTTACTTCAACGTTTTTTTTTGGTTGAAATGATCAACTCCCTTATGCCTGAAATCGAGTAACAACATGTGTAAGGTCATCTTTTACTTTCCCTGTACTGCTATTAATTCTTGAACCAATATTCTTGGAAGTGTCATCAGTATCACATGCCTTGGACACTCCAAACACACACATCAGTCATCACCATCCTCTTGTCTTCCAATGACTCCCAATCCGGCGACCGGCTTCTTTATCATTACAGTTAGTTATTGTGTTCTGTGGTAATTTGCGCAAACAAATTTGTTTGCCGTCATTTCCAACTCCTGTAATTGAAATCCAAAATGTGGGCTACTTTTACACCATCATATTCAAGCAATGGTCTGACCAAACTTTGCCACTCAATTCCTTCACTTCTTTGATGCATCTACTTGGAAGAAAGGAGGAGTATGAAGAGATTGTTGCTTGTGTATAAGGTATTCACTCTCGATGATGTATATATGATCATCGAGAGAAGATTTAAGAATAGTATGTGGAGGGGAAGAGATGACCATGATCACAAGCTAGCATCTGATTTTAGATAAAAAGGAATGCTTCCAAGACAGGAATGAATTAACATTGAATGATCTAAACAATTTACTTGAAACGGTATTTAAACTGCAGAAGCCGATATATACTGAAATTACCACAGGTGATATGATCCAAAGGCGTTAATTTGTGAAAAGATTTGAGCTGAGGTAGTGAATGTTTGGGATATTGTACTGAAATTATGGTAATCATGCACAATATATGTGATTAAAACGTTGGGGGTCAGCAAGGTACTGAATCGCCATATATCCGGCCTGTTATGAGTTTGCAACAATTGAATCGTATAGTTTATAATGTAGCCTAGACCATAGTAATAATTTTGGACGCCATCACACTTTAAAGTAACTGTGGCACTCAAATCGTAGTGTGTGGAGAATGAAGGGTGGACAACTCTTTAAAACGTAACTGTGGCACTCGATTCACTGATATCCTAGTTTAATATCCTATCCGTCGCTATTTATGTGGTCCAGGTTACATTTCAACCAAAACGGTTCAGTTGCTGCAAACTCATCACAGGCTATGACGATTCAATACCTTGTTGACCCACCGCCTTCTAATTACATCTATTGTACATGGTTACCAAAATTACAACACAGTGAAAGAGTGTGGAGACATGGTTAGATTTATTACAGAGAGAGACGGCGTACATACCGCAGTGGAGTTGCAGCTAGCGAGGTGACCTTGAGGCTGTGACCTCGCCACCAAGGCCAACTCAACAGGCAGCGGCAGGTGGACCATCAACACAGACTACACCGCTCCGTACAAACAGCCACGATCCAGCTGCTTCCAAAACCGGAGCCTGGATCGATCGCAATATACTTACTACTAAATTCTGCAAGAAAATTTCTATTAATAATAACTCGGCGATTAAAACTACAATTACATCGTTGTGAGAATTTAGTCTTTCCTGGCGCACAGCTGCTTTAAATTCATCTTGGGTGCTCTGCCAGTTAAGTTCGACGTTTCGACAGCTATCTCCGCTATCTTAATCAGGTGAAATTGGAGGTAGAAGTGGGTATTGGGACACCACGTCATCGAATGTGATTGCCTCTCGATTCTGACTCCTATATAACTCTATGCGCGGAGCACAGCACGTTATGATAGCTAAGCAGGGACTTTCGGAATACCGGAGAGACGAAAAATTGAAGCATTTGAACTGTGGTGCTATTATAGAATGATGCTGAGTATTAAGTGGACAGATAAAGAACGAAATGAACGTGTGTTGGTAATGGTGGGTGAGGAAAGAAGTTTATGGAAAAGTCGGGAACTGCACCACTTTCTCGACCTACTAGAAACTGGCACTAACCTGTTAAAATTTACATCAGTCGCTTCGTCAACATGTCCTCTTCACGTTTTGCGATCATAAATTGCGGAAAAGTCACCAGAAATTTAATTAAAAAATCCGAAATATGACAATGACGCAAAGCCGTTAGATGCCGCCAAAGTTGAAAAATCAGTGACAGTCTCTTAAAATCTTGATTTAATCCTTTCTCGTAATGTTTTCTTACCTTTTCAGCTCTTCTCCGTTGTAAAAAGTCGCACAAAATTGACACATTGGCAGTATGTATGCGAGTTGTAACACGGTGATGTCCTCCATCTTACATAGCAACGAACAACCAGAGATAATCGATTGCTTCCATTGTAAACAAATACACCTTTTCCGAATGGATGGCACATAACTAAAATTTCTGAATTTTTTTTCCACTTGATCCACGCCATATTTCAACCTAACCATGATGTTATGACAAACCGAAACTGTTTAGGTTGAAATGATCATTTTTATGTTATTTTAGCAGTGCTGATACCATTTAGCAGTTGCTCTGCCTTTCATATTTCGGCATTTTTAATTAAATTTCTGGCGACTACGACTGATGTAAATTTCAACAGGTTAGTGCCAGTTTTTAGTAGGTCGAGAAAGTGGTGCAGTTCCAGAAAAGTTTAACAGAAAGAAGAGACAGGATGGAGAATCATATTCTGAGACATGCAGGACTGGTTAATTTGTTGGTGGAGGGAACAGTCCAAGGCAGGATCTGTAGAGGAAGACAGAGATTAGAATATATGAAGCACATGATTGAGGACGTGGGTTGTAGGAGATATGTAGAGATGAAGAGGTTAGCACAAGATAGGAAGGGATGGAGGATTACATCAAACCAGTCGAAAGACTGATGACAGTGAAAGTTCTAATGGTGTCTAGCGGACGTCGTTAGTAATTGATTTTATGCTTATTCCATTTCGGACTCCTGAACAGCTCGCCATTAATTCCAAACACTCATATATTCAGGTTCAGAGTGGTCAGTTCTGAAACCAGTTATATTTTGCATAATTGATATGAGATATTTGATCATAAATCTAGGAAATTATTCAAGAAGTATTTTATTTAATACTTCAGCAACCAGTTGGGAAAACGAAGACTTTGCTTGTGTAGGGGTGTATTGCAGTACTGTGATAGTGATTTAGACGGCTGGTTCTGCCACATTTGATTTCCTCTTCACTTTAGCATACTAGTTACGTTCTACGTCCTCAGTTATTTGCTCTATATTGCTATACAGTTTTTTCCTTTGACTGTTCCCATTTAACCAACTCCTCATGCCTTAAAATGTGAACAACCATCTCTCTATTTCCTGTGAGACTCTTTAACAAACCTCTATCCTCGCCCATCACTTCAAAACCATTTCATAGATGACTTGTCAGTTTAATTTTCAACATCCTTCTACGGCACCACTTTTCACATACATCAATTTTCGATCTTTCTGGTAATCCATTACTATAAACTGCTGTGCTTCACACATTCAGTATCACAAAATTTCTACTGAATCAATAATTGAAATTAAAATATTTCTTTTTTTGAAGAAGGCTAGTGCTATTCTGCTTCTAACATCATTACAGCTATAGCAATCAGTCGTAATTTTACTTCCTAAGCAATAAAATTCACTTATTTTTCCTATTACATCCACTTCTATTTTCATAATTAATGTACCGTTACTGCTACCATTTCTGCTGAATTTCATGACTTTTACCTTGCATTGATTTGTATTTCTAGAAGTTAATAAACTTATACGATGCTGGTAACTTAGCCATATTGTTCCTTCAAAATACATAGTCGCCTTTTACGAATTCAATCTTTTTTTTTTTTGGGGGGGGGAGTAATTTGTTCATTTCCCTCGGTAAATTATTTCAGTCCCTGATTCCCTTACCAAAAAAAAAATCTCCTATCCTTTCACC
This sequence comes from Vandiemenella viatica, assembly GCA_031002005.1. Taxonomy (NCBI): domain Eukaryota; kingdom Metazoa; phylum Arthropoda; class Insecta; order Orthoptera; family Morabidae; genus Vandiemenella; species Vandiemenella viatica. The sequence goes on along the minus strand of CM061920.1, from coordinate 315,716,028 downwards.
GGAAATCAAGGACCTGCTTATAATCACGATCATCTCTCCCCTTCTATGTTCAACTCCTAATCCTTCTTCCCTTTCTTCCATTATCCATCCATGCGTCGTCACTCTTCACCCGCCTTTTATCTTTCAATGACTCCCATCCCAGCTCCTTTATCACATCAGTTACTGATTGATGGTGTTCTGCAGTGATTCCCACAACCAAATGTAGGTACTCTCCTTTGAACTCCCTTCAACACCTGATTTAGGTAAACAAAATGTGGCTTCTACACCTCTCCACCAGTTTAAAGCAGTGATTGAACGCACCGTGGCACAAATCCCACAATACAGGTGGTCCAGCAACGACAGAGAGAGAATTCTACAGAAATCTGGAATTTGTGCCCCAGTAATTAATACCACACAATTGTACTTTCACATTACCTGAAATGTCAGTAGCGTATTTTAGTGTGGGGTGGGAGATCGTTAAGACGCAGTGTCATTTCCAGACATAAATTATCATTTTCTGCCGCAAATAAAAATCAGTCAAGATGAGAAATTTCGCTATAGTTAACAGAAAGTCTGTTGAATACAGTATAGTACCACCACCGTGCCTGGACATAGTTTGTTGCTATTAAGGGTGTGTGTTATTTATCCCTTCACAGTAATCTCACGGCTAACTGGTAGCTAAATTGACTTCCGCTTTCGTCTCCCAGTGCGTACGTCTTGGTAATTCTTCATGTACTGTTTGTGTGTTTGTTGTACTCTGTAGTGAATGAGAAATGCAAGAATGAAAATCTGTGAAATTCCCGATGCCGGTCCATTCGGTCTGCTTTCCCAACAGATATCAGCGGCAGTCAAGTTTAACGTCCCCATTCGACGCCTACGGTCGAATCGGCATCAACAGTATCACATGCCCTCGCACTATGCGCTTTGCGTAGACCTTTGAAACTGAATCTGGGGAATAGGAACTGTGCGCCAACACACATATTACCCTGTCGGCAAAGTCTCGAATAGAAAAAATATCTTCTACCACAGGGAATCGAACCACGTAATTCCGTAGCAGGTACCGGACAATATCACCGCCGCAAGGACATATCTCTTTTATTTGAATGGTATAACTGAAATCAAAGATTAAATGTAATGAACAGATTCTGGATATGATTAGTGAAGAGAGACGTTATGCAACAATATTGTTGATCACATTTTAAGACAAACGGAGGTAATTAATTTGTGAAGGGAAAAGTGGTATGGGAGTACTGTAAACGAAGAGAAATATTAGAGTATGCAAAACAGATAAAAGAGGACGCATGCTGGAGTGAACATGGCCTAGAGATTAACTCGGAACAGATAAATAGAGGTTTATGTAGAAACAAAGTAGTTGTTTTGACTTCAATATGGAAGAGCCTTAAGGCATTAAATAAATAAATAAATTCTCATTTTATATTTCTGCCTTTGCTACCCGACTAGATAAAATATCATTTGTGACAAGATTATAAAAAGTTGTGAACTATACTGCAATTGTATGTAGTTTTCTATTAAAATTTTTCTAGTACTCTAAATTCTGCGTATATTTTAAATAGTTTATTTTAATTATAATTGACAAGGTTCTCCAGCAGTTCTCGTGTGATGATATCTTTAAACTGGTATTCTTCAAAACAATGGTTCTATCGACGTTTTCATAATACAAAATTTTGTTTTGAATGTTTTCCAGAAAGTATTCCAGGCGAATGTTGAGATGTTTCCTTCAAAAGACCACAACCGAATTCCTTACCACTAATTGTGTTCAGTAATAACTCTAATAACCTCAACATTGACGAACCTTAAGTTCTTAAAATATCTCTGACAATCACAATAACAGAGTACATTTGGATAAGGTTTTAGCGATTCTGAGACAGGGGTCAAAAAGAGGAACGGAATGACTGTCAATCGTGTAAAACGGCGAAACTTGTGTTGTTAGATAACGTTAATACGATATTTTTGATGAAGTCTGTAACGTACTGCGACTTCCTTTTATGATCTTATGTAAAATCTGTAATATTCTGTCTGCATTAACTGTTTCGGTATAGAACGCTAATAGCCTCCCTGTTGACGCACCCTAATGCCCCAATATCAACAACAACAACACGTATGCACTGATTTCGGACAGTTACGAAAAACGCGCAATTTCTAAGCTGAAGTTAATAGTTGAAACCGTTACCAGAATAAAAGTCCACTGGCTGCTGAATTTAATATGCACTGTACCTTGGATTATTAAGAATAAGATGTTAGTTCGAAGAAGAAGGTGATTATTTTTAAGCAGATTATACCTGGAAATACACATGGGTAAAACTACTGTTTTCAATACTTAAGTATTGGATGGTACTGTTGTTACATTAAAAACAAAAACTACTCGCCCAGTAATGTCTACTAATAGTTATATCGATAGAATCAGTATCAGTAGAACCTTAGTTCTGTATTGGGTTGTGTAACATTGATTCTACTTTCGGCTAGTACTCAAAATTACTAGTGCTAATGACCACGTCGACAACAAAAAATTAATGTTGTGACAGAAGGAACCCATTTTTCCCTTTGAAAGGTGAGCAATAACTATGACCTGTTTTCTTTTTTAAAACATTAACTATTTCAAGATTATAAACATTGCTTCGCGAGTAAATTTGAAGTTCATGGGAAACTGATTATCTATTTGAGTTCTCATTATTAGCTTTGTTTCAATTTCATGTAAACTAATGCTTAATGAAACATTCTCTCCGGTTTGAAACTCTGGCATACTTAAAAAATCAGTTGACGGAGTGTGGTGGGGTGAGCAGTAATACTCTATCCTCGCATTCGATTGGAATACCCGTCGGGCCATCCAGATTTTTTTTTTTTTTTTTTTTTTTTTATGGCTACCTCAAATCGCTCCAGGCGAATGCCTGAATCGTTTCGTCAAAATGCCATGACCAAATTCCTTCCAGTTGCTTGTCCCCAGTCCTTTCCCGCGTCTAATGACCTAGACGTCAACGAGGCGTAAACAAGTATGAGAGAGAGAAAACAGAAACTAGTATGACATCAATTTTTTTTCAGTATCATTCCATTACGATATAATTCTTAGCATACACTTTCACAATCTGCATATACGACAATTTACAAGAACATGGTAGCACAAAATTTCAGTTTTCCAAAATCAAGATTATATATATAAAAAATAAAATTGTAGTTTAAAAAACTAAAAACACGCTTTCGTAGTAAAGTGAACTAAAAGGTTAAAAATAATCTTTAAATATAAAGATTTTGTTTAACACTGATGGGACATTCCACAATACAGGATAAATTATTTTTTTTGAATAAGCTTAAAGAATAAAGTCACTGATTACAAAATTAACTTTAATATAAAAAAGCATGGGGTGCTATATAAGTTGTCTTATATTTTTTGTCGTTCGCTGTTTGTAAAGGTAGAGTCATTGTCAAAAGTTGTGTAGAGAGCACCCAACGCTTTTTTTTTTTTTTTTTTTTTTTTTTTACATTAAAGTTAATTTTGTAATCAGTAACTTTATTCTTTAAGCTTATTCAAAAAAATTAATTTATCCTGTATTGTGGGATGTCACATCACTGTTAAACAAATCTTTATATTTAAAGATTATTTTTAACCTTTTAGTTCACATTACTACGAAAGCGTGTTTTAGTTTTTTTTAAACTACAATTTTATTTTTAACTTTTTAGTTCAGATAGTTTCAAAAGTATGTTTCCTACTGTTGGCTTTTCTTCGCCAATCTCTCTTTATCTTTGTGTTGTAGTTTCATTTTTAATTATTACTTCCATGAGTTAAATACAATTAAATGGCAGCTCAGCCAGAGGTCTAATAGCAGGGTAAATGTGGAAGACTACTCTTCTATAATAGTGCGAAGTAATGTTTCGAATACTCACTATTCAACATCACGTTTAGTGACTGCAGACAGAGAAACCTTTCTGGATAGGAGACAGTGGAAGACGATCGTCGTCAGCAACCAAGGCTCGTAAATCACACCCGGGAAACTGGAGATGGTCAAATTAACGAGAATAGCAGGACGTTGCTAAGAGACTGCTGTATTGTCAACGGTTCTTAAAACGTGTGCAAATTTTTTCTGTTTTTACTATCAAAGTAATGATAATATCAAGATATAGCTATGAAATTATTGTATTGCAATCAGTTATCAATACATTAGCAAAATTTCAAACAATTCGGATATCTGGAATTGGGTTAAATTTAAATTGCAAAATTTCACGACATTCAACCATTTTTCTTTTGTTACTGTCAAAGTAATTAGAATAGCAGAATATAGCTATGAAATTCTTGTATTGTCACCGGTTCTTAATATGTGTGCCAAATTTCAACCAGCTCGGACATCTGGAAGTGGGTCAAAATGGGGTTGTAAAATTCCGTTACATTCATTCATACATACATACAAGTCAAGCTAATATAAAGCGTGTAAAAAAAGCCACATTCACCGTGAAGAGGTAGCTGCATGCAAAAGTTAAAGTGAGGTTCTATTTATGTCGGGTAATTTTGTGAAAAATAAGTTTGCACTGAATGATTCTCTGAACCACGCATGACATGTCCTTCCCTTCAGTGAATGAGGACAATTTTCCTTCTACAGAAACTAAAAATATAACTCAGTGATTGACATAATTCAAAAACAAATTTCAATCAACTAACCGGAAATATCAGAGAATGTAAACGCGTCTGACATTCACCCCGTGCTCATTATGCGCTGTTGGCAACATTTTCTTTGAAAATATCTGATGAACTTTGCTCGAAGTCTGTGATCTGCAGCTATCAGCGAACGTACGGAACAGACATGAAGAAAGAAATTGTGCTTTGTAACGCGAACAGATTTCTGTTTATGTAAGCGAAAGTTTTAACGAAAAAATATTATTGTATCTAGTCTCTAAGGCAAGGCTGCTCAATCCCAGGCATTTGAATTGGTCCGTCTACAGCAGCGGTCTAGAGTATGCTAATCCAAAAACCTATGCAAAGTTCTCATTGATGTTTTTTTCTTTTTGATTATAATTTTTTTTTATAACCTCTGCAAATGTCTCATTAATGATTTTTAATTTTTTTATTGTAATTAAACTGAGTATAATGCAGTGTTGTTGTAGGCCATTTTTCCGCAGTTGCTCAGTTACATTGGGTTTACAAACTTATATAATGTTTGACATAATTCTAAATTGTTTTGTATCAATTTTAAATTATGTCAAACATTATATAATAAGTTTGTAAACCCAATGTAAATTTTAAAATAGAAATAAAATAGAAATAAAATTGTAGTTTAAAAACTAAAAACACGCTTTCGTAGTAATGTGAACTAAAAGGTTAAAAATAATCTTTAAATATAAAGATTTTGTTTAACAGTGATGGGACGTCCCACAATACAGGATAAATTAATTTTTTTGAATACGCTTAAAGAATAAAGTCACTGATTACAAAATTAACATTAATGTAAAAAAATGTTGGGTGCTATATGTCTTATATTTTTTTGTCGTTCGCTGTTTGTAAAGGTAGATTCACTGTCAAAAGTTGTGTAGAGAGCACCCAACGCTTTTTTTTTTACATTAATGTTAATTTTGTAATCAGTGACTTTATTGTTTAAGCTTATTCAAAAAAATTAATTTATCCTGTATTGTGGGACGTCCCATCACTGTTAAACAAAATCTTTATATTTAAAGATTATTTTTAACCTTTTAGTTCACATTACTACAAAAGCGTGTTTTTAGTTTTTTAAACTACAATTTTATTTTTAACTTTTTAGTTCAGATAGTTTCAAAAGTATGTTTCCTACTGTTGGCTTTTCTTCGCCAATCTCTCTTTATCTTTGTGTTGTAGTTTCATTTTTAATTATTACTTCCACGAGTTAAATACAATTAAATGGCAGCTCAGCCAGAGGTCCAATAGCAGGGTAAATGTGGAAGACTACTCTTCTATAATAGTACGAAGTAATGTTTCGAATACTCACTATTCAACATCACGTTAAGTGACTGCAGACAGAGAAACCTTTCTGGATAGGAGACAGTGGAAGACGATCGTCGTCAGCAACCAAGGCTCGTAAATCACACCCGGGAAACTGGAGATGGTCAAAGTAACGAGAATAGCAGGACGTCGCTAAGAGACTGCTGTATTGTCAACGGTTCTTAAAACGTGTGAAAATTTTTTCTTTTTTTACTGTCAAAGTAATGATAATATCAAGATATAGCTATGAAATTATTGTATTGTAATCAGTTATCAATACATCAGCAAAATTTCAAACAATTCGGACATCTGGAATTGGGTTAAATTTAAATTGCAAAATTTCACGACATTCAACCATTTTTCTTTTGTTACTGTCAAAGTAATTAGAATAGCAGGATATAGCTATGAAATTCTTGTATTGTCACCGGTTCTTAATATGTGTGCCAAATTTCAACCAGCTCGGACATCTGGAAGTGGGTCAAAATAGAGTTGTAAAATTCCGTTACATTCATACATACATACATACATACATACAAGTCAAGCTAATATAAAGCGTGTAAAAAAAGCCACATTCACCGTGAAGAGGTAGCTGCATGCAAAAGTTAAAGTGAGTTTCTATTTATGTCGGGTAATTTTGTGAAAAATAAGTTTGCACTGAATGATTCTCTGAACCACGCATGACATGTCCTCCCCTTCAGTGAACGAGGACAATTTTCCTTCTACAGAAATTAAAAATATAACTCAGTGATTGACATAATTCAAAAACAAATTTCAATCAACTAACCGGAAATATCAGAGAATGTAAACACGTCTGACATTCACCCCATGCCCATTATGCGCTGTTGGCAACATTTTCTTTGAAAATATCTGATGAACTTTGCTCGAAGTCTGTGATCTGCAGCTATCAGCGAACGTACGGAACAGACATGGAGAAAGAAATTGCGCTTTGTAACGCGAACAGATTTCTGTTTATGTAAGCGAAAGTTTTAACGAAAAAATATTATTGTATTTAGTCTCTAAGGCAAGGCTGCTCAATCCCAGGCATTTGAATTGGTCCGCCTACAGCAGCGGTCTAGAGTATGCTAGTCCAAAAACCTATGCAAAGGTTTTTCTTTTTGATTATAATTTTTTTTAAAAAAAACCTCTGCAAATGTCTCATTAATGATTTTTAATTTTTTGATTGTAATTAAACTGAGTATATATATATATATAATGCAGTGTTGTTGTAGGCCATTTTTCCGCAGTTGCTCAGTTACATTGGGTTTACAAACTTATATAATGTTTGACATAATTCTAAATTGTTTTGTATCAATTTTAAATTATGTCAAACATTATATAATAAGTTCGTAAACCCAATGTAAATTTTAAAATAGATTCGTCGGCGATGATGCCTCGATGAGAGGCGAAATGCGTACAGCAATAAAGCTACAAATACAGTTGCATTGGCGTCATTTTATCATTTAATTAATATATATATATTTGTTACATTTAAATATCTACTGTAACTATAAGTAAATATTATGGGGCCCACAGGCTGACTTAGAATCGAAATTGTGGGCCATCTCCGAAATTGGTTGGACAGCCTTGACCTAAGGTATCATTAAATTCCTTAAAGTACATAGTGATTTAGAGGCTATTTTATTTGATGGTTATCGCAGAAATTTTCAAGTCAAAATAATTAATGCCTATACAATCAGATAAAATTTCGCCAAATTTTAGTAGCAACTGCAAGCATAACTACTTTAATTTAATTTTCCCTAACTTCAAACAAATATACGCAAATTATTTATAGCCGTATTTAAAACTATCCACATGCGAGAATAATAAGGCTGTAGGTGCTAGTGGGGGATGCCGATATACTAAAAATGTATGTATTCCACAAGTCGGAATCAAACCGGTGACACTTGCAACGGAAGTTCAGCACGTTAGCCAATACGCTGGAGGGGCCGGCGTTCCACCTAGGAAAACATTGACAGTGCAAAGATTTTCCTTCGGTAGATACCAGAAAGATGTTGCAAGAGCTGTGTAAAGGATGTAGACTATGTTAAAAGTGTGTTTTTCGTTACTTATTATTGGCATTCTGTATCGAGACCATAAAATCAGAACAAGGTTGACATAATTATATTACTTTTTGTTTAGTTTTTAACACTGAAAATATAGTAAATATTTAATACAACTCTGATGATATAGAATCATGCATTATCAATATTCTGCGTAGAAGTAGAGAATTTTTATTTTACTTTTTAAACCATAAATAGCTTTCTCAAAAATAATGAAATATAGAACGGTACATATTTCGTTAGGATTAACGTTATAAGAATAGGAGTGGTTTTAAACATTCCTCATTATTTTAAGCCACCTAATTAACTACTATCCTTGATTATAAGGTATTTGGGAATGATTGTAATTTTCGTGTAAATAATACATTATAATCAAATTCTGACCGCTTCTGCTAGTATTTTGGTGCTATTATTATTGATTCTCATTACAACGGATACGCATTGAAGAGTGGTTTTAAGTTAGGAAGCAAAAGCAGAATTGTATACGGAAGTACTCAAGTACTTGATAGACGTCAGCAAGATACGGGGAACACCGTGCAATATAAATACACTCAAAGCACCTTAAGGGGTGTCCATTACTTAAGTGAGATGTTTTTCCTTAAATTTGGACACCTTCTCTCCCACAACGTGAGATTGATCTAGTAATTCCGAAGATTTTTTTTGGCTGTACTGCTCTTTGAATGGCGGGAATCTTTATGGAAATCTCCTCCCCCACTGTATTCAGCCCACGTAATTAATGGACTCCCCTTATTCGTGGAGGAGACGTTTCGTAAATATGCAATGAATACTGAAACCGTGACTCTCCTTGTTCTTATTGAAGTGTTCCCTATGTTAAGAAAGCGACTTCTCGACCTTACTACCAGTTATTAATTTCCAAATAATATTAAGATTTAAAAAAAAATCAGGTGGGCGCCAGAGATTGGAGTGTACCCTATTCTGAGGGAAGCGACATCCAGATCTCAAAGTATTGTTATTTAAATACGAATTATTGAACAACTAGAATTATTAATAAAGTCAAATGACACATTACATGATTGGATGGGATCTATTGAAAACAAGGTTCACAATCGGACTTTACGTTTTACTTATACATTTTAATTGTTTCCTTGACAAGATTTTACAAAGATTAATTTTCTTTTTGCAACACAAGGGTACATAGCTTTCTCGGTGGAGCAAGAGAGTTTGTCTCGGGGCGATAACTAGGGTAAAAAAACGACGATGATGCAAAAGTTCCTTTTTCTGAATGGTGGTTACCGTGCAGGCGAATCTACGTTGTGCAGTCGGTGGGTTGACCAGCTCTCCATCACTGCCGGCTGCCTCACTGCTGTCCCCAGAAGTCAGCTGTTCGGTCGATCCACACCTCTCCGTCGGTAGTCAACAAGTCCCCATGTCTTCTCGCGCTGCCTCGAAGAAGCGTCGTTTTCCGCCCCCTCTTCATGACGTCTGCCAATGTCTGTATTTGGAGGGAAGCTCCTTCTTTCTGGTTGGCTCAGGACATGCAACAAAACCGCCCTTTTTTTGTAATAAAAATACAAATTTTTCCTATTGGCTGTGTACTCCCTGGCATCCCCTTACCCTTCGTTCTTGGATACAGATATACTCTTATTTTATTTGTTTACTAAAACAGCCCAGGCTCCCACTCCATTTGAGTCGCGGGCCTTGTCACGAGGCTGTTATGCCATAATTCACGAAACACTCAGGGGCTGGCGTTCCCCAAACACTAGCAGAACCTCCCCTGGGACAGGGGACCGACACACACCAGACGAGAAAAGAAACACGCGCACCTCTGTCTCTAGCGGATCATTACATTATGATGCCATGCACGATTCCGGGAGTGGAGGATTTACCCTTCCACGGGAAGACAAACCGGTTGCCTTCTGCGATGTGTGCTCGTATGCGTTATTGTAAGTATAGATGGCTATGATAATGTGTGAGTTCAGTATATATATTTTTTTGTGCTGTATGAAATGAGAGACGAAGAAGAGAGAAGTTAAAACCGGTGCCGGCCCATTCGGTCCTAGTCTTCCGAAAGACACCGAGCGTCGCCAAACTTAATGTCTCCAACCGACGAATGAATCACTATCAACAGTGTGGTATGCCCTCACTCCATACGCACAGCGGAGAGGTTTGCATTTTAGCCCAACACACTGGTGCACAATCTGCCGGCCTAATCAGATAGCGAAAATTATTTCCACAACCAGTACTTGCACCCCTCGTCAGCCCCGGACACCAACACTGTGCCGCATCTATCGGAGCTAGTGGGACAGGCTAAGCCGTGAATGCCGAATGGTAATTTGTATAGGATTACAGTTTACAAAACAATATTGAAAGTATGGAAAAATTATCGCACTTCGAACTTATTAAACCAACATTCTGATGTTTGGAATCCTCTATCGGAATATTCTATGTAAGGTTCTTTAAAATATCCATAAAGACGTCCACTTTCTCAGGAAATATGCAACACCTAAGAGCCCTCTCTTCTGATTGCGGTCTTCGGTTCATTTGGTTAATACAACTTCCGTTATCTTAAAATCACTAGATCGCTTTTTTGCTGATAGTGAGATTGAACCCATATAAAACCTTACTTTGTTTCCAGATTTGTTAACTGATCTTACCTTGTCTTAACTGATATTAAAAGAAACGAATCGTGAAGATGTAAACGATAAAGCATTTCTATTTTTATTTTAAGCAGACTTGTTTTCGAAATAATAACTAACCTTCTTCTTTTTTTAGTCAGCATAATAACTATGGAACAAAATAAGGAGTTGAAAGGACTATTCACTCAAAAATGATGTATTATGAGGAACAACAAAATTGTGGTAATGAGACAAAAGGCGGAATTCATCAAAAATCAGAATGGCGCGGGTAACCGAATACCTTTGGTCAAAAAAACTGTTTCAGACGCATTGAAGCGTTGTTCGAAGCGTCGAAGCGACGATAAGGTGAAGGATATGCCGTTGCATTTTGATACTAAATAAATTGGTATGCAATTGTTAAAATTACATTAACGTAGTTTCGAACCCATGAATACTGAAATTTTCAAACGCAAATACAAAAAATTATCAGAATTATTTTATCTACGAATACTGAAAACGCGAATAACGAAACTGTGAGTAAAGTGCTTAGACTATAATTATGCTATACTTACATAAATATTAAAATCGATTTTTAAAATGAATTCCGAACGTACCAAGGTTTACGTCAGTATTAAAACTCTACGCGGCCACAGATATTCCGTTCATAACCGAATAGATTAGGTACCAAACCACCAAATAACACAAAAATATAGGGGTACAGCGGTAATAGACTGTAAAGTTTGGTAACAACGTGTTAAATGCTTCGTGTTAGTATTTCATTTTTTGCTCTATTGTGGTAGTATTGCCCAAAGAGACACATGTCTGGCTGAAAGTTTCAGTACAACGCGCAAACAAGACAGGGTGAGAACTGTTGCGATTAACCTGTTATAACCATTCGCCGCGTACAAAGACGTAGCAATAACAGGTTTACTTTTGAGCAAGAGGAAATTATTTCTGCAGTTTCAGTTTGCTGCAGTTACCAAGCGTGAAAACTGTAATGACGAGCACCGTATCCAACATGTTTGGCTGTTACAAATTGTTCACTTCGCCTATACATGTTATTCTTTGACATAAAACACTCTTAAACATAGCCATTTGCCGGAGGAGAATCGCGAAACGCAGCGTTTCGTATAAGCAATGTTTTTAGTGATTACGTGCTATCCACTTCTTCTTCAATTTGAGTAATAATCTCTTCATCTACACACAACCATTACAATTTACACCCTCAATTATCCGCATCAAGCACTTCTGTAGTTTTTCTCTGTAATTTTCCCCTTTCACTTTATTACCTATTAACTGCATAAACTGTATTCCATCGTTCAAGGTTAGAAATTGGTTACACATCATGTGAAACGTCGCACAACCTTACTACACCAGTTTGGATATTTTTCTTTCCGAGATAGTTGAGATTCTCCTCAATAGAACATAGTGGTCTTTGACATATGTCAGCTGATCGATGTCATACTGTCTTTCCTGGGTGATTTTATTCAGTTCATCTCCCTGTCGCCCAACTATTTGGGCCAAAGAACTGCAGGATTCAATTGTAGCTTATGAAGGATCATTCTTGTTAGTTTTGACATATTATCACAACACTTTCATTCTTTTTGTAAGACTCTTGGGTAGGCTGCTTGCCAATAATAGTTTCGATATTCAAACAAATAATGAATAACCTAAGATGTTTCTTAGGACTTTACAAGTTGCCATGTTCGAGTCCCAGCTCCTTGGTTCGATACCCGGTCCACCCATTCAGTTCTAAAGTCTCCGCGTTTTCCCGAATCGCTCCACGTGAAGTCAGAGATTATTGCTTCGTGAAAGCTCGATCTGTCTCCTTCTAAATGACGGAACAAATGGCCTCGTCGTAGGCGAGACTCCTTTAATGATGATACCATAATGAACACACAGAAATTAATATTTGCGAATAAAATATTTATTTCTTTTTCAAAGTATTTTAGTCTTTCCGCACACAATGATGTAGAGAGGAAACCAAAGATGACCGTTGTTTATGTTTCGAGAATCTAAAATTATTTTACAATTTGGAAAGTAAAATCTTAGTAGTGCCTTTACTTATTCATTTATTTCTTGTGATGAAGAATACAATATCTCAAGCCGAAATTCTGCCATGTCTCGATGAATAAAATCGAAAAAACGAACTATGGATTAAGCTCAACGAAATATATCCGTTAGAATGTGGTGCCAGTGAATGAGTGAAGTGCTTGTAGGGCACCAGCAAAGATCTGGTGGCTCAATTCTCCACAGTATGTTCAACCGTCTTCTCAATTGGGATCCCTAGAAATATAATGTTCCTCGACTTCGTTCAGTCAGACTAAGACCTGTCTTAAAGCTATTTAGCTGGCTCCAATACTTCCTCTGTGGGGCAATATCAGAATTCTTCTGGAGTGAGCATTTCGCGGCAACTTCTGCTGCCATTTTCTGGCTTCGTTTACATAGTGTGGTTTAAGTCAGTAACCAGCTGGTCAGCCACTGGACTGGGCAGTTTTCTAGATTCCAGACGCATCGTTAATAAGTCCTGCATATCAGTAAATGAAGAGAGATAGAAACCCACTACAGATCAGATGCGATTGATAGGTGTTTGATCTTCAGTGCACTGATTACGGGGAAGACCAGAAGCCTAGCGAGGCAGTGGGTCTTAGGATCCCACCCACAACTTCTCGTCAAGGCATTTTGTGGGAAGTCCACTTCCTAGGCACGCCTTCCTGGTGTGTAGAACTCGTAAACTGAATAGATCACGCCAACAATCGTTTCCTTGAGTAATACGCTCTGAAAGAATTACGTAGGCCTACTAGTTTTCTCATCAAGTTTGCGTTGTCCGCACTTTGCCGGTGGCTATGTTCGGTCGATTATCGCACCGAAGTATTTATGAGGTGACGGACTTCAAATGTAGAAGCGCAATCAGTGAATATTAAGTTTTCGGTATTTTTTACACATCTTTTCCTTTTCTAAGCTTCGTACGTAGTAGTGTATACTAAGGGGTAGGGATGTTCATCCAGAAAATACATCGATGTTTTTTTCGATGTGATGCATCGAAACGTTGCATCGATGTTTCACGATGCATCGAATAAAAACATCGATGTTTTCGATGCATCGAATAAAAACATCGAGATATATATCGGTTAATAAAGGTTATGAAAGCTTAAAAATGAGACAAAGATTTGGAAACTAGCAAAATGAAGTATTTATTTGAATTATATTTTTAATTAGTCTTTTACAAAGGCAATTACTGGGATTTATAAATTAGAAATTCGAATAGAAAGATATAATAAAAGTAAAACGAGGAACGCTGAAAGAGAGGCAGTGTTGGGATTCTAATCTAATTGGAATTTATAAATCCCAATATTTTCTCTCTAAACTTTGCATAAATAAAATTTTATTAACCCGCTTTCCTTGAATTCTGTTTCGTTGTTGATTTAAAACTTGTGCAGCTTTCGAAAAAAGTTTTTCTGATGGCACTGAACTGGCTACCAAAGTTAAATATTTATAAGCTATTTTGTACAATTTTTGAAACTGTTGTTTATAATCGGACAATACTTCTAACGGATTTTCACTAAGCCAGCCAACCGGAGTTCTCAAGTAGACAGACAGCTTGTTGGAAACACTTTCTTCGGTCTTGTTTGATTTCCAGTTTCTTTTAACTAGTTTGTGATGATCGGTCCAAAGACTGAAATCTTCCAATGTTTTGTCTGAACTATCTGAATGAGATTCTGTTCGCATTTCTTCCAGCTCTCTCTTCATCATATCTTTGATCTTTTGAATAGCACTTGAAGCCATCGGGTCTTCAAAATGCAGTTTTTTTGAACCGTGTGTCCAATAAGGTCGCGATAGCTAAAGACGAAACTTGTTCGATAACACCCTTCCGTTTCTTGATTTCTTTTAGGACGAGCGTATGTACTTCCATCACTAAAGGTTCATCAGTCTCAACTGATTTGAGTTTTGCAGTGCACTAAAGGGATCACTTTACTGCTGGTACAATATTTGTCCCCAGATATTTCTTTAGTTGCTGCTTCAAGTGGGCGTAGTATGTTAAGAAGAAATGACGCGATATTTAATCCCAAACCAGTCAGCATTGGAGGTGCTGTTTTATGGCAAATCAATATATCACTTACAACATTTTTAAGCTCCAAAAATCTTTGAATCATGTGATATGTGCTATTCCAGCGCGTTGGCAGGCTTTCTATTAACTTTATTTCAGCACTTACTGACTTTCTCAAATCGTCACTTACTAAACAACTGTGTTTAAAGAAAGTAACCACAATGGTCTTTTTTTTTGACAATATATTTTCTAAAGGTATTTTGAGAATATTTTGAGCAACTAAATTAAGTGTGTGAGCGAAACAAGGGATGTGCTTCTTCTTTCCAAATCTTAATTCCACAGCTTTTACCATAGTCGGGTCGTTATCAGTAACGACCGCAGAGACTTTGTCCATATCAAATCCCCAATCGTTGCAGGTCTTAAGGAGCATGTCTGCTATATATTCGGATGAATGACTTTCATTGAGTTGATAAACTCCTAATGTCATTGATTCGAACACTGTGTCTATACCAAAATGCGCTGTGACACCCAAAAAGATGCACATCTGCATGTCTGGCCATATATCACTTGTTAATGTGAGGTGTTCAACATTTGAGAGTTTTGATTTTATTAATGTTTCCAAGACGTCATATTTGTCATCAAGCCACCGTGTCACAGTGGCTCTGCTGGGTATAACGAGGAGCAGTAACTTTAAGCACATTTTTGAAGCCTAATTGGTACTTTTAGCCTTGCCCTAAGGTGTACTTCCGCCCTACACTGTCGGTAAATTTCATGTCAACTGTAATTTTTTGTTGTTTTATCAAAATTAAATTAAATGAAAAATGTGATTATGTAGGTGACAAAATAAAATATAGCAATACAATTTCCTGTTTTTTGTTTTGCTTTAAAACCAACCATATAACGTGGTTTTTTTTGTAGTTTTATCCAAGTTACAAAAAAATGAGATTTTGTAGGTGAAAAAATATCGTACAGCGATACAAGTTACTGTTTCTTTGTTTTGCTTTAAAACCAATCATATCGCATAGTTTTTTCTTGTTTTTTGCAAGTTAAAAAAAAATAACGTATAGCGATACAATTTTCCAGTTTTTGTTTTGCCTTAAAACTAATCGTGTTGCATATGTATTTGTTTTTTTTTATTCAAGTAAAAAAATATAATTTGATATTTTAGGTGACAACAATAACGTATAGTAATACAATTTTCTGTTTTTGTTTTGCTTTAAAACTGATTCTATCACGTCGCAGAAACGCATGTGTTCTTTCGATGTATCGAATGAAAAACATCGATGCATCGTTAAACATCGAAAGTAAACGATGCATCGGATTGATTCGATGCATCGAATAGTAAACATCGATGTTTTCGATACATCGATGTATATCGAGCATCCCTACTAAGGGGTGATATAGCTGTATTTCGGTTGATACTGACGTGACGATGTTCATCCTTAGGCCACAGGATTTGAATCAACAATGCTGCATCGATGACCAAAACAGAACGAAGATCTTGACACCAATAGTATCCACTGTTTACTTACCGTAAGCAGAATAAGGAGGTTCTAAGCTTTGTTTTTTGTTTAGAGATAAACGGAAACTTCTTTCTTTCGTAGACTGAGACGTAAAATTTGGAACCGACATCTTACCGTCACCAGCTCAAAATAATATTTTAGTTTTGTTTTTATTAGCACTTTACGGTTCATCGACGTCGAGGTAAAGCCGGAAGACGATTCAGACAAAAAAGGGGAAGGATTCGGCCATCATCTTACAAGCTTTGTTATTGCGCTTATTCAGGCAGTAATTATAGCTGGATTTGGTTTTTACGCCGTACCTGTAGATTGTATTGATCTTCTTGTTTGGCTTGTAGATTGTAACCATCAGGTCTGTTATCTCGTTAATACTAAGGCCATCTTCTAACAGTTCATTCCTCGACACACTGTGATGCCTACATGTTAGCATATGCTGGTAAATATCGTGTTGTAGTTTTGGCACCTCGGAGAGCTCAGCCATCTACACGATGAACAGTTAATCCCTTTATGTCCTGTAAGAACGAAGACTTTCCTGGCGTATGACTGCAATGTAGTCATCATGGGTGTACCGCCGGATTGTGTTGTGGAAACATGATATTTCAACGGCTAGCTCCGTCGTCTTCTTCAGGTGTGGAGACATCTGGACTGGCCAGCTGACCCACAGATACTGAGATGGTTCGGGTGCCGCTCTTCCTTTATGAATATCGTGTTTCCACAACACAATACGGCGGTACACCCGTGAAGACTACCTTTATGTCCTGTTCGCAATCTACTCATCATTGTTATCTCGTTTCCATATACATGTATCTCTAAATGGGCCTTCGTTGGTTTATAATCTGCTTCACCTGACGTAGCTCTGAACCAAACCCCTTTCTCCTGCCCTTCTCCTGTTCATGTTGTATTGGATTCTATCTTGATTATACGATGAATATTGGACCTGTAGTTTGTATACGGTGCCATGGTATTTTGTCTTAATTAAGGCTTTAAGCAGCATATCCTTTGGGTTTATAGACACAATACCCAATACTTTTAGTCTTGTAGTTCAATAGATCAGACACTTTCCCAGAAAATTCAAGGTGTTGGGTTCTAATACTGCTCTGACCATGATTTTTTACGGAATGTGCCATTTTAATATGAGCTATGGCAAGAAGTAGTTCAGATTCCACGTTAAACTGTAGGTAGCAGAGGAAATAAACTGGCCCTCCTACCTCTGACATTCGGGCTTAGTATGCCTTTATCGATAGGATTTAATCAACATCCGAGTTGTGGACCGAGCTACGTTTTTAACCCGATGCTTACAAAGAAGAGCCAATATATGGCATTCGTGTCAAATGTTCGTGCAATCCTTTGGAACCATTTTCCAGTGTTTCAGTGGATAGGGAATAATGTTTCAGTAAAGAATTTACGTAAGAACCAAAAGTTGCTGTAACTGATGGCCATCTCTTTTGAGGTCATCTACTGAAGTGTACCATATGGTACGGTCGCGGTGCCACAGTATGGGCACGCCTAGTTGCGGACTATCTGCAGTGGCCATCTGGCAATGAACCTGGTACCAGGTAATTAGGGCCGGCCGGACAGACCACTGTGGAAGCCGCTCTCGTTAAAAACGACCAGTCTGGACCGGCCTCTCGATTTATGTGCGAATTATACCCAGCAGGCCTGGGGGACAGCCGTATAAGGGCCCGGCTACCGCAAAGAAAGGTGCCTTTGTCTCAGCGCGGGCTGAAACCTGATTTCGTCGGACACAACGCAAGTTATCATGAACACAACCCGATGCAGGTTACAACGGTACTGCATCAA
>CM061920.1:315616112-315697089 GCA_031002005.1 Vandiemenella viatica | reverse complement strand
TGCGTGTGTTGAGTATAGACTGTTGTTTGTGTTGTATGAAATGACAAATGAAGAAGGGAGAGGGTGACACGCGGTGGCGACCCACTCAGGCCTACTCATCCGAAAGACAACTTTGGCCGCCAGACTTCACGTCCCCATCCGATGCACGAACACCATCAACAGAGTCGTACGCACACTCTCAATACTTACTGCGCGGTGAGGTTTAGAATTTAAACTAGGATTTTGACGCACTATCTGGTGATTAAGAATCGAACGGCCACGGGAATGAACGATCATAGTCCATTTTTCCGCAAAGTTGGGATTACATTGGGAATTGGTAGCTTATAACAGACAGTTTGTAACTGTGATACCATTCAGGCAAGAAAGAGCATAGTGCCTGAGTTATAACAGTGAAAAGATTGGAGCTGACGGGGAATAACGATCAGTCTCCATGCACATAGTCAGGCAAAAATGATCAAGGTCACATGGTCAATGACGTTGTTTTTCCAATAAGAGGTCACTCCTATATGGAAGGTGACAAGGATATGAGTCTTATAAATGCTAAATCTTACACCGAGACACCCAATGACTGGATGGACGTCATCAGAAATAGCAGACTCAAACCAACATCTTTCACGGTCATCAATTGTGCCACAGAGGTCAAATTTTCAAATTTGAAACTTAGACAGACTATTTATCTGGGATTTATGTTAAAAAGTGCCCTATGCCTACAAGGCCAGTAAGAATTTTAAAAGTTGAATAGATTCTTTATCCACAAGGCAAACCATTTTGGAAGCTACTTAAAATCTCTTTTTGTAGGGAAACAAGGCACAGGAAGCAAGAAACCAAGAAAATCGTCGAAACAAATGAGCCAACCGTACTCAGAGAACTATACAATGGACAACTGCCCCTGAAACCAGCAAAATTGAAAGACCTATTACATTCAAAACAGTTCTTGACCAATCCCGATTATCAAGCGTTCAACGTTTCGCTGGTTCCTGCCCTTGATTTGGATGAACCAGACGAAGTTAATACTGAATACGCAGACGACCCACCAAATGATAATACCGCATAACTGGCAAAAACGAACATCCTCTTGTTTTGAGATTTTTTTGTTAATGTTCCATCCATTTAATGTCATTTTTTATTGCTGATTATAAAATAAATTATGTATCAATATAAACAAAGCTTAAAAATATTTCATACTATTTTTAATAATTTATTCGACTTGGAAACTAGAAAATTGAATTTCGGAAATTGTGATATGTGGACTATGATCGCTCTTCCCCGTGGCCCCTCAATTGTTCACCATAACGTTTTGTGTCCTATCAGCTAAGGCCTGATGATGAAAAATTCCTCCACCACCAGGACTGTAAACAGCTAACCCCTGATCCAATGGGACCGGCATGAAATTAATACTAGATGATATTTCTTAATTTTTTTAAAAAAATAAATTCCATCAGTATATGCTCCGACCATGAATACAGTGAAATTTTGCCATTAGAAATGTATTTTGAAGAAGACAAGACATGCAAAATTATTATGGACATAATGTATTATCTTGGGGTGTCACGTTATACTAAGACTGATAAAAAAAAGGTAAAATTCTGCGGATGAAAGACATCGTTTCGTAAGTGCAACACACCGAGCGTGGTGGTGTAACGGTTAGTGTTCTGGCTTCACATTCGGGAGGACCGCTGTTCGATTCCCCGTCCGGGCATCCAGATTTGGGTTTTCCATTGGTTTCCCAAATCACTCCAGGCAAATGCCGGGATGCTTCCTTCAAAAGGCCATGGCCGAATTCCTTCCCATTCCTTGCCCCCTCCCCCCATCATTTCCCGTCTCTAAAGACCTCGCTTGTTAAGAGACGTTAAGCAGTAAAAAAAAATGTAAGTGCAACACTGCAAATTCCTGGTGCAGAGATACGTGTCAAAGTGTAGCAATCAGAGATATCCCAGGAGGCATAGTGTGACGGCTATGTGTCGTCACCAGTTCGAAAACAAATCGAAACGCTGGGTGTGTGTGTGTGTGTGTGTCAGTGACCCGGTAAACAGCTGACGAGGCCAGCCAGCTGACTGAGATATAAATTCACAAACACGAGCGGATTACAAGAAAAATAAAGCTGGCCGGGCGTACGACCGGGCCAGCGGCCTCCTTTTTGCTGTACCAGCTGTGCGCTTCTCCTTTTATTAACTCGACAAACAATAAAACGAGAGGCGACCGGGTCCGGGGGAAAAAGAGACTAGATAAACTAGTCTGAGTGGGAGAGAGAGCGCGTGTCTACTGTGTCTTGGGCTAGGTCAGGGCCGCCAACACACCGAGCAAAACGACGCGCCGCACGATTGAAGCGTTCACTCTCGCCTGTTTGTTTGTGTTTGACGCGAAAGGAAGACGGGCGTGCCCCCACCGCCCGTAGGAAGGGGAAAAAACAGAGGAGTTTTTAATAAGTGGCCACATACGAGAGTCGAGGAATAGAGTAAAAAGGAGATAGCGCCCCGCGTGGGGGTGCAGTAGAAGGAAAAAAGTCATCGGTAGCGGGAAAAAACTGGTTTTCTTAATTGTAATAGATTGCCGGTCCGAGTTGTAGCGGTGTTTACATAATATCTAACGTGGCGCTGCCAGGGAAGGGAAGCGACTCTCTCTCTCTGTGTGTGTGTGTCGGGAAAAAACGACGACAGTGGCAGCGTCGAGTCGTCCATTTAAAGCGCTCCTAGTCGTTTTGTTAGGCCTAGGGAGGTGAAATATGAAGAGATAAAAGAAGACTTGAACGTCCGCGCACGCGCGGCGGCGACTTTTAGTTTTGTTTGGTACGTTTAAAAACAGTAAGGCGAGTGGGGACGGCTTCATTCACGAGGCCGCGCGTCGGCCGGCTGGCGGCGGAGACTACTACTGTGTGACGTCATCGCGTTGCGCCGTGCGCTGTCAGCGGTTCGACTCTCTGGAACTTCGCGACCCGTGAAGGACGAAATCTTACCAGCATACTTCAGTTTTGACGTGGATGTAGCTTTGATTTGGCACCAAAATTCATTATTTGTCTACTACCTAACTATATTACTCGGTTGCGAGAAATTTTAATATAATATTCTCGAGTGACTAGTCGAGTAAACGATGTGTTTAAACACGATATTTCGGCGATCAAAATCACTGTCCGCCATCTTCTGGTGACAGAAAATTTGACCGCAGAAGTGTCTTGTGTAAACACCTATTTATACTAATTCTAAACAGCCGAGAAAAACTTCATTCTTTTTTCTTTTAAATTATTTACTTATGACGAGGGTTAAAGAGGCGTTTCGTACACGTTTCAATTCTTCTGGAAATATTCACGCAGTATTAGTTCGGAATTTGTGAAGTTACGGTGCTCGACAGACAGCGTTCAGCAATGTGAATCTATTTCGTGCACAAGTATTAGTGTCTAGTGATTATGGTGAAATTGTGACTCTGGCCTCGCATTCGGGGCATCCAGATATGGGTTTTCCTGATTTCCCAAATCACTCCAGGCAAATTCCAGGATGCTTCCTTCAAAGGCCATGGCCGAATTCCTTCCCGTTCCTTGCCCCCCCCCCCATCCTTTCCCGTCTCTAAAGACCTCGCCGTTAAGAGACGTTAAGCAGTTAAAAAAAAAAAAAAAAAAAAAGAAATTGTGACCGGCTGAAACTGAAAACTTCAAAACTGTATTCGGTTATATTCTTCAAAAAGCAAAGTGAACTACATAAATTGTATATGATTGAAAGCAATGTTTCACTGCAATCCAGTGATATGAATGGAACCAATATGAATGAGATAAGTGGTGTTGGAAACCTAAGAATGTCGCCGCGGCGATGGACCAACGCGTCTTTGACGGCGCGTATACACCTGCTGCGGGGAGTCAATATTGATTACACTAACGTCTCTGCATACATTAAATTGTGCCGAAACAGGTACATGATACAGACCTCGTCGGAAGAGACGATTTGAAGAGCGCGAAGCTTACGGGCTGTTTTTAGATGATATGCCTGACATCTTTTTTATTAATTCCTGAGTTTATATACGGGAACCAAGATAATAAATAAATTCTGCTCAGGCAGGATGAGTCGAAATATTTTGATAAATAGGTTACAATTCAGCCCAGTGTGTGGGTGGTAACGGTCGGGCATCACATTCGAGAGAACGCGGGTTCATATCCGCGTATGGTTTTCTGTGATTTTCCGAATAGCGGTATGGTTACTTCAATAGATCATTGCAGAATTAACTTCCATTCATTATTCCCAATTACCATAACCCCGAGATCTCTAATGACATCGACAACGATGAGGGGTAAAGTCCGAATAATTATAATAATATTTAAAAAATAGAAAAACCGTAGGATATGACAATCTCATGGGCCATCTTTATGACTGTCAACAAATCGAGTATTGGATTCGATCAGAGAAAACTTGGGGAAATAATCCACACTCCGACAGTTCCACTCGCCAATGGTAGCAGGGTGTTTGTCGAAAGAAAAGAATCTGTGACATTTTACATGGATCGAATTAGAGATTTTTTTGATTCGGGATTTACGGATTGTCGAAGATTGGGGTCATTTACAGCCAGTAGAGGATGGGATACATAGGAGGAGAAGATATTCGACCATGCCCTTTTTGTAAGGAACCATCGCTGGCATTTACCTGGAGTGATTTCTGAAAACCGTGTAAAACTGAAATCTGGATGGCCAGGAGGGAATTTAAATTCACGTGCCTTCCGAGTGTTGCAGTTAACCCAACGTGCTCGGTGAGATCAGAGCATTCCAAGACATCCCTAAAAATCGACTGTACAGAGAGCTGGGTAAACCGCAACCCACATATTGGAAAGTGTTTCGAAAGAACCTATAGATGCTACATCGTGTAAGGAGAGAAATGAAATAGTGTGTAAATGTTGTAGAGTGACAAAGGACACACATAAAAAGTATTTATAAGCTAAAATAACTACGCGTTATTTCTTATTTCTATCTCAATTGTACTAAATGCACTAATATTTTGAAACCCCGACGATTATTTGTAATAACTCTGTTTGTATGAACGAACGGAAGCTTTCTCGGTGAGTCAGTTGCGTAAAATCTTCTCGAGCTTTCCACCGGGATAGCGCGTTAATGTAGGGTGACGTTTCGAAGTCTGCCTCTGGCTCCATCTTCGCCGCAAGATGGAGCCAGAGGCAGGCTTCTAAATGTCGCCCTACATTGACGCGCTATCCCAGTGGAAAGCTCGAGAAGATTTTACGTAACTTTGTCTGTATGCCTCACTTGCAAAGCCAGAGAAGAAGATCTAAACAAACTCCTCTTTTCGGCTTGTTATATCCAGTTCAATACAGTCCCGCCTTGGTGTGTCCCAACAATGGACCTTTCTGTATTCTTAGATTCTCTGGAGACGAGCAGTGAAAATCACGGACGGACTTGGAAGGCGAAACCGAGTAGAACTTAGCTGGAATTCCTATAAAAATGATTCACCAAGATGGCAAATAATCCTACACTGGATGTATAAGCTCAAGGGCTCAGGGTGAACAAACGAGCGAGGAACACCTGTTCTCGCTTTTTCTGGCCGACTTGCATCTGTGGACTTGTTCTGACTCTTTAACCTTTTTCATCATTCGGCAATTCAGTATTTTACTCAAGAGTTTGCTTTCAGTGTAATGATTGCTTCAAACGACAGGTTGTGGATATGCAATCTACAACTACAAGAGTAATTCTGTGTCTGGTGCTACATTTTTAATTTCCGGCCAATCAGCGATCATCGTCAGCAATCGACGTCAGCGAATTCCATGTTACATCAAGTCGCCTTTACAGGTAGACTATTGTGCTCATCAATCAACATTTCCCAAGTACCGTCAGGAAACTGACTGTGTGATACTCTGAGAAGGGTT
Source organism: Vandiemenella viatica (assembly GCA_031002005.1). Lineage (NCBI taxonomy): Eukaryota > Metazoa > Arthropoda > Insecta > Orthoptera > Morabidae > Vandiemenella > Vandiemenella viatica. Next base: position 315,691,239 of record CM061920.1, on the reverse strand, counting down.
TAAAACTCTCAGAAATAATTCCGTCATGATAATTATGGGACACAGTTCAGTTCATACAATAAATAATTTCACTTAATTTGATTCAATTTTCCAATTTAAATAAACAAGGTTTCTATATTTAGAAAATGCTTTCCAAATCAAATAAATGGTATTCAGCCCCTTATTTTGTGGCAATACCAATACATAATTAAAGTTATTGGGTTTTTTGGTTTACTTGCAATTCATATCCCCGACGTGCTATGTGGGATTGAGGTTAGGTGTCCTTGCTGGCCGGAGAAGCAAGTTCACATCTGTAGCGTGTTCATGCAACCATTCGGATACGATTTGGCAACGATGGCACAGTGCACTTCATTGTTCAAGCAGGAGATTTTCAGCAGAATGTTGCAGACAAACAAACTGCAGCACGTGGCATTCAAGGACATGTTGCTAACGTTGACCAATGGGGATGATATCACACGTACCAGCGATCCTGTTTCTCAGTGCACGTATGCAGTCCATAGACGAGAATGCCTCCTCTACCAGCCTGAAGAGCACCCAGCTGGATCCATCACAATAGATAGATAGATAGATAGATATGTTCACTTTGATCCCATGTGAGAATAATCTCGGGGATGTGGAACAGTACATACACTTATTAGTAATGTCAATATTACTATATAATTGATAATATTATATATTGACAAGAAGTTAGTTACGACCTATTAGTATAACCAATATTTCCTGTAATCTACAAATACAATCCCGAGTTAGTTAATACTTATTATGTGGAACAGTGTATACACTTGTTACCAGCATCTAACAACAAGTTATTTTCTTACCAACCAGTTACCACAACTCATAAGCAGTCAATTACTTAAAAACCTGTTAGCATCATAATTTTTTACAGCAGTTTTTTAGTGCATGCTATCCCATGTTAGTTACAATATATGAGTGAAATTTTGTAAACAGTGTAATTACTTCATTTTTCAAAAGTTTCAACAGAAAGAAAAACCATATATCATTTTAGTAATTGTGGACAACTTTGTCACCTTCCGCTTCCATACACCATATATACTATTTTATCAGTCATTCTTAGTTACCAAATTCCAAGAAGAAAATTCTTTCACAGAGTAAAATGGATTCTGAAGCAGAAACTCTTTCAGTTTGGACTTAAAGTAGTTGGGTTTTTGTAGATAACATTTAATTTCTGTTGGTAAGATATTGAATAAGGAAGCTCCAGTAAATGTTAACCCTTTCTGTACAATTGACAGTGATTTGTAATCCTTGTGGGTATTATATTTATTCCTAGTATTATGGCTATGTATGTCAGCATTAAGATTGAAGTGTTCAGGATTTTCCACCACAAATGATAGTACGGAGTATACATACTGTACTGGCATTGTTAGTACACCCAGGTTTTTAAATAGATTTCTGCTCGACGTCTGTGGGCTTGCTCCACAAATTGTTCTTATAGCACGTTTTTGCAATTTGAATACCCTATGTGCTTGTGACGAGTTTCCCCAGAATAAGATGCCATAAGTGAGCAGGGAATGAAAATATGCAAAATATACTAATTTTCTGGTTTATATATTAGCTATTCTAGATATTACCCTAAGTGAAAATGTTGCAGAATTCAGTTTTTTAAGAAGTTGTTGAATATGCTGTTTCCAGTTCAATTTGTTATCTATACATACACCCAGGAATTTTGTGAAATTACTTTCATTGATTGCTTTTCCTTATGATATCACATTATAGCTGTCCATTGTTTTATTTTTTGTAACATACTGAAGTAACTGTGTCTTTTCTACATTAATTATTAGTTTGTTGGCATTAAACCACCTGTTAATTTTCTTAATAGGGTGTCTGCGTCGCACTGGTATCCTGCCAAAGGGATGCCCCAGCGTGAATCTCGACTCATGAGACCAGGCAACATTTTTTCACATTTCTAGAGTCCACTGATAATTTTTCTTCGTCCCTGCTAACCTCTGCTTCCTGCGATGTTAGGTAAGCATAGGTACCGTCTTGGGACAATGGCTTCAGCACCTCATAGCGATGAGTTGTATCCGGATGTTGTGCGCCATCGTTAAACTGGCACGCTGCCTGTTGCATTGTTTATCGTCCATCCGCTGGTACAATGTGAGCTAGCCCACGATGACTAGCTGCGGTCCACGGCATCATGCCCTGGCATTGATGGTTTTAGTGGAGTCAATGTACTCGTAGTTCCCTCTTAATACAAGGGCTCGTGAACATCCCAGTGCCAGAAAGTCTTCCTGTAAGGAGTGACCCATTAGTCGGGCCCCAACGATTTCCCAATAGTCAAGTTCAAAATTTTAAATACTGCTTTAAAAATAAAAACATTTTCTACCATCTGAACCACTTTTGGATACAACAATACCACTGAATGAAATCCTCAATTTTAAAAGTAACTGAATATTGTAGTGTATTGCTACACTATATAGTAATATATCGCGATATGCTGGGCGCTTGGCTCAGGCAGGTGGACAGCTCAGACAAAGGGTGACAGGGCTGCTTTGGTATGCGACCTTGAACAGGTACCGAGGAGCCGTTAGGTGTGTGGGGAGAGCACAGTAGACTGCCGGCAGTGGTTGTGTGCGTGGCAGCCGACGTGAGAGAAGGTGATGTGCAGCGGCTAATGTTAGCACGTGCTGCTGTGGTGCTCTGTGTTCCATGTCACCTACGGAGCGGATGAGGCAACCAACGGACAGATGGGTCGTCGCCTAGGAAGACGACTGGAAGTCGACCTGGCGCCTTCGGAAAAATGGTAACCACAGAGAGATCTTGATAACCACCCCAAGATGTATCGTACTGATGAACAAAACCTGTCGCCCTAGAGATTCTCATTGCCCAGCTGTGCTTAGTGAAAGGACATCTAACAACCCCTGAGAACTGATATTTTGAAACTATTGTATTATACATCGATTGATTTATTGTAATTGAGAAGTAATTGTTGTAATAAATGTCAAATGTACGTGAAACGGTGTTACCAATCTGTACAGCAAAATCCCAATTCCACCTTTCAATAATTTCATATAATGATAATGGTATTGTTGATCGAATAATTAAAAAAAAGTAATTTAATTTTGAAAAGAAGGAGTACAAGTTGTACGCTTCAATATATATACCATTATTTTAATTGGATAATATTTAGTAAAATTTAATAAACGAAATATTTTATTATTTAAAAAAACCTTTGGATGAAAGACCATGGTCATTTAGCAACTGGTGTGAAGGGGTAATTGTTTAACAAATAAATTAGAAGCGTCAAACAAACTCTTTATCTTTACTTTATCCATAATAAATGGATTTTTGAAAGTCTGTAATTGTTTCAAAAGGAAGGTAAGCAAAGAATTTTTCTGCAACACAGTTACTTTTGCTAATTTTTTTACGACAAGCGTGACGCGTTTCGAGAAATAATTTTCATTTTCAAACCCAGTTTGACTACATTTCCAATGTGAGGAGTAACTGCGTTGAATTATTTGCTAAACTCTATATCGTTTGATTTCTTACAACAAGAAATCTAAAGCTATTAGAAACTTGTAAGAGACCGTCTGGCGATGGAACTTTGTCACACAAAAAGGCCTATGGATGGATTTTTGTAAATAATTCTTCAAGAAACTGTACATACAGAGTATTGAATATTAGGTTCTATGCGATAGCAAAAATAACACGAAAACATAGGTACTTCAACCTCATTCTTAGCACAGATATAAACGCACAAATTATGAGAAATAAAGTCCTTCGACGACGTTGTTCAACAGCTAGGAGTTATTTCAGCTGTTCTTAATGAGTATATCATCCAAAAAGACTCTAAACTTCTATTTGCATTTTGCCATTTTCTTCAAGGACCACAGCTAGCTTTTCGTCGTCGATACGAATTCTTCTAACTTTGTCGTCTTGATTTTTTCCCCAATGGAGCATCATTTATATCAGGCCGTACTGATAAGCTGATAGCTACAGTCATCTCCGATATCTGCAAAAAGGTTTGCTATAACGTGCTTTGTGCACATCTGTATTTGATGTGAATCGCTACACTTAAAACTATGTAAAAGCGAATCTAAATTTCCGCAAAGTTCACATTTGTCTGTTACTTTAAAACGTATGCGAAGTAGTTTCTGATTTTTTGGAACTGCCTCATTAAGCACTTCATAACATCAAGCTCGTATATCAGAGTTTAAGACATTGTTAAAAATATCTAACTACGCGTTCTCCCAGATTCCTTGTGCCCAATCCTCTGCAGACTATAATGATCTCGAAATCAACTACATTTAAAATAATATCAGCTCAAAAGAATTTTTGCTAAAGCCTAACGTAAAATTTCTGACAGTTGGCACTATTGTATTTAGAACAATGAAGACAGTATCGAGTAATAGCAGTGTGTCTCCACAGTTCAATGTGTTCAGCTCTGTATCCAGTATAAAAACAGGAATACTTTGGTTCTTGCCCGACTGTACTGATGCGGCTTACCTGATGCAATGTTCAACACCAATGTTGACCTGAACACTGAGACGTCTGACCCGGTAGTATCTTAACATTTGTAAATTCGCTTTCAACACGGGACGAGAGCTGGTTTTTCGTGTCTGCCGCCAAGTCGTTTGTTTCTCTGAGTGATTACACTTGGCAACAGTTCAACTCGGCTCGTTTAAGAAGACATTGATTAATTACCCCGATATCTCTCTCCATCGCAGCATGGCCGCGGCGAGCCTCCTCGTGGAGGATAATTAAGGATCAAGGCTCCTGCAAGAAACACCGACGGTAATTACCTATATCTGCCGTCTGTACTAATACACGCCTACCTATATAATACTACCTCGTCTTAACGTATGTTCACAGAGAGGGACGTATTAAATTCCCGTGAGAAGGCACAGTGATTTGGAGGTTTAAAATATGAAGTTACACTATTTCCTCTCATTTAAAGTGAATAACTATGACAAGAAATTAAGGGTTTGTAATGTCACAGGAAACTTTTATTTACTATACTATTTTAAATGAACTATGTACCATTGATGAGTTATCAACAACAGATATAGTATACTGTTGGAAACGGCTCCTAAAGGTGGATAAATCAGAAATGATCAATGAAATGGGGGTGCACAAGGCAACGTGAAGTCAATGCATTAAAAATCCGAAGGCTCTCCAGATGCCATGAAATTCGCTCATACTACAATGGAATTGATGACTTCTTCTTAGGTAAAATAGTCGTCCAATCCCTGCTAAGGGAGGAGTCGGGAGAATGAATAGTAACATTCTAAGAGTAAGAGCGTGGAATGTAAGTAGTTTGAATAGAACAGATAGAATAGAAAATTTAAAAAGGTAGATGGGAAGATTTAAGTTAGATGATGTTACGTTTATTGAGGCTAAGTGACAGAATGCATAGGATTTCTGGTCTGGGTAATATACAATAATTAGTTCACAAACTATCAGTGGGGTTACAAGTGTGGGATTTTGTAATGAACAACATAGTAGGGACAGATGTGTTATCACAAACAATTTAGCGACAGGATTATTTTGATGAGCGTAGAAACTAAGTCTTAGTCAACCACGTTACAAAAAGTGAAAATGCCAACGTCACAAAATTATAGAGAAAATATGCAAATGAAACTGACGAATAAATTCAATATGTGAAGGGAGAAGAAAATGTAATAATCATGGATGATTGGAAGGCAGTACGTCAGAAGTCAAATGTTAGTTTAAAGTCCTCTCTTCCACACAGGCAGAGTTTAGCTATTTTCATGCTACATTGTACTTGTCTCGCAAGCTCTGTGATCGCCATCAATATTAATAAAGGGCTACTTTGGTCTTTCGTCTTTGTAGTATTGAAAGGGCACATGACCGACCTTCGTTGGCGGGCTAGCAACGGCCAATTTGTCCAAAGATATAGCTATCATACCAGGCTTTAGAGTTAAGGCTGCCTTTCTTTTTGTTTCTGTAATATCTTATAATTAATACTGCAAAATAACAATAAAAAAATTGTATGCGTTTCATTTAAACCCAAATATTAATTACTAATTGCTTTTTGTTTATTTATATTGCTTCAATGTAGAGTTTTCTTTATATTCTCTGTTCACAGATATCGTTTTGTTTTAAGCTAAGAAATGTGTACAGCATTACATCATTTTTAAGATATAATAACAATTTCATTCATTTAAACAACTGGGAAGAAGTTAGTTGCTAGAACACGATGATAAACCGGTTAATTTCGATAAGCTTAGAAGCTATTTATATTCAATGCCGTTGTTTTCGTCTAGGTGTCACTGTAATTTAAGAAATATGTACAACAGTACATTATTCATTTAATAACAATTCTATTGTGTTAAGAATGTGAAGAAATGGTTTGCAAAAACACAAGATTACGAGCCTTATTCAATATTAATTCCGTTTAGCTACCAAGCGTTGTGGGTGAGTGGTTGACGCTCTGGCCTCGCATTCGGGAGGATTTCGGTTTGAAACCCCGTCCGGGCATCCAGATTTGGATTTTCCATGGTTTCCCCAAATCACTTCAGGCGAATGCCTGGATGCTTCCTTCAAAAAGGCCATAACCGAATTCCTTCCCATTCTTTGTCCACAGTCCCATTCCGCCTCTAATAACCTCGACGACAACTAGGCGTAAAGCAATAAGCAAAAAAAAAAAAAATCCATTAAATGAATTGCCAATGCCATTTTAGACGAGCTTAGCAGCTGCTTGTATAATAATTTGGATTGCCTCAAAAATCCTTCTCTACAAACAGACGTTAAATTCCAGCTGCTAAGCTCACCTGCGTTCGGAATGACGCGAGTTCAATACCCGATCTGGTCATCCCAGTTTCTGTTTCCAACGATTTTGTGAAATGCCTCCAGGTGAATGCAGGTGTGGATACTTTTAGAATGCCATGGCAAATTTCCTATCAGTGTCATGTCCCATCCTCTCATAGCTCTAATGACATCAATGTCGATGAGCTGTTAAAGCCACCAGAAAAGTGCAAAACAGGTTCCACTTTCTTCTTCTTCTTTCGGTTTTGGCCTACTTTGGACGACGGGAAGCAACTGGTTTACTGGTTGGCCTTTTCTTCTCCCTCCAGAATTTCTTCATTCTTTCACTGAGGTTCCTTCATCTTTCTTCAGACCAGGTGGTGTTTACCATTGCACATCGTCCTTGTATTTATCAATTTAGTTTGAAACACCGTTCAATTCTTTAATGTTTTTAAATTACAAAGTGATTCCGTCTTAAGTGAGAGAATGATCATACACTGAAGAGCCAAAGAAACTGGTACACCTGCCTAATATCGTGTAGAGCCCCCGCGAGCACGCAGAAGTGCCGCAACACGACGTGACATGGACTCGACTAATGTTTGAAGTAGTGCTGGAGGGAATTGACACCATGCATCCTGCAGGGCTGTCCATAAATCCGTAAGATTACGAGGGGGTGGTGATCTCTTCTGAACGACACCTTGCAAGGCAGTCCCACATATGCTCAATAATGTTCATGTCTGGGGAGTTTGGTGGACAGCGAAGGTGTTTAAACTCAGAAGAGTGTTTCTGGAGCCACTGTGCAGCAATTCTGGACGTATGGGGTGTCGTATTGTCCTGTTGGAATTGCCCAAGTCCATCGGAATGCACAATGGACATGAATGGATGCAGGTGATCAGCCAAGATGCGTATGTACGTGTCACCTGCCAGAGTCGTATCTAGACGTATCAGGGACGCCATGTCTCTCCAACTGCACACGCCCCACACCATTACAGAGCCTCCACCAGCTTGAACAGTTCCCTGCTGACATGTAGGGTCCATGAATTCATGAGGTTGTCTCCACACACGTACACGTCCATCCACTCGATACAATTGGAAACGAGGCTCGTCAGACCAGGCAACGTGTTTCCAATCATCAACAATTCAATGTCAGTGTTTACGGTGCCAAGCGAGGCGTAAAGCTTTGTGTCGTGCACTCAACAAGGGTACATGTGTTTGACTTCGGCTCCGAAAGTCCATATCGCGGATGTTTCGTAGAATGGTTCGCACGCTGACACAGTATTAAAATCCGCAGAAATTTGCACTTGTGTCACGATGAATGATTCTGTTCAGTCGTCGTTGGTCCCGTTCTTGCAGAACGATTTTCCGGCCGCAGCGATGTCGGAGATTTGATGTTTTACCGGATTCCCGATAATCACAGTGGACTCATGAAATGACCGTACGGGAAAATCCCCATCTCATCGCTACCTCGTAGATGCTGTGTCCTATCTCTCATGCAACGACTATAACACCACGTTCAAACTCACTTAAATTGTGATAACCTGCCATTGCAGCAGCAGTAACCGATCTAACGCCTGCGCCAGACACATGTAGTCTTATATAGGCGTTGCCGACCGCAGCGCTGTACTCGGAATGTATCTTTATGTTTGCATGCGCATGCCTGTACCAGTTTCTTTGGCTCTTCAGTGTATATGGCGCTATACTTGTCATAGCGGAAGAGATTCTTTGACGATTACTAAAGCAGTGTTCACCAATATCAGGGAGTGATGGCGAAAATAAAGGAAAACGTGAGTGAAGATGTCCAGAATATGAAACCTGCAGTTCAATTTTTTTAAATAAAAGATAGATAATCTCGTAATGTTAATCAGGATAAAATCGAAGCATATTCTGCTGCGGCGAATCCGGATAGCAATCCAATCAGCTACTGATTCGAAATACGTCAAACGAACTGTCTCATTCTTCGTATGACAGGATTGTTTACGATATCCTCAGCGTGACTATTAAAAAAACTTATACTTGATTCTGTGGCCATCAAGGCGAGGAGTAAGGAAATGAATTCTAGGGATTGGTTACGAGGAATCCTTGGCGTCAAAGCTGAAAGATTATAAAATTAATTTATGTCCTTGCACGGGAAATGGAAGGTGAACTGAAAAAATTATTAATGAGCCATAAACTGAATCACAAATTGCAAATGGATGCAAATGTAAGCGCAGCATTTATAGCTCCACATAACTATTTACTGTATGTAAATTCACCAAGCTTAAACTTCGTTTTACATTTTCAGCCAGCTATAAATTTTCATCTACATTGTCTTGGACGTCTAAATTTTCATCAAGTACTTATTAAAATTCCTGAGACGATATTATAGTATAAAAGTTATACCGAATGTGAATTGCTAGTGAAATAACTTAATAATCTGTGTTAGGGCTACGATGTAGATCTTGTACAATTATTTTTTGATAGAATTTATAATTTCTAAAACAGGAATTCACCAGATGAAGGTGAATCATGTTAATAAAAGGGTTAAAAAATCTATTTTAACTTTTTTATGAGCTTACTAGCCTCGTACCCGCGACTTCGTACGCGTGGATTAAGAATTTTTTTGCCAGAATTAAATAGAAAAAGTTGTTGGTAACGAAGGATTGGTCCCAAACAATATCGAGTCGGCATAATATGACAGGAAAGCTATCACTATATCATTCTACCGTCGAACCTGCCTCTTGAAAAGAATTAATTTCCAACATATTTCTGTCACTATTCGATAAGATTTCAAAATTTCATGACTACAACTGTTAATCATACTGGAAAAAAAATCCTGTGCCCTTCATACAGCTTTCCTTATAAAATTCCATCACAATGATATAGCCATATAGTCGTCAAAACGTAACAAAAAAACAGAGACTTACTTCCGTATTAATATTAGTATTACTGTGGTTCACACTCACACACTGACTGCGAACAACACCTGAGGGATCATTATAACGTAAAAAAATGTACACCTACAAAATTGCAAGACTACCTACGATTTGCCTCGCATTGCACCCCTAACGTTAGAATATCTACAGTTTAACATTCAATCCAAATAACCTATGGCCCAGGCCTGACTCTTACGATGAAAAACAATTTTTAAAAATCTTAGCCTCCACGGAGATTTGAACCGGAGACCACGACGTTCGTAAGCAAGCTCTTTAGCCACTGAGCTGCCAGTTTACTACACGGTCGGGAGACGTCCACATCCAACGTGTCTGTCTATGGCCGTATTTCGAAGTTATGACACAACATGTGTTATTTATACAGATAATTTTTCAACCAAATGTAGACAGTATTTTTCTCCTTGTTTCAAAGGATAAGTGTGCAAAGTTTCATCGAGATCGAATGAAAACTGTGGATTTGTATGAAGAACAAACAAACAACAAACAAACAAACATACATTCATCTTTATATATAAAGATATCTATAATAAGTCGTACACGAGTAAATAGTAAAGGTATCAGCTGTGAGTTTTTTGTAAGTAGATGTGTCTAGTCGCTCCTGGCTGGTAGAAATAGAAAATCGATTCACACTATCACACGGTTCAGTCACGCACGGCTTATGAGTTGCAAACCACGCTTAGATTCTTGACCGCAACTGCTTTAATAACGACTTGTTATTTACTTAATTGTCTTGTTACAGGATTGTTGCTTTTTTCTTAGGGTTTATGTCCCGTAATCCGTCGTCTAGATTAAGGGTAATCTAACATGAGTGCTGACATCTGGTCGCAAATAGTGTAAGTTTTGAATAAACTTCTCCCCCCCTTAGTGAAACCATTCCATGATAACTTAGCTCACCGACACAAACCGCTAAAAAAGCGTACAGATTCTAAGTAGAAATTTTAAACCTGAGATTTACAATTTTATGGTTCGTCGAGATTATTGGAGTCATGAAACGAGAAGGATTTCGGCCATAACCTTCCGAACCATCCCAGAAGTCTTGGAATTATTTCGGGGAACCATTAAAACCGAAAACAGTTGCAGAGACTGGGCTTCAAACTGGTGCCCGAGAGTCAAACGTTTGTCCACTGGATTGTGTACCGTCGTGCATCGGCGAGGACAGTTTGGTGAAACGTACTTTAATATTTTCGCCTGAATTGTTCGATAAAATCCATCACTGCTCGCCAAATCACATTTATTCGTGGTGCAGGCAGCAGGCAGCATAGATCACGATCTATGTAGAACTACTTTCGTCAAAATCAGGTAATGATTTTATGTCATGGTGCTCATGAAATCAACTTAAATTATTTTTTAATAAACTTAAATAGCTTATTTATTCCTCTGTAAGTACGAATGATAAAACTTCTGTTCGAAAATGAAAGCTTCCATAGCACCTTCTCAGCATCGCGATATAAAAATCATACCATATTTCTTAGTTTACTATAACTGCGTTCAAAAAATATAACGAAAATGTCTACAACGAAAAAATATAAATAAACAAAATGCAGCTGATTTAAACGGAATACATAGTGTTCAACAAATTCATTTATACGCAGTTGCTTAACTGATAAGAATTGCTATCAAACAACGCTCATAACATCGTTTGTGCAAAAATATCTCTGGCCTTTGTTAATTCAGCAACGAAGACCGGAAGCATGACGTCACATAGTTATGGACACAATGGCCAAGCTTAGCCTTTTATTAGTATTGATAATGACTGCAATGAGAACAACAGATGCGCCAGTGGATTGAATTTCTTTTGTCCAGCATGGGGATGTGTTATGATTAAAAATCTTAAAAATCTTAACATCGGTCAACTGCCTGCGTTGTGATAGGCGAGGACAGGAAATGCCTGCATGAGGCAGCAACCCAAAGTTGGACATCGGACATGCCTCACCACAGAATTTTACAGTGCTAACGGACCTCGTTGCAAAATTTACATTAATCCAGCTCTTTTCTGATGGTATGAGGCAGTGATCACAAAGCTACTGATTTTTCCGATTTTTTCAGTATTTCTACCGACATGTGGTCTGTCCTACCTAAAATCATAAACGTAACAATTTTTCCACCATTTTGAGAATACAAGGAATTTTTACCCCAATTTTTTACCGATTTTACATTTTCAAATTGGCAACCCCCATTTTTTATGTTTTACGAGGAAATACTCTATCGTTTATATGATAAGTAGTTATCTATTGCTGAATGTTCCAGATATCTTTGGTGTAATACCCTGGTGCCCTACAGTTTTAGAGATTCTCGAACTAACTTGCTTGTCTACATAAGCGAGAATCCGGATTTTATTCGTTCATTAGTTTACAGCATTTAGAAGGGAAATTTTCTCCGAGTTTCTAAGTCAAATGTCGTAGAAGAACCGAGTAGAAGAACGAGTGTAAAAAAATAAAAAAGAATAAAAAAATAAAAAAGAATAAAAAAATCAAAAACCTTTGAGTTTTATAGAAAAGAACTGGAAGAAGAATCTTTAGGTTGGCTGCAAAAATTCATAAAGGAATAAACATAAATATTACATCAGGGAAAGATAGAAACACAATTCATCACAAGCAAATTCAGTATCATCAAGGAATATAAAATCACAAAGATACCGACATTTACTGTGACAACCCAATTCCTGACATACAAACTAAACAAGGTAAAAATATTTCATTATTTTCTACTAAGTACCTGTACTTACATTGTTATTAGTCCTCGTTTTCTGCAGAACATAATCTACCTATTTACCATTATGGAGCACCTAATGAAACTTATACAGTCCGTTTGTCCCGATTAAAAAATTGTAGGAAGAAATAAAATGATCGACGACGAAAACTCACGTCGTAATTAATCAGATTTAGAGGAAAGAAAGTTTTGATGACGAGTCCACTGATCTGAGCACAATCAAACTGTTGTGCTTATACGTGATATATGCACACAAAAAAAAAAGCATCGCACCAAAGGTTGTTTTTTCGCTCTTATTTCATTAGAAGCTGCTGAGTGCATTATCCTTATTTGAACACATTGTAAACCTTTTTAGATGCAATGATATTTCATCTATCTATCTCTATATCTATAAAACGAAAACCGGATATATCGGTCTTATAAAAAGTCCGAAACTACGGAGCAAATTTCAATTGTGTTTTCACCGTTTTAAAGCTTGGAATCTTAATTCAGTTGTTCGGAATATCTTATGTTTCAACGTTAAATAACGCAGGAGCATTAAATGAAATTCTGAACTTATGATGACAAATCCCAAAGATTGAAGGATTAGATGTTCCATACTTCGCACTAAAAACACAACTAAATGTCTCCGACAATAGCCTTTAATGAAAGCAATAAGATAACTTTACAATAATAACTATTTTGAACACTAAACAAAACATGAATCTTTCCTTTAATTCGGGATATTCAATTTTTAAATGCCATAGATAGCGGTAGAAACAACAAAGATTTTCTTTAAGCACGATCTCTGGACAATGTCTCTGGCCATCAGCATTAGTCTTCTGTTTACGATAATATTATTCCGCATTCACTTTTAATATTTGTATGAAAGGCTGAATCTGTATCTGGTGTTTAGAGCAAAAAGTATAGCCATTTATTTCACAATAGAATAAAATGTGAGTTTCTAACATAATCAAGCGTTGTTGTTATGTCTTAGTACAATTTCTTAACCAAATTAACGAAACTTGATATACATGAATCTTTTGGACGAACGAAAATAGTGTTCGTGCAAATAAACTTCAACCCACCCATTTCTTGGTAGGGAGCGAGTGAATCTAGGTTTGCTTTAATTACCAAAATGAGTTCGGGCGAATTTTATGAAACTTTGTACAAATGTTTCTCATTGTGGGAATAAAAATATCGTACGGGTAAGTCTACGCCAAATATACCGGCCAACGCCGGGAACTCCGCTAGTTAAAAATAATATTATGGGTCTTGCATTTGATGAGGCAAATATATGATGGGGTTTAACATTTCAGTTGTAACATTGCTGCAAAATGAAATTCACAATATTTTTATACACATGCCATTCGTTTAATTCCTGTGCGCTAAATGCTTTGTACCAAATTGTCACACAAATTATGGTAATTGAAGTAGTATTTTTTTCATATACCGATTTTGGCTACAAATACAGCGATATTAGTGGGCAGCACTGATAGCAAAGTAACCAAGAGGATCTAAAATGGAGGGAACTATTATTTCACAGAATCCTTGGAATCCTTATTTGTAATAGTAAAACAGAACTGAACCAATTTACCAAACTTATTACATGCCTATAGCTTTAAGGCATGGACCATGGGGAAGAAAAATGCGACAAGAATATAGGTTGCTGAGATGAGATTCGTCAGAACCATGATCGACGAGAGTAGCACTACACGGAATCAGAAATTTAATATAATTTGATAAAAATTGCGATGGAGCACACGCGATCTACATCTACATTCGTACTCTGCAATTCACAAACATTGTGGGTGGCAGAGGGTGCTGAGCACCAATCTTAATTCCGCGCATTCCAATCCCGAATAGCACGAGGAAAGAAAGAATACATAAAAGCATCAGTACGGCATCTTATTTATCGAATCTTATCCCTCCGGTCATTGCGACCCAAATAGGTTGGCGGAAGAAGTATTTCATTGCACTCGTAAGTCAAAGAATTTGGTATATTCTCCAGTAAATTCAAACGCGAACGACGTCGACTGTCTTTCAAACTATCCCAGCCCAATCTATGTATCAATTCTGTGACACTTTCATAAGGCCTGTAGCAACCAGTCACGAATCGAGCGGCTCTCTTCTGTACCCTCTCCACTGAGTCAATCAAACCCTTGCGATACGGATCCCAAACTCCACAACAATAATCCAGACGCGGACGCACTTGTGTTTATACGCTTTTTCCTTTATATGAGCATTACAATTCCTCAAATTACAACCTATGAATCGTAATTTAGAATTGGCTTTGCCTACGACGGAAGTTGTGTGCAAGAGGGTCTTGAGAGTGTACAGGGAGTATAGGCTACTGACGATGAGGCATGGAAAGATATTAATGTTGGTATGAACAGTAGTGCATGGAAGGGAAAAGATGACCATTGACCACATGCTGGCACTCGATTACAGGCACAAGGGTAGGAAGATTCTCCTTTTTAGGTAAGGGTGTCAAGGATTGTAATAAGTTACCAAGGGGAAATGATGAATAATTTACCAAAAACGTTAAAAGAATTTAAAATTAAAATTTGTAGAGGACAAATGTAGGAGGGTGCAGTAAAGGGGGAAGATGAGTGTGTAGGGAAATTGCCACAGGAGCTTGTGCTCCACTGCAATTTAATTTAATTTAATTAAAAAGAAGTCCCATTTCATGTTGCTTTGCACTACGGTGATTATATCCCTTTCCGTTACTTTCCCATCAAATAATTTCTCACCACCCACTTACTTTAAACTCCAGTGATTTTGGTAAAATGTCCGTCATTTTCGTCGGAAATTTATCCTAGAACAATGTACGATCAATGGACGCAGGGAGAATACTCAGTATGAACTACAATTGGACATAAAATCCCGGAGGACGATAGCGGAAGAAATACGTAGACATTATTGGAAGTGATATTGGAGAGAGATAACAAGAGCAACACGTGAGAAGTGCAAGGCCAGTAGTTGGTGTAGAGCCGACGCATCGAGTGGTTGAGGCGGAGGCCGCTGCATTATTATTCAGGTGGCCAGCCTGGCGGGTGGACCGGTTTCAGGGCTGTCGTCCTTCACGCTTGGCTCGCCAGCTCTAGCTGCTGCGGCGGCGGCCAATTCTTCTGCTCCGCCAGCTGCCTTGGGCGGACCGACAAGTGGACACTCGTAAATACTTCCCTGGAACGCCCTCCTGTATGGTCTGTTAAACCATGCAGCAAGGTCCGTTTGTTATCGTTACTTCTACCTGTCAACTCCACTCATCCAACTTCTGTCAAAGAAAACGGGGAACAGTATAAGAAGTAACTCCATCATTTACCCAAGATCAATGTAGCAGAGAAACAACGACCACAAAAAGACGAACAAATTATGTAGTATTTAAATCTCATTATCATCCTGTTTTGTTGTACAAAATTGTTTGATGGAGATATGCCGCACAGATATGCTGCACATTACCGACATGAGTATCATTGAGCAGTTGACATATACACGGTGTTAAAAAAAAAGTATAAAATATTTTAGGAGATGATAGTATGCGTCAAAAACGAGACAAAACTCATACTTAAGGAGTTAATAATAGGTCCGCAATGAGACGCTCGTCCTGTACGTCTTCAATGCATGTCAAGCTACCGACATAGCGGGGCTACACAAACAAGCCGCAGAGACAAACACACACAAAAAAATATTATGCATGTCTTCACGTACAGGAACAACCACGCCGGTTTAAAGAGTGCGTGATTTCTTACGCCGAAGGCTGAGGCATTCATTGTTGCCGTGGACGAGCGTCACCTTCTGATCCCGTTATTAATTCCACAAGTATGCGTTTGCGACCCTATGTTCACTCGACATTTTGATGCGTTCTATCACCTTCTAAAATACTTTACACGTTTTTGACAGCCTGTATATGGTGTAACCAGATGTAAATTGTGAGATGTAGAAGTCTCATTAGCTGATAAGGAATCGTCCACCATAAACTACGTGGCTCGGTCCAGGGAGAGGGGAGGGGGTAGAAAGTACGCTGGGCTACGTGGGGGGGGGGGGAGGTTTCAGAGCCAAGCCACGTAGCTTCTCATTCATATTATTTGTAACAGTTAAAATAAGGTACAGAACACAGAGTAGCCAACAGCATATGAATATTTACTTCCGTCCAAAATTAAATTAATTATCTCTATATGTAATTTACGATAGTCTGACAAGAGAAAACATTATAAAATGCCTTCTGAAATCAATTATGAAAATAGCTACTTGGTACTCAGGGTAGGGGGGGGGGGAGGGTAGGTAAGGCAATAGCCACATCGGGCTACGTGAGGAGGAGGAAGGGTTCACAGGAAATTGCGTAGTTTATGGACGCTCCCTAAAGCTGGTACACTAATTGTGCATAATGTGACTGACGCTGACGATCTATTGACAGCGTTCTCATTTGCAGACCATTTTGCCTCTGTCGTATTCCAGTAATCCTACCTAGTAAATGTGAGCTATGGTTTAGTTTGTGTTACAAACCACGAAGTGTTCTGGCACACTTCACATCAAATAAGTGAAGCTTTGTCAGAGGTAAAGTTCAGTATAAGGGAACTCAGACCTGGATTCAAATGGGACAAGCTATGCATTTTATTCAGTCATTCTGAACTCGTTGCCACCGGATAACGCTTTATATTTGCACTAAAAAAAAGTGCTTATGTAGTCTATATATTTTACAGGGCTTATAACAAATTTCTTTCTCCTGATGATAATTTTTCATCTACTTTTTTCTAATTTTTTTTATACGGACTTTACAGTCTTTAACGTCGAACGTAATACAACTAGAAAAGTACGGTGAAAGAGAAATCAGACGAAAAATGGGCAAAGACGTTTGAAGTAACATTTCAAGAAGTCCTTGAAAGCCAGTATATGATTGACTGGGCTGGGGATCGAACCCGTGTCCTCCCGAGTTTCAGACCCAATCATTTCATCTCACCAAGGAAAAGCCGACCCCTTTGTAATAACCCGACGTGCTAAATGTTGGAATTAGTTTTAAGCTGAAACATTTCTCTTCAGGTATAAAAGTTACAAGTCTCATAATTTGGGTAAAAAATAACTCAATTTCATACTGCAGGAATATTGTTTGCATCGATACAAATAGTGTATGTAACTATTGTACGTTGTCATGTGGAATATTAATGTGCTGCTTGAAGTTGGTATTACAAGGTATTGATTAATAGTGTTGAGAGGACCCGCCTGTCACAATCCTTACGGAAGTGTCATACATTTGATACGGAGATTGGGCTGGGATTCTCTGATAGGAAACAACGTAATTTCCACATACATTTGTTGAGTAACATACGCACAACAGATCATGTATTAACACAGTGAAATATTTTAACTAACAACATAGCTGGGCCACAGTGCTGAAGAGGTATCCATATGATTTCTTTCTTCCCTCGAATTAAGGAATTACAGTGCACAAATCAGAGATTAATTTTGCTGCAATACGTCCACTGTTACCAATACTATTCTGTGAATTTCGAAGTATAAATGTATGTTATGTCTGTTGTAGATGTTTGAAACATTTTATAGTGAAACTGTACTATTTCCCTCGCACAATTACTCGTAGTTTTATTACTCATGAGGCAAGTCAACTGCAGATTTTAAGTTCAATAAGCAGTTAATTATTGTTTGTTGGTAATATCTTTACAACACAGTATTAATAAACTTTAAGACCCATTCAAATATTTTCTCCTTGATTTAGATTACAATTTCGTCGATAACCCTTATTTGTCGTAAGCGTGTTTTGAAGTAGTTTGGAGCTCTCCGGACGTTCTACAATCTGAGAAATGTAATTGTTTAGTTCCAGTTTGACGGATCATTCTGATTGGTTGAAAACCTTCCAGTCGTCTCAAACTTTCTATAATGTACTTGGACAAGTGATCAATGTATGTGGTACAGGAGTAATGCTTGCGGAGTTAAATTAAAGTGCCGATCACGTCTGTGGAGATTCCGAGTTGATATCTCGTAGCGAACGGACGTGTTTATCGAGCGCTCAAGATAGAACAACAACCTTGGCTAACGTGTGACGGACTTGATTCAGGAAACTTGGTACAGGAAACTACGCGTGGCAATAACCTACATCTAACTGCCCTCCTAGCTGTTAGGGAAATTTGTGTCTCAGGGACTATCCACTGGGTAGTATCCCGCGGGCGCTGAGGTTTAGGGTTGCTCTTGTTGCCGGGAATCCTAACGGTGACAACGAGGCACAAGAGCAACACCCCCACCATAGGCATGTCAGGGGTAAGGAGAGAAGAACAACCCGACGACGAAGAACAAAACAGTGAGGTGATGGAGGAAGAGAACGACCAGGATACTCAACTGACAACACAAGAACAGAACGAACAGTCAAATAGACAAGCATTTATATTTACTGGAAAACAGTTTAGTATAGGACAAGAAGGCCAAGTTCCGCAAGAAGGATTCAACTTTACAACAGTGTACGACAGAAGACGACGAGCACAAAATAAACAAAGAGAGGTACAGGAAATCCGACAAAACTCTCGAGAGAAGATGAAGTTGGACAACAGATTTGCAGTTCTATCAGACCACTCCGAAGAAAGCGATGGAGACCAAGAGGAGCACATGGATGATGCGTCACAATCAGGACAAGAAGAAGAAACAGAAGAACAAGAACCCCACTTCCAAGGATACCACCAATTGTAACCTACCAAATAGGGAACTTCCTAGCACTAAACCAGAAGATAAAAAGCTTCATTACAGGAGAACTCAAAGTGATCTTCCGCGGAGACAGCCTAAAGTACCATCTTGAGACCATGGAAGATTATGAAATGGTGAGAAGTTTCTTCTTGAGAGAGAAAATAAACTTCTACACTCACCAGACCCCAGTTGACAAAAAGCTAAAGGTGGTAATCAAGGGGCTACCACCAACAACTCCAGAGGACATCATCAAAACTGAACTTATTAATTATGGTTTCGACGTACAAATGGTACACCAATTTAAAAAGAGAGATCCAGATACAAGGGACCTAATTCCACTTTCTACCTATTGTGTAACCCTAAATCCCGGAGAAAAGTCCGAGGAAATATACAACATGAGAGGAATACTATACACTAGAGTAAGTGTGGAGAGTTACAAATCCAGATTGGGACCAAGTCAGTGCCATCGATGTCAGAGACTGGGGCACACCGCAAATTATTGTCAAATGCCCAGTCGATGTGTAAAATGCGCGGGACGGCACGCTACAAAAAATTGCAAAATGAGCCATCAGGAGAAGGCAAAATGTGTAAATTGTGAGGGGGATCACCCAGCCTCGTGGAAGGGATGCCAGGCTTACCAGGCCCTTTTGAGACCAATCAAAGCGAAGGTCCAAAATGAGGACAAATCAAAGGACACTAGAAAGACAAGAAATCAGGAGAAGGAAAAATTTATCCGTGACAGCGACACAAAGCAGTCAGAAGACAAAAACAAAGGGAACGTGGAACCAGGAAGAAGCTATGCAGATAAGGTGAAAACAAACCAACAAAAAGAAAATTTGCAGAAACACCGAGAAGAGAAAGGAAGAGGCAGAGGAAATCAAAGACAAAAAGAAAACACCTTTATGGAGGATCTCAGTGAAATGGAAGACATCCTTGGAAGCATGAGTTTTAAAAAGGCAATCTCCATCTTTATGACAACACTAAAAGAAATAAAAGAAGCCACAAGTGTCTGGGGCAAAATCATCGCAATAATCAAAGGATTAAGCGAAATGATAGATTAATGGCTAATAAGAAGGGGAAACTACTTGATACCAATGTATGTATTTTCAACGCAAATGGTTTAAAAAGCAAGAAACAAGAAATCATTGACTTTTTAAAACGGAAGAAAGTGGACATGATGCTTATAACGGAAACACATCTAAAACCCACAGACAATTTCCGAATACCAAACATGAAAATTTACAGAAAGGACAGAGAGAGACAAAGGGGAGGGGGCACGGCAATCCTGATAAAATCAACCCTCACGCACCAACCAAAAACCTTGCCGGAACTTGAGAACATGGAAGCCAGTGCAGTGAGCATCAATGCAATAGATGGAGAAGTAACATTTATCGCCGCATACGTAAGCCCTCGGAAACAACTTACAGAGAATGACTTAAATAGTGCCATGTCAATATCTGAGAGGGTCATACTGGGTGGCGATCTAAATGCTAAACATCCGGCTTGGAATAGTAGAGTCACAAACGGAAAGGGTCAAAGATTAATAGAAATATCTGAAAGACTAAATCTAACAGTTATGGGCCCCGAGGAACCGACTTACATTCCTACCTCCGCAAGACAACAACCAGATGTACTGGATATAGTGATAGCAAAGAATATAAGACGAACTATAAATCTGGAAACCATAAATGACCTATCATCGGACCACAATCCAGTTTTGCTACAAATCAGGAAGTGGGCAAGCAGTCAAGAAAACCCGAAAATCCTTAAACAGACGGACTGGGATAGATTCACTAATTTAATTCAACAAAATATCTGTCCCACCATGGAATTAAATAATAAGCTGCAGATAGATAAAGCAATAAATACTCTAACAAAAATTATTAAAGAAGCAGAAAAACATGCCTCAGTCGTAACGGTAATGGAGACAAAAATGGAAGAACAAGGGTCAGCACTTATAGAAGAACTGAAGTACCTTAAGAACCAACACCGGAAGCGCTGGCAGAGATTTAGGGACCCAGCGGACAAAAGGGAAATGAACAGGTTCGCCAGGGAGATTAGGAAACGATTACAGGAAAGAAGAACCGAACAATGGGAGGACAAAATGTCCCGACTAACCCTCCAACACCGTGACGCATGGAGCCTAGTGCGAGCACTTAAAGAACCAAAACCAGGCAACCAAGCTATCATGGGTCCGAATGGAGCGGTCTTTGACTCAATGAGCCAGGCAGAAAATTTTAGCAGACCATTTTGAAGCACAACATGCAACACCAGAAGTGCAACTAACTATGGCCCAACAACGGGAAGAGGAAGAAACCAAGCAAATTGCCGAAAACATCAGGAAGTGTGAGGATCCAGTAAACCCTGAGCTAACGAGCCCAACAGAGATAAAAACAATCATCAGGCGACTTAGCAGCAACAAAGCACCAGGAGATGACAAAATCTCAATATTGCACCTTAAAAAACTGCCAAGAAAAGCAATAGTGTTAATAACAAGAATAATAAATAGCTGTATGCTACACTGCTACTTCCCAAAAAACTGGAAAACGGCCAAAATCATAGCCATCCCCAAAACAGGGAAAGCAAATACAGACCCAACCAATTATAGACCAATCAGCCTGCTCAGCAGTCTATCAAAAATCTATGAAAGGGTACTAAAACAAGAATTACTCGACAACCTTGAAGAAAATCATACAATACGACTGGAACAATTTGGATTTAAAGATAAATTATCGGCAACGCTACAACTATACAGAATGGCCGAATTGATAAGCAAAGGTTTCAACACTTCCAAGTCAACAGCGGTGGTCTTCCTGGATATCCAGAAAGCATATGATAAAGTTTGGCACGATATGCTGTTAAGGAAGCTACAACAAGAGACACAGATAGATCAGTGCTACATACGAATAATAGCAGACTACCTTACAAATCGAACCCTTCTACGTGTCAGTAAAAGGACAGAGATCGACAAAACGACTAATGACAGCGGGAGTACCACAGGGATCAGTCATATCACCACCATGTTTTAAAGTCTACGTAACAAATTTCCTGCAATTCCGGGAATCACTTAGCTCAGTTCGCTGATGATACAGCTGCCTATGTGTTCAGGACGTCAATTCAATGCAATAATTAATAAGATGCAGAGACAACTGCAAGAAGTAGAGAAATGGTGCATAACAAATAAAGTGTGCATCAACGCCAACAAGAGCGCGGCCGTGTTCTTCACAAACAGACGAAGGAAACGGGACACACAATTACAACTCGCAGGACATGGAATCCCCTGGAAAGAAAAGCACAAATACCTAGGAGTGATATTAGATTCAAAACTCTTGTACAACCACATATCAAGGATAAGTGCCAAAAACCCTAGGAATTCTAATGAACCTATATCCGATTTCTGTACAGTAAGGAACTGTCATTAGAAACAAAAATACGCCTATACAAAACCATAATTAGACCAACCATGCTCTACGGATGTGAAGTATGGGGGACGGCAAGTAACGTCCACATTCAGAAACTACAAATAATACAGAATAGAAGCCTACGTATAATACTAAAAGCAAATAGATATACACGAATAGACGACCTCCACGATTGGACAAACATACCAAGGATTCATACGGCTATTTCCAACAAACTGAAAGATTCCACGAAAAACATGACCAGAACAAGGCAGTCAGTAGAAAACTTAAGAGACGTTGGGAACTACAAACCAAAGAGATGGCACAAGTATAAAGTCCCCCTAAGTATACTTTACCAACCAGAATAATACAATAAAATAAAAATATACCTAACCACAGATCCTGTCCTGTACATACAACAAGGAGATTAATTTTGCTGCAATACGTCCACTGTTACCAATACTTTTCTGTGAATTGCGAAGTGTAAATGTATGTTATGTCTGTTGTAGATGTTTGAAACATTTTATAGCGAAATTGTACTATTTCCCTCGCACAAATACTCGTATTTTTATTACTCATGAAACAAGTCAACTGCAGATTTTAAGTCAATGTTACACCGTTTTGTTCAATAAGCGGTTATTTATTGTTTGTTGTAATATGTTTACAACACAGTATTAATAAACTTTAAGACCCATTCAAATATTTTCTCCTTGATTTAGATTACATTTTCGTCGATAACCCTTACTTGTCGTAAGCGTATTTTGAAGTAGTTTGGAGCTCTCCGGACGATCTACAATCTGAGAAATGTAATTGGTTAGTTCCAGTTTGACGGATCATTCTGATTGGTTGAAAACCTTCCAGTCGTCTCAAACTTTCTGTAATGTACTTGGACAAGTGATCAATGTATGTGATACAGGATTAATTCTTGCGGAGTTAAATTAAAGTGCCGATCACATCTGTGGACAGTCAGAAGGACGCCTTGTATTCAGTGCTGAGCTGTAGGGTGTCACAGCTTACTGCATGTCTGGTTCCCGAAAAAGATCGCGCTCTTTGTAATACACTTTGTGCGGTATCTTCCAACAGCGTGTTGATGAATGGAGGTTAAAATGCTGGAAAAAAGTTTTAGCTATCTCCGTACTATTTATTGTGGAGTTTTTATCTACGCTTAATTCTTATTACGGTCAGTCTGGCTCGCTACTGATGATTAAACATCACAACTTGACAAGGGAAACAGTTTAGTGTATTGAGTAGTGAAGTATATACTTATCGTTTGTTATAGTGCAGGCAGGTGACGATTTAGTTGCAGATTATATTATCTTTTTGCTCAAAACAAAACGATTTGTAAAAAAATATAGTTTATGAAATACGACCGTAATTTTTCTCCTGTTTGTAATACCTTATATAACCTTTAATAAATATAGCAGAATGCCCTAAAAACTGAAAACAAATCAGTCATATGATTAAATTTTGAAGCTTTTTTTTCTGTACGCCTCGTCGAAGCCTAGAGGCGGAAAAGAAAAGAACTGGGAGCAAGTAATGGGAAGGAATTTGGCCATGTCCTTTTGAAGGAATCATCCTAGCATTCACCTGGAGTAATTTGGGGAAAAACATGAAAACACAAATCTGGATGGCCGCAAGGGATTCAAAACCACATCGTCCCGAATGCGAGGCCAGAGCGTTACCGTTCACTAAAGATGCTCAGTAATTTCGAAGCAAGATGTATTTACACATAATTTGCGTTATTCGTTAAAGAATTTTATTTATGAATGTTTCCTGTTATGTAAACAATTATATCTTATATATACAGGGTGTTACAAAAAGGTACGGCCAAACGTTCAGGAAACATTCCTCACACACAAACAAAGAAAATATGTTATGTGGACATGTGTCCGGAAACGCTTACTTTCCATGTTAGAGCTCATTTTAGTTTCGTTAGTATGTACTGTACTTCCTCGATTCACCGCTCGTATTGTGGACGGCTGTGATACAATACGCCATTCTCCAGGGCTGCATCAGCGCATCAGGGATTCCATGCGACGGAGGGTGGATGAATGTATCCTTGCTAACGGAGGACATTTTGAACATTTCCTGTAACAAAGTGTTTGAAGTCACGTTGGTACGTTCTGTTGCTGTGTGTTTCCATTCCATGTTTAATGTGATTTGAAGAGAAGTAATAAAATGAGCTCTAACATGGAAAGTAACCGTTTCCGGACACATGTCCAGATAACATATTTTCTTTGTGTGTGAGGAATGTTTCCTGAAAGTTTGGCCGTACCTTTTTGTAACACCCTGTATATATATATATAGTGCTGTCATCAGTCTCTCGTCTGGTTTGATGCAATCCTCCATTTATTTCCATCTAGCATTAACCTCTTCATCTCAACATACCCCTTACAACCAACATTCTCAATTATCTGCTTGATAT
The DNA here is from genome assembly GCA_031002005.1 of Vandiemenella viatica. Classification (NCBI taxonomy): domain Eukaryota; kingdom Metazoa; phylum Arthropoda; class Insecta; order Orthoptera; family Morabidae; genus Vandiemenella; species Vandiemenella viatica. Next base: position 315,666,382 of record CM061920.1, on the reverse strand, counting down.
ATTCAAATCTCTGTCTACCTGTACAGTTCTCAGTTCTTACCTTCGACTTTTTCCTCCAGTGTTCCTCCAGTGACGAACTAAACATTCCGCATGTCTTAAAATGTGACGCAACGTGTTGTCTCTTCTTCTGCAAGGCTCTTCCACAAACTTCTTTTCTTGCTCATCATATCCACTTAATTTACAGCATACTGCTATAACCTCCATTGCAAATGCTTCATTATCCTTCCTTTCCATTATTCCTAAAGTCCATGCTTCGCTACCATAATGTGCTGTGTTACACACATAGATTTTTAAAAAGTTCTTTCCGAGTTCTAGATCAATTAATATTTGAAACTACAAGATTTTTTTTTTTTCAAGAAGGCTCATTTCGCTAGTACTATTGTGCTCAATCCTGCTTCGGATATCACTCGTAATTTTTTCCAAAAATGACATAATTAACTTACTTCTCCTGATATCTGTGGGAAAAAAAGTCTCCAAAATTACAATGTCGGCTAGATACTTTTGGGAGGGGGGGCCTTGAGCCCCCTAGCCCCCCCCCCCCTGGATCCGCCCCTGCGAACATAGGTAGAAGGAAATTGCAGTTACACTAAACCTGAGAGTTAGAATGGAAGACGAAGACTTAGAGGATTGTAAACAGATGATCAAAGAGAGCCTTCCTTCATAATTGTGGGGCATCAATTAGCAGAAGGGAGATGTTGCAAGAAGGTGTGAAAGGCGTAGTCTTGAGAGCTTACAGCAGGTACAACCTTCATATATTGGTATATGGCTCATTATTCCCGGAAAGCAAGTTGCTTATTAACATAGTGTGTTTTCCAGTGCTTCACGTATGTGAATCCTTATACCATACAAAGTAGTAAAAACCTACGTGAAGAGTTATTGACCTGCTACTGAGTTACCTCAGTAAATGATTTTAATAAACTGAATTTCTGCTTAACCACTTAAATACATACAACTCATCGTATACTAAAAATTGAGGAGGTGTTACTACCTCTTAGTATCAAATATAAAAAGTTTATGGCTATGCGGATGGTCTATAGCTGTACGACATGGTTTTTCTGGGTGTAGGTGACTCTTTTTGGACTATTGCCGCAGCACCGTTGTGATTACTCGAAGGCGTCAGGAGAGTCCAGCTAGCTGAGGTGGGTACAAAAAGTGACGTCTGCCTTGATGGAGTGCCCGCGGCCTTATAAATACGGCCATCTGACACGGGGAGGCGAGACGGCTCACCAGCAAAGTACGCGCCCACTGCATTCTGCCCGTAACAGGTGAGCGTTCTGGCATTTAGAAAGACGTGTCTTTGATTCCCCGTCTTGTCATTTCGGACCTTCCATAAATTACGTCACACAAAATTCAATTTTTTTTACCTCCTTTCTCCCTAGTCCTTGTGACACGTAGTGAAATTTACGTATCCCCCCTTGCCATAATGTGATATTATTAATTTTACAATTTTATATTCATTTAAGTTCATTTAGCCCCTATTTAATTATTTTTCCTTATTAGACTATCTGTATATTTCAAATGCGTCACTAAGATTTTCTATATTATCTCAAGTTCTATGCATCGCAGCTAAGCAAATTGAGTATAGGAATACAATCTTCGAAATACAACTATTTTAGAGTGGTTTATTTATGACTAACCGCGGAACAAGCAAGGTGCCTCCACGAACGGCGTTACATTCTGTAACGTCCCGCTTCTGGTAACAGGAGGCAAGTTGCCTCTGGCCAAAGCTTTCACACGATGACAACGTCTACAGCTTCTAATTATGACTTTCTGGACGCATCGTGAAATCACAACCCAGGACGACTGCGCTTTGTTACAAGACGATATTATGAAAATAATTGCGTGGTGTAAAGATTGGCAGTTGGAGTTAAACGCTAAAAAGTGCCAATTCATGCGTGTAAGTAAAAAGGTGACACCATTTAGCTTTGAATATACAATTAATGGCACTGTCCTTAGAACGGTAGATTCCGCTAAATACCTAGGGGTAACAATTCGTAATAATTTGTCGTGGAATGAGCATATCGAGAATGTAATTGGGAAAGCAAATCGTATGCTTCGATTTCTAGGTCGTAATTTAAAACAATGCACTCCGGAAGTTAAATCGATTGCGTACAAGTCACTAGTGAGGCCTCACTTGGAATATTGTTGCCCTGTATGGGGTCCCCATCAAAAGGGATTAATGGAGGCATTAGAGATGGTCCAAAGAAGAGCCGCCCGATTCGTGACAGGTATATATAGTTGGAGGGAAAGCGTAAGTGCCATGTTGAAGGAGTTAGGTTGGGAAGACCTGGAGCACCGTAGGCGTTGTTCTCGACGGAAGCTAATTGAAAAATTCTCGACTGACGTATTTCGGAATGACAGCAAACAAATATTGCTACCAGCAACATTCATATCTCGGAATGACCGCGAAAATAAGATAAGAGAAATCAGGGCCAGAACCGATTCATTTCTCTACTCATTTTTTCCACGAGCGATTAGGGAATGGAATAGAATGGATTTACCGGGCGAGTAAACACAAAATCGGACAGGAGTAGCTTCCGATAAAGCACTCCGGCCATCCTGATCTGGGTTTTCCATGGTTTCCCTAGATCGCTCCAGGCGAATGCTGGGATGGTTCCTCACAATAGCCCATGGGCGCCTCCTGCCATATCCCGTATATCCCTTCCAAACCATTACCTTTCCTGATAGGTGCAATGCACCCTCCGCCAAACACTTTTAGTGAATCGCGGAGTAATTGTAATAGTAATAGTAATATTTCTGTCTACGTTGTTCTTTTTTTTATAATACTTGTGACCACAGGAAGCTTATCACTCTGCCCTCCCTTGTTACGTCATATCACTCTTTTTGGATCTCCTCCCTCCCCCTTAACGTATGACATAATGTGTGGATGGTGTCCTGAAATCATTCTTGATGAATGGTGGAACGTTAATTCAAACGCTCATGCCTACAACTCTTCTAATTCCGTGTTGCTCTTATGACCTCGAAGTCGACAATCCGGAAAGATCCAATTAAAAAACAGTCGTGTCCGTTAGTAACTAACACAGAGAAAGGCAGGTAATGGACAACCGATTTGTAAAAAGTTCCATAATTTTTTAGAAAGCTACTAATACGTGGAGCAGCAAAGATGTAAACGCAATAGTAACAAACTAATGGCAACTATAAAAAGTAAGTTTCTATAGTTAACGAAGAAACAGACATGATTCATGAGCAATCTTGTAGGTTTTGTTCGCAGTTAATGATCTCGTAGACACTTTAATCTATGTAACGTTCAATTAAATCTGTTTATTCAATTTAATAAATTTGTCGGTAGATGTAGTTTTTATTAAAATGATGAATTTTAAAATTAAATCATAATTCATACTATAACTCAGACAGCGAATTTTCGACAACAGAGCTACTTAAGTGCTTGAATACCAATTTCCTAAGTAAAACAATATAACAGCAAAAAGTTTAGAATTTCAAGAAATTCCTTCGTTTTTCTTACGTTCCTATTTCCTTATCCGTCTTATTTCTGTTTCGTTCCGTTTGTTCCACAACATCTTTGCCTCTCCTATTATATCTCCCTCTATTCCTATTTATATCACACCTTATTGCTTTGAAAACTGATGCCGTATGACATAAGTTATACATATATAGAGCGTAGGCAAGATTTCAATTATTTTCAGGTTGTTTAATATTACTGCAGGCATTATTTCCACATTTCATCCAGAACCCAGGTTTCACCGTGATCATTCGTCATATTTAAACACATATTGGTACTCAAAATGGCCATGTTAGCCCATCATTCTTCGTTTAAGCCAAGCAAAGAAAATAAATGGAATGGTTATCAAATCCAGTCGCGAGATACATCACGGTTATTAGAGACAGAGAGCTTAGTGTAGAAACTCTTGTACTTAGCTGGCAGTCACTTTGTATTACGAACCAAAACTAAACTATGTTCCCTGTACTAAGATATCTAGAAAATATCGTGGACTGTGTTTAATACAATTTATCACAAAAAAAAAAAAAAAAAAAAAAAAAAAAAACGAATGCACAATGCTGGCGTGACACAACCGCTACTATCTGCTATGTTTCGTCTTAACAAAAAATCTGTCTTCAAACCAAACAACATGTACCATCTGGACGTCCTCTGTCTGAAACCAGTATCGCGTAATGTGTGCTTTAAAAATGTTCACACCTGTCAGACGAATAGCTCCAGAGAGCCGTAACCGGTTGTGCTACAATTAATAACGTTGTAATTATGCGACTGGTAACGTTTATTTGGCTGTGTGGTGAATTAATTGTGGGTACTCTATTAGTACGACTGCTTGTCGCCACTCAGTTTCTCAAACCTAGATAGGTCGGTCTTATGACTTTCATAAGTATATAAAAATTATATTTGTATAGAAATTAAAGGAAACTGTATTTTGGAGGTAACTGAGTTCTTTGCTTCCAGCATTCGTATCAAACACAGTGTCTTGTTATCGAGCGTCGTGGGTGGGCAACTATAGCTCAGGCCTGCCATTCGGGAGGACGTGTGTTTGAACCCAGTCCTTCTATCCATATATAGTTTTCCATGGTTTCCGAAAATGCTCGGATTGTTCCTCCAATACGTCATGGCCGAATACCTTCTCGTTCCTTACCCAATTTTTCTCCACGTCGGCGAGCCGTGAAACAACAATATGAATGTGTATTTATAAAACATTTTGTTGTTTTCGCAGCAGTCATATTAATATAAATTTCTTACGGGATTAACGCTGCGTTGAAATACTCATACTTCTTGTTCTTCCCGACGTTTCAAATAAAGATGAAGAAGACCTAAGCCTTGGTCGAAACGTCGGGAAGAAGAAGAAGGAGGAATATTTCAACGCAGGGTTAATTCCGTAAGAAATTTATATTAATATGAATGTGTGTTTAATAGTAACTTCATTTAATTATTATGTTTTTTTTTAAAATTTTAAAAAAGAATACATGCCCTTTTTGCAATTTCCGTACACTCTTACTTTTGATTTTCACTAATTTTTTGTTAATTCTTTCCATGATTGAGGTGAATTGTTCAACATATTCCTCGGTAATTTATCCTACTCCCTTAACTACAAAAGCTTCAAATTAACTACTGCGCAGCGCTTGTTTCTGATTCTGAAATACTGTCCGACGGGAAACATAGCACATAAACAATATTATCTTTTCTTTTGACGGCTGCTAAAAATGATTAAAATTACAAGTCTTAGCGAAATGAAACCTTTAGCGACGCATAAGAGAAAGTAAAACGTACACGAAATATATTATTTACCTGTTAAGGATATCTTTTTTGTCACGTTTCTCTGAAAACATAAAAACTGGTAAACGGCACATTCCGGTTTTTATTGTGTGTGATTTAGTAATCATATTATACGTACAGTACCAAGAAAATTTATTTCCCTTTCATGATTTGAAATGTAATCCCTTTAAGGCTAGAATCAAGGGCTGTACAAGGGTTAATACCCCGTATCAGAAAGATAAGAGAGCAGAATCTGATTTACACGCGATATGAATTCAGAAAATCACCAAACAAGTAGATTCATCATGAAATGTAATTCGCCATTATTTCCATCATTATTTACAAGTTTGTGTAAATTGTTTCGTATAGCGCATATAAATACTGGTTATTTTATTTTTCTGATATCTAATGCTTACCACAAACAGAGCTTTACTAAGGGGAGAAAACTGTATGTGATTTTTTTAAATGGAGATTCGAACCCGCACCCTCGGAATGCGAATCCAGAGCGTTATCCCTCATCCACCAAGCTCGATATATGTTTTAACTGAACTAAAGATAAATTCCTAACAATATTTTCAAAATGACACAATTAATACGTCATTTTTTCTCAAGGAATCTCTTTATAAATAGCCTGAAAGAATTGATATGCCAATAATTTTAGATATACACAAATATTAAAACAAAAAACAAATTCATTAGCATTATGAAAACCTCAGTGCTGCAGCATACACATCAGCATCTGTAGATAAGATAGGAGATTTTTTTTTTACACACAAACCTCTGTCAAATATCATGAAAAATATTTAGAGTAATAAATTAACTTTAACGACCCATACAAAAAAGGAATGTGAATATAAGAACATTAATAATTTTCAAAGTCATATCAACGTTGGTATATGGAGCGTTATTGAATTGCATGCAACTGTATACAAATGGTCTTTACTTCCAGCATACGTGCCATTAAATTTTTTTTTCTGTTCTCGTGAATAGGTAAGTAGCATGAAAACTTTTTAACACGTTTAATCCTTTGAATATGGGAACGCATTATTTTGCCGTAACACCCTCCCGGAACATGCCTCACTTTCCCAATTTGTTCCAGATGCCGAATCAGCCTTCACGCGCTATTACGAGCCTCCGGCGCCGCAGGTGTTTCCTTAAAAGGAACGCTCCTTCTCGGTGGAAGGTGTGATGACTTCCGGAAGACAGCATTCATCTGATCGTCGTAGATGAAAATAATAGACGGACACACCATCTGAAGCCGTGTTCAGCTTCGTAGTATTAACCCGAAGCTAAACACCACGCCAACATCTGCTATGGAATATTTTGGTGATTTTTCAGCCCAGGTCCTTAGTTGCTATGATAACTGTTTTATGCTTATGTTTCCCATTTTGCAACTAAAACAAATGCTTTTTATGTCAAACGCGTTTCATCTTTATTTAAGATATCTTCAGTACCCTATGTAAACAATATACTCATATACAATAATGTTACTTGATTTTTGTTCAGTCTTATATTACTAACTAGATAGTTTACAGTTTTATGTCGTGCATTAACACGCGCTATTTCGTACTTCCATACCAGCTACTTTTTTCTCATTAACTGCTTTGTCACATTGTCAGAAAAATTTCTGAGGAAAATTATAGCGATTGGGACATTGTTCAAAATTAATAATTTTTTAGAAAGAATTCTGAAGGGTATGGTATTAATATTCTGCACCAAAGCAATTAATTAGTCGTTCTAAGCATTTTTTTTTTAATCAATTTCTCTGTGCGGTCTGGTGACCCAGTTGGTGTATGACGCGTGACTGGATATCTAGAAGTCCGCGGTATGAATGTCATTTTTATAGATTTCAGAACCGAGTTTCATGTTTGACAAAGCTTTGATTCGTTAATATGAAGGTCTGATTCAACGTAAAACTGTAGGTCTCCTCGACCAGACTGCAATTGAGCTGATTGCGCAACCGATAAGAAACTCTTATTAATAAATAAATTACGCCAAAGCAATTGACTTTTTTGTGTTTATTGATATCCCGTACGCGTTTCACTTCTTTTGCAGAAGCATCTTCAGCGGGATTTTTCTGTTAATTATGTACAAAAGTTGTAAGCAGGTTATGTTTGTGGTTTGTACAGTGGAATGAATTATTATCTAACTTATAATCTACTTACATTTTGTGGTCTATTGTATTTCTTTTAGCTCCAGACGAGCCGTGGAATAATCGAAAAAATATATAATCGTGCACGGTGTAACGCAAAAACACATAGTCTGTACGCTACAATATGTTCTTAGGGAGCGTGCACAAACCACGTAGCTCCATTTTGGCCTCCTGTGAAACCCCCCCTCCCCCCCACGTAGCACTACGTGGCTTTTGCCTCTACCCCCCCCCCCCACCCCCCAACGTTGCACGTAGCTTTTTTCCCTTTTGATTCCAGAAGACATTTTGTACTGTTTTCTCTTATCAGACTATTGTAAATTACATACTGAGATAGTTAAATGACGGAAATAAATATTCACATGCTATTGTGGGTTCTGTTCCTCATTTTAACTGTGAAAAATGTTATGAAAGGAAAGCTACGTGGCCTGACTCGGAACCCCCCCTCCACCCAGCGCAGCGTAGCCTTCCAGCCAACCCCTCTCCCTCCCCCCCCCCCTGGACCGAGCCACGTAGTTTGTGCACAATCCCTTAGCTCATGATAAAGGTACGCGCACACTACAGCAGGCCGCATCGCATCGCATCGGGTCGCATCGCATTGAGCGAAAATGCTGCAACGCACATCTGGACGCAGCGAGTCGCATTTCTTTTACTGTCGCAGCCTTCGGTTCTCGACGATTATTCAGCCGCTTCTGCACTGCAAATGGACACATTAGGCAAAGGGCTCTTATTTTTATATATTCATTGAAGAAAAAGAAAATTAAGCAGTAAAGGCAATGGGTTTAATTTAAAAAGGAATTTTCCGCATTTGTTAGGCACATTAGATGGCAAACATGTTATAACAGTTCTACCGAATTGCGGTTATCTTTATTTTTAATGCAGAAAAATGAATGTTTTTCATGGTTTTATTAGCCCTTGTAGTTGCTGAATACCTTTATGGTATTTTGGTCGTCGGAGGATTGGGGAAAAAAATTAAGATGGAAAAACATATAGCCACAACAATTTAGGTGAGGCAATGGCTGCAGGAAAACTGAATTTGCACGTTGACAACTGAGATAAAATGCTGTGTGTCAGGGGCGCCAGCTTTCCGGAAACCTCGCGGGTGCCCACTCTCGTTTGATGACTAAGTTGTTTTAAAAAAATTGGCAAATTATGTGAACCTATTTTGAAAGAATTTTCATTGGCAGATGTTGATAATGCAGGATTCAACTTAAGCTATCTTTCGTCCTGGAAATATTTAAGATTTCGTACCAAAAAAAAAAGATCTTCAAATTGTTTTACGAACAAGAAGTAAGTCGCGGGCTGTCTTACATAATCATGATAATCGTATCCAAATCCCTCCAGTAGATTTCAAGTTATAAGGCAGCTAAACACAGCAAGATTTTGCATTTTCTAAATTCTATTCCATGCCAATAAATTGGGTTCAGTCTTTTTGACATTATTGGGTAGCAAACTTTCAGATTTTCAAGTTCATAATAACAGTGAATGCTTTTTCGATAAAAGTCAGCTGGCCAGCTAAATTGGTGAAGTTGGTTTAGAAATCCTTCTTATTTTTGGAGTTTTAGGTTCATCCATTCCAAGCTAAGTTTACAATCAGTTTCCAAAGGTTTTGAAGTATTTCGTCAGTTCTTTGGGATGAAATAATGTGCTTTACAGTATTAATATCATTGACAGCTTTTAGCAGGTGCAAAGAAATTTTCCTTAAAGTTGCATTTAGAGCTTCGACAAGATCCAGAATTTCTATCCGAAATTTGATAATAAAAAGAGATTCAACAGACTGAAGACTTTTTAAAAACCATTTTGTTTTCGCAAGGGCATTATCTTTGAGTTTTTGTGTATTTCAAAAAGCTTAGTGGGATACGATAATTGTTTAAAATAGTTTACAAGGAAGATATGCGACAACGCCATATTGGTGGGCACACATGCCGCAGAGAATGGTTTTCAGCATCGCCAACTGTCTATAGTGATTGAAAACAAGCTTGGTGTATCGGTGAACCGTCTACAAAGGCAACAAGCTATCTCACTAACGCTAAAAAAATATCTTATTGCAAGCACTTCTTTCATTGAATCTTGAACAATTAGGTGTTACGAGTGAGCGACGTAATGCACATGAATTGCCCATGCTTCGACTGCTTTAACCCACGATTAAAGGCCTTAACATAACAGCGCCATCGGTACATAGTCCCCAACACATCTTGAAATCCCTATGTCGAATCTTCTTGGAACGTCATTGAAAATTTCAAACAAATTTTCGGATGTTGTGGATACCGTTTTACAGAGGCCGATAGTAGTTTCACACGTGACGATGAAGCTGGAACTCTGCATCTGTGAAACATCAATATATTGAAGATCCTACAACTGGATTTCCACGTTAAAAATGAAGAGTTGAAATCTGAAGAGAGACCGGTGGCTCAAAATAAATCGCCTAAGAACAGGACACGCCAAATGCAACGCTATGCTTTACCATATAAGTGGGGACTGCGAAACTCCTTCCCAGAATGTGGAGCACATCGTCAAGGAATGTCCTCTCTGGAAGTAGGATGGACCATTTCACGATCTCTTCAGTTGTGCAGCCTCCTTCATTGAATGGCTGCAACAACTGGACATCGATTTGTGAATGCTATCAAGGTTCTTGTCGTTGTATATATTGTATATATTTACGAGGCGTATTCCAAAACTAAGGTCTGGTGAACAATATGTCACAGATGATAGGCTTGAATGACGTTTCTCGCCTGCAGCGCTGTCTACCAACTCCTGGGGATCATACAGCAGTAGGCGCTTGCCTGTCGATGAGAGCACATCGAAATGGCCGCGACAATCGTAGCTTCCGCGAGTTGTGAGATGAGCGGTGTGATTAGATTTTTGCTGGCAAAAGGATCGCTACCTGCGGACATCCATCGTGAGTTGTGTCTAGTGTATGGACCAGACATTATGAGTGGCAAACAAGTTCTAGAGTTTCGTTGGGAATTCCTTGACCACCCTCCATACAGTCTCGATCTTGCACCAAGCGACTATTTCCTCTTCCTGCATTTGAAACTGGCTTGGTGGACAACGATTTTCAAACCGATGATGAACTTAAGACGAGCGTTACGAACTGGTTCTGGTCCCAGGCGGCAGGACTTTTATGTCGAGGAGTTAAAGAAGCGGGTTCAGCGTTACAGAAAATGTATAGATGTGAACGGAGGATATGTGGAAAAGCGAATTAGATATGTAGTCACATATTGCTGTCAATAAAAACCTTGTCTCGTGAGCGATGTTTTTATTATGACGAAACGGACCTTAGTTTTTGAATACGCCTCGTATATGTATTACGTTAGTTGCTTTGCCATACAACAAATAAATAACATTTTCATTCATTTTAAGCGAAAGCAGAGTGTGACTTGTTCACTATTTGAACCAACCATAACTGAGTAACATACAGCATTTTGTTCTGGTTTTTAGATGATAAGCAATACTCCGTCAGTCAAACTTGTACACAGTTCATTAGTGATAAGGTGTGACAACCATTTAGGCCTATATCTGCTGCGCTGGAAACACGACTTTAACTCGGAACATCCTGTTATCGCAGCTACAACAATCGAATGTAATTTGAATGCTCATCCTCGAGGCCCCTTATAGCTAGGGTTGAAATAAATTGTAAGAGGGCAGACCTAGCTGTTTTCGTATCTTCAAGTTTATTTTTTGAAAACATGCGGTGTTCATTCGCGCCACATTCTTAAATGCAATACACAAAAACAGCGACTGTCAGAATTTCAATACTTTTTTAAACGTTTCTAAAGCTTTATTGCTTGATGAAAAAAAAAAAAAAACACTTTGAGTGAATGCTTTAGTGAACTCATCAACTCTCGATTTTTTCGACGCAGAAATGACCCTAAACATTATTTATTTACAGATTGGTGGAAACACTTTATCTATATCTCTAACATAAAACAGCCAAGGAAAAATTGTCTACTACTGTGAAAATTGCTCCTTTTCTCGTGAATTTGCAGAAATATTATTTTCTGGCTGGATTTGTCAAGCTGTACTAAGTTGAGAAGAGTTACTAGCGTAAGGTTCTTCAGATTTGGGTACCTTATGATTTCTAATGACGATTTTATCCATCTAAACAGCCAATTTTCTGGAAAAAAATCAATACAAAACGCGCGTCGTGGTCTCAAAGCACGCGTTTTATTTACTAGGTTGACCGACAGACCTCGAGCCGCAGCAGCGGAGAAAGGGAGTGGCGCGACAGTGACGGAGGCGAGTTGCTTTGCGTGCTCGTCACAGATCATACTTACTACTTGGTGTTAGGTATTCTCCTTGGGTATGGCATCCAGTCGTGCACGCTCGTCGATACGTCTTGTTCTCCCTCGCGGCTTGTGAGTCGGTAATAAAGTAACGCCGCTCAAAGTCGATTACTGATTAGTTTAAATGTTCATGGGTGCGGAGCACCCACTACTTACTTCTCGTGGGTGCTGGAGCCCCCGAGCACCCACAGAGTCGGCGCCCCTGCTATGTGTAATAGTAGTGGATGAATATATATATTTTTTTTGAACTGCTTTACGTCTCTTTTTAACATCGAGGTCTTTAAAGACGGGAAAGGATGGGAGGCAAGGATGGGGGCAAGGAATGGGAAGGAATTCGGCCATGGCTTTTTGAAGGAAGCATCCCGGCATTTGCCTGGAGTGATTTGGGGAAACCATGGAAAACCCAAATCTGGATGCCCGGACGGGGATTCGATCCGCCGTCCTCCCGAATGCGAGGCGAGAACGCTAACCGTTACGCCGCCCCGCTCGGTTAGTGGATGAAGCTTTTCCCCTTTCGAGATGACGCCTATTCCAGAATATCAGATAAAATGAAATGAAGAGAAACAATCTTTCAATTACAGGCTCAATAAACTAGGTGATTGGTAACTGCTTTGGTGTTACAGGTAGAAGGCTTCAAATCTATGAAAGAAGAATTTCGGTCATACGTAATAAGATAAATAAAGTAATACTAGCCACGTGCTGCATTCATCACCTTTTGATTAACGATATCTGAATTGGGTTGCAGAAGGTAAGAACGATAAACAAAGAAATTTCAATATTTGACTTACACAGGTTTCTAGATTACATCAGAAATCATTAACACTTGGAATAATTTCACACAATATTTTTAAACCATTAGGTTAATTGGTAACACGAAGCTTTACAAGCGGGATTCAAAGAAAGTTATAGAAAATTATAATATACACGGTAAACAAACAAAAAATAAAATACGAAACATGACATACCTGGTTGTTTTAACTAGTTTCCTATTTCCTACCAAATATATATATATATTTTGTTATTATATTTTGCGTCTTGTAAATCATAAAATTCTTTGAAAGTCATTACTAATGAGATGCAGTGCTGCATTACGTTTCAATAGTGTAAGTTAAAACATACAAGCAAAGAACAAGTGAGCATAAGCTAGAAATTTTATAATTTTTCATCTTTATTAAATTTTATAAAGTAATTAAATTTCCAGATTGTAATTATATTTTTTTCAAAAATCATCTACCACCCTGCGTGCAAATTTGCAGCCAATTTTGTTGAAGTAATGCAGTTAATTCACAGAAATAAGAACACAGAAGTTACAAAAGTCATTCAGTGCTGTTGGAGCTCCTATCGCAAACCTGGTCGCACTGAGCGAACCGAGGCGCACAGGCAATCCGACAATGCCACGTGACGCGACCCGCCCCAACCCGACTCGACTCGCCTGTGGTGTGTGTTACCCCATTAGAACTAGTGTAAGCGATTCCTGACGCATTTCTGCGTTGCGATGCGACGCGATGCGGCCCGCCCTAGTGAGCGCGGACCTAAATAGAAACTTTTCAAGATTTGCCTAATATAGGTTGTCATGGTGCACAAGAAGCAATTAAGATCCGAGATAATTTCACAAAATACTTTTTATCAAAAGCTGGCTCCGTTAATTGGCAACAAGCAAGTATCACAGGTGGGGTCCAAAGAAAGTGATGTAAAATTAAATGAAACATGTAAAATAAATAAAAATTTGATTTATCAGATATACCTGGTTGGTTTAATAAACTTCCTATTTCCTCCCATATAACTTTTTTCCTTTTGGTATCATCATATTTGGGATGCTGTAAATCATACAATTCTTTGTAAGATTTTACTAAGGAAATGAGGTGCTCCTCATCCATTTCGCTAGCATGTAGAAAATAAAAACCTACAAGCAATGAAAAAGTGACGTTGAACGACAAATTTTGTAATATTTTTCATCTTTGTTCAAATTCCTAAAGTTAATAATTAACTTTTTGCTACCAGCATTATTATTGCAAAAAGTAATTTCCTATAACTTTTGTTGCCAATTTAAGAAATTTTTATTGAATTAAAATAGTTAATTTAAATTAATTATAACGTACCTTACACAAATAAATCCGTGTTCTTGCAATTCCTATAGCAAACTAGGTAGCGGCTGGTCGCATCCGGGCGCATCAGACGCAAAAATACGCTTGGCCAGGCGATCGGGCAGTGCGGTGCGATGCGGCCCGCCCCGCCCCGACTCGACCCGTCTGTGGTGTGCGTTGTTCCATTAGAACCAGTGTAAGCGATTGCTGACGCATTTTTGCGATGCGATGCGGTGCGATGCGATGCGCTGCGGCCCGCTCTAGTGAGCGCGAGCCTTTAAGGGCCTCTGACAATGCCCGCCGAGACAGGGTTTTGAACCGGAGATCTTTCGATTTAGAGTCGGATGCCTTAACCACTGAGCCACCAGGTCACTCTAAATTCCATATAGATAACGGATACAAGTTCGTGAAAAATTGCTTTCTTAAACACCATTTGTAAAGCAAACCAAGAGGAATTTGTAATGTAACAGTTATCTATCAGTCACCATTTACTAATTCTGTAATAAAATTTCATGTAGGTAAGGCATATAATCTTCTTTATTGAACTTTGTGGAAGGTTACTTTCTTAAAATGTCAGAGAATATGATTTCAATATGATGTAAAATAGTTGCGAGGGTAAGGTTTAAGTTCCTATGCTGTCAGACCTGACTGATGTTCCATTGCGTGTATATCAAAGTAGACGTAGCTAGCAAATTTCATAAAGAAAAAGAACTACACAATGATCTCTGACAATACTCAATCCAATAGGGGACTAACATCACTGAGATGTTCAAGATCAGTCGTCATAGTGTTTGATTAAATTTGATTCACTAACACTACCGTTCCTCGAATGTCTTTGTGCACGTATCACGCTAAATCTATCAATCCGTTTTGAATTGGATTTAAAAGCTTGGGGTCTAACTTTAAAAAAAGTGCTTTATAGCTCTGCGTGAAGCGTGAACGTAGCAATAAATGATCATCTGTTCATAAACTGAAGAGATAGAGGCCAAAGATCACAATAAATCAAAGATGAACCTCCTTTCGTAACCCGAATATATAGATTTCAAGAATTACGCTACATCAAAGATAAATACTCCACTTTTTGAGTTGACATTCTTGTTGACTACATAACTTTGGTTTTTTACTAATATTGCACTCGTGATAACAATTTAAATTACTAGAAAAAATTAATTTTGTTGATAATAACGCCAAACAATTGAATGTTTGTGCATTTATTGAACTCCCGAAAGCGTTTCAATTCTTTTGCAAAAGTATTATCCAGATAATTACGTACAAATGTTATAATTTGATTATTTCGTTGTGTTTTGTACAATAGAATTATTATATAAATTGCAGTCTACTGACATTTTTCGGTCTATTGCATTTACAATACCAAACCACAAATACTAACATTCCAAGAGAACTATCACATACAAAAATCACTAACAAATAATAAACGAATACACAAACCTGACACACCCGACACTATCTACAGCACTGAAAATAAAAGAAAAAGAAAAACATAGACACAGGCAAAACAACATTAAAAAAGTACACACAAAACCATAATAAAACTAATGACATTCATTTACGTTTGAAAAAAAAAGCGCCTAACAAATGGAAGACTGATTAAAAAATAAAACAGCACCGCATAGCGACACAAAGTCTATAGTAAACAAAACGGTCCGGTCATTCGTAAGAAACATACAGTATAGTACAGTGCAGTGAAATAAACATCTGGAAAATGAATCATTTCTCACGAAGGAAGCAAAATTCACTGCTACTGAGAGTGGAGCAAAGGTAAATGCAACAGATCGAAAAATGTAAGCAGATTATAATTTAGATAATAATTCCATTGAAAAAAACACAAGAACCTAATCAAATTGTAACATTTGTACCTAATTACCAGGAGAGCCCGCTGAAGATGCTACTGCAAAAGAAGTAAAACGCGTTCAGGAGTTCAATTAATGCACAATCATTTCAATTGCTTTGGCGTTATTTATTTATCAATATTATCCGCAATTGAGGAAGATGATCCACAACGTCCAAATATTAAATTAAGTGTGTCTGTTGCGGGTACCATTTCAGGAAATTTTTTTAAATTATTATTAATGTTTGCCAAATGTGAGGTCCAAACGGTCGAATCTGCCCGAAAATACTACATATTAATATAAATGCATAAGTTAGGCACCAATTAGGTGGCCGTGTGTTTTAAAGCAAGTTGAAATGTAACAGCCGTTTTGATTACGGTTCCAGTAATAATCGAGGCAAATACTGGGACGGTACCCATCTTCCATCTCGGGAAAGATACAAGGATCCATAAATTACGTGAGGTGTTTTTCCGGATTTCCGAACCCCCCTCCCCCCTTTCTGGTGAGATTTCGTGAGATCTGGCAGGACCCCTCCCCCCCCCCCCCCCCCACTGGTAAGATATGGTCCGTGAGAGCCCCCCATTAGAAATCGCCCTCGAAACTTTTGGAGACCTTTTTTTTAAGTCTCACCCTTCAAAATCCGGTTAAACCCCCATTTTTCGACGAAAAACCCCCCTAAAATTGACTTTCATGCAATTTGTAGACCCTTTTATCTTTTTGTTTTGTTTCGCTCTACAGTAAAAAAATTTTCACAAAAACTCACTGAGATTTCCGTAACCCCCCCCCCCTCACTTGGCGAGATTTCGCTCGACCCCATTCACCTCACGTAATTTATTAATGCCCCCCAAGTGATAAAAAAATTAAGAAGTAAACTCACAAATGGAGATATACACCTATGATATAAACGGCAAGAGACATCACTTTAGGAACAGTCGTCTGGACAAAGTACGACTGAGTAATTGAAGCAGGTGTGGTGATAAAGCTTCCCAAGTTTCAGTTAAGAGTCTTATGTGGAATCCTGATTATAAATGGCCACAACAGATGATTTAATTGTCCGTTGATAGTAATACTGTATACATTAGAAGGATGATGCTTACAAGTAAATCACTTCGTGAGTAGTTTTTTCGCTGTTCTTTTATCGAGGAACCATTTGCCGTGCTGTAACAGAACTGTGATGAGGAGTTACAATGAGAGAGGTGGGCTGAGAGGCGGCAGTGCGCCGCATTTGACTAGTCAGTCAGACAGGCCTGTGTGGTGCGTGCAGGAAGCCCTGGGGCAGGACTCGTCCAGGTGCAGACCAACCACGCTCTCTCTCTCTACAGGCTGCTGCTCCTACTCTCAACACCAACAAAAACATTACATGTGAATAACACGTAACCTTGTTTGAAGGACACGTAATCTAATTCAACATTCCTGTTTTCTTAAAAAAAAAAGAGTATTACCGTTAGTCGAATAAGAATGACAGTTTTTTAGGGTTTCAGCTTACGAATATACGTGAATGTAGGGTACATTAATGCGTGATAACAGGAATCAGGGTCGGACAGTATATTCGTCACAATCTCTTCGTGTGACTTCTCTGGTGACTTGATGGTTGGTACCGAGCGTGGTAGGTGAGTGGTTAACGCTCTGGCCACGCATTCGGGAGGACGCCGGTTCGAATCCCCGTCCGGGCATCCAGATTTGGGTTTTCCATGGTTTCCGGAAATCACTCCAGGTGAATGCCGGGATGCTTACTAAAAAAAAAAAGCCTTTGCCAAATTCCTTCCCGTTCCTTGTCCAAGTCCCATCCCGCCTCTAATGACCTCTACGCCGACGAGGCGTAAAGCCATAAGCAAAAAAAATGACGTTGGTAATTAGCAAAGTAAAAGCTTTTGTGTCTGTCAACAGACGGAACAACTGCTTGTCAGTGTGTATCCCAGTCCATTTCTCGCTGTCATTTAGCCCGTGTCTCTTTGAGAGTACGAAAATTGGTGGTTTTGCAAAATTTGTCGATATTCTCTGATCCGAAAGTGATTCAGCACTGAGAACAATTAGCTCTTAAACTAAGGAATGTTTCTGTTGTAAAACATAGTCATTTTGTTTTTTTAAAATAATGGAATGATTACTGTTTTGTGGGTTCTTTCTGCCTTGCAACTAAACAAAATGCTTTTTATGACATACGCGTTTCGCCTTTATTCAAGGCATCATCAGTGCCAGTTTTTATATATTCATTAACACGCACAAGTTCGTGTTTCCATACCAGCTACTCTTTTTGCACTATCACTACTGTCCCAAGTTTGTGTAGGCTGCATTTTTGGTAATTTCACCGGCCACGAACTGTATATATAGTTATTTGTTGTTGATAACATCGAAAAGCAACTAAGGACTTGGGCCGAAAAAATCACCAACATGTTAATGGAATGAGTGTTTTGCCGATTCAGCTCTAAAGCCAGCTGTACTGTTTTTAATCTGTTTCCAAACAAAGTGTGGTTCGTTCATTACAGACTAATTATAATTACCACAGACTATGGTTACGCAAGACAAAGACAGCATTAATTAAACCACTCATACCCATGGTCATTATGTCACTAGCAATGGTCAGGATATTACGACAATGTGATTTTAGCCAAACTGAAACCGTTAGTGTATACAAAATCTGTAATTTTTCTCATTTACTGGAGAAGTAAAGAGCAAATTCAGAATCGAACGAAGAACTGGACGTTTTAGTTGGTGCTATCGTTTGTATTCACTGTCAATCTTCTAGAATCAGTATCTAACCTGGAATGGGTTACAGCAAGTTTTAAAAACGTGGAAATCAAAGTCAATATATTGAAATTATGCTCCAGTGAATAAGATACTTACTAACATGTTATTTTCCTTGATGCAATAAAAATAGATAAAAACTAATATACTAACAATGATGTCAACGAATCTTCCAGTGTAGAAATCAGTCCATAGTGAGCAGGATAATACCTTTGTGATGTTGAGTGGCACTATATTTGTACTTTCTCCATACCATTTCTTCATCACATCGTGTTCTCCACTGCTCCCTACACTGACAACAATAGAATAGAAAAACTTATCAGTTTGGTCAATCATATAAAGTGTTAATACAACTGAATACTGAGAGATAGAACCGGCATTGGTTCAAACCACTATGCCGACTTGCTTTTTCTGTTGTTGCGCAGTCAGCCCAGACGAATACAGACAGTTCTTTTTTACCAGGCCCCGTGGGTGACCGGTAAAATTCGGGCTGGTATTTGGGGGAATCGTGTTCAAATTCCTGTACGCCTATCATGATTTCAGTTTTCTGTGGCATCCCAAAATTATTCCAGGCCAACGGCGGAATATTTCTTATGATGTCTAAATTCTTCCTGTTCCTGGTTCGTGTTGGGCGCTGACTCCGCCTTGTTCCCCGTGGGCACCCATTAGGGGTGGAGAAGTGTGCCTGGCCTCACCGTCCCTGCTGTAATGGCGGGTAGTTCGGAAGGGTTCATTTCTGCGGTGGTGGTGGATGTGGGGTGGTCGATGGTTGGGGGGATCCGTGAGGGGTTTGGAGGGTGTTAACCCAGTTGTCCCCGTTGACCGGACCCAATATACCCAGTGATCTGTCTGTTCCTTGTCTATAATGACTTTGACGTCTACATCGACGAGGCGTAACGCAACAAAAAAGTTTCAATTTTCCGCCTCAAAAGCTACACGCCACACAAACAAAATAATATACATCTTCTTTTTTACTCCCATAGGGAAGTTGATAATTGATTGTAACTTCTTTCACCGAACGTGGTGGGTAAGCGTTAACGTTCTGGCCTCGCATTCGAGAGGACGTGGGTTCGAATCCCCGTCCGGGCATCCAGATTTGGGTTTTCCATGGTTTCCCCAAATCACTCCAGGCGAATACCGGGATGCTTCCTTCAAAAAGGCCAAGGCCGAATTCCTTCCCGTTCCTTTGCCCCCACTCCCATCCAGTCTCTAATGACCTTAGCCGTCGACGAGGCGTAAAACCACAAGTAAAAAAAAAACTAAGTTTTTTCGCAGAGACAACAAAAAAACGTAAGCTAGTAAAGCACAAGATCTGTTGGAAATAAGAGAAAATCGCCAAAATAAAACCTTCACCGTTAATCCGCTCACTGCGGAAGTTACGCTGGAGATGTAATCTATAAGGATCACGGCTAATTGACAGACTTATTACGTGCTGGGTCTCTGCACAAACAACTATAGTGGTAATTCTCTTGACCTGGGGCTGTAGTCTTCAGCTGCTGCGTTGACTTACGTCATTCACAAAATTATTATTATCCTGGTGCGAAAGTTATGTACTAACGAGATACGTTTCTGAGCTAGAGATTGCAGGTAAACGTGGACAATTAAGTGAATTACACTGAGTCACTGTAGCGGACGTCAGGTAATTGTGTAAAGTGAGGCAAAGTGGACGTAAGAGGCCACACGGAAAGTTGTCTCTGAGGTTCTCTGCTGCCGAGGTCAGCTGCTTGTCAGGTGGACTCCTCCCACCACAACCTGGCCTCTCGCCATGTGTAGTTACAGCGTCGTCTGATAAGAAGACAGATATTTATCTAGATTAACTGGCATTCAAATAACCCCTTCAATAATTTGCATCCTGAGTACATGACATTGGTATAACTTAACAATGATGTACGAAACCTGTGTTGCACCATACCACTACAAGGAGACTAATATCAATGTTTGACTCATTTCACCATAAATCAAGGCTGCCGATTGGAGATGGGGAACAATTTCGATTCTAAGTTAGCCTACGGGTCGCAATTTCAATTCTAAGTCAGCCTGTGCGCCACGTAATATTTGCCTATAGTTACAATAGATATTTAACTATAACAAAGATATAAAGAACACAGTTTCATTACAATTAAAAAGTAAAAACCATCAGTGAGACCTTTGCAGAGGTTTTTTTTAAAAAAAAAATTTAATCAAAAAGTAACAAACATCAACGAGACCTTTGCAGAGGTTTTTGAGCTAGCATATTCTAGACCAGGGGTTGCCTTGAATATTTTTCCAGCCCACTTTTACAAAACATATTTATTTTATAATGGGCAAAGTGGTGAAAGCCAATATATTAAAAAATACACTATTTGTGAATCCATATTTTCAAAATTTATTTCTTTTTTATCTATCCATCTTCTATATATATCATTTTTATTGTTACATATTTCTTTAATATGTGCGTTTAGTATCATTATTATTATATTATCTATGTTTACATGTAAGAATAATGGTAAACAGAATAATAATAACTCATTCTGTTTAAATTTTTTACTATAAAAAATTTCTATAGTGGGTCTAAAACTAATATGGGGACAGTGATTTATGTTGTTGAACAAATTGATGAATCACTCTAATTAGAAGAGGGAAATAAAAGGTGTAGTGTGATTATTTCCTTTAAGATAAAGGGAAATGCTCTTGATAGAAATGCCACTTAAGAGCCCAGTCAGAAATTTGATAATAGATTATCGGAAGAGACAGAATATTGTTTTTGGCGAGAGGATACGGAAAAAAACGATAAGAGGTAATGTGAAATAATTGTAATTGTAACCTAAGACTGTGTAGTATATTAATTAAATAAAAAGTAAATAACGTTTAAAAGGCTCTTTAAAAAAAATGAACCAGCAGTAGGAACATCACACTACAGTTAGTTTCACAATAACGTTCAAACAAAGATACGCCTTACAGATTGGTTACTTTATTAGTGGGGGTAATAGTTGAAGGGAAGAATTGCAAAATGAAACATAGATTATGCGAAGCAGATAATCAGAAACATATTATGATATAGACTGACGAGATCTATATTTAGTACTTACGATATTTTTTACTTTTAAGTTTATTGTTACATTGTTTCATGCATTATCCTCTTCGCACCAGCGAGTATATTATGCGTATTTCTCACACAATGTAGATGACAGACAGACATATGATTGGGCATGAGCCCATATAGTTTCAAAGTACCAGAGCATTGTAGCTCTCTAACTTGTGACGGAATATGGGGTTACGGGCTGGTTGTTTTATGGAAGTCATGGTATTATTGTCAGATCCTGCAATTTCTGGTATGCATTGCCACTTGTTGGTTGTATTGTTGATATTCATTCTGTACTAAGTCTTGCATTATTTGATGGGGCGAATAATGTGCTTACTGAAAGAATTTTGTCGATTTGTCCTTAATGTAATCTGTGAGCCTTTGTATACCTAAGTTGCAGTGGATTAGTGTGTTCTGCATGTACCGCGGGGCGCTGGTAATAATTCTTAGATATTTATTTTGTATGACCTGCCGTTTTTTGATTTGGTAGTTTGAAGCCACGCTGAAGAGTTCTGAGCCATATAGCAATGCCGGCCTAATTATTGCGGTGTAGATTTTTAATTTAGTCTTGACACATAGCTTATTCCCCTTGAGGAGGGGGCGTAATTTAAAAAGTCTAGCTAAACCTATTTTACAAGTCTTTTTTATGAGTTTAACTCAAGTTAATTTTTTATCAATTTCTACTCCGAGATATTAGACCGATTCACACAAGGGGTTCAGCAGTCATACGTAGTAATAATATTAGTCTCATTCTGATGCATCGTTTTTTATCGCATATATAGTTTGCTTTAATTATTTCGACTGCGAGTAAAAAATCTGTTTCGTTTAGCGCGATTCCTGCCACAGCAACAGGAGAAATTTTCAAAGAGTTTCATACGATATGCATCCCACGGCCCAGGACTAAAATTAGGTATATTTTGACAGGTTTTCGAACACTATACAGCCCCTGGTCCCAAGAGTAAAATAGGACATGTTTTATTTCGATAAGACGTCAAAAATCTAAGAACTGAGGTAAAAGTTTCGACACATTAATACCGTTTTAAAGGTAAGTAATTTCTTGCTGTCGAAATATTTGTCGGCATACTTACCAAGGGCATCGTGTTATGCGAAATTGAAACTGATATTCATCATCAATCATTTAACTTATTTCCTAGAGTCGCAGCCCCACCGCATTTCTCACTGAATTTGCAACATTCTTGACTATGTGTAGACTGTAAATTAGTGAAGTAAACGAAGTTACGAGCAACTGCTCGTATATAATAAATATCAGGCTCAGCCGATTACACTTCTTCATAAAATGTTAGCAACCCTGCGTACAGTCCATCATCGCATTTACCGAACATGATGGGTAAGCAGTAACGTTCTTGCCTCACATTCAGGAACATGCGGGTTCAAATCCCGTACATCCAGATTTGGGTCTTCCACGATTTCCCCAAATCTCTCCTGGCGAATGCCGGGATAGTTACTTCAAAAGACCGTGGCCAAATTCCTTCCCATTCCTTGCCCTAATTCCTTTCCCGCCTCCAATGATCCCCAACGTTGACGAGGCATGGTGCAATAATAATAATAAAAAGTAAACCCAACAATTTTTTTAAAACTGGTATCGGTAATATCCTTGCTGCCGAGCACATTCAGCTCTCATAATTCTATGCTGCTTGATATCTTCCCTTAAATACAATTTGTCATTTAAAAAGTTTACATACTTTTGTTTTTTATTACAACATAAATACAGCTATCACTTATAAGGTACATAGCCGTAACCGGAAATTATGGTTTTTGTTGTAAATATATTTGAAATATAGTGAGGGCACGCAGTATGCATTTTTAACTTTGATATTTAGTTTCAATGTCAAAGCATCTTTGAAGAACGGATGAAGAGAAGAGAGGAAAAAGAAATGGGTTTTAAAAAAGCATGTACGGACAATGAATTAAGTGATAGATGAAGCTTCGAAGAAGAAACTTTTAATGAAGTTGTATTTGACAAGTAATGTGTAAATGTTAAATGTAATGTATACATCGTGAGAGACTACTGAAAGAGAATTAATATATGGTTTGTAAAACATTGTGTGATAACAGGGATGAATGTATCATGAAAATAACCGAACTTAAGTATTAATTGTACATATATTATCTTGTTAATATGAATTACAGCAATGAATTGTATGTTTAATGACCTAAGGAAACTGAACTAATTATCGAAGAAAGTAAATAAATGAAAACTTCAATGACATTAAAGTAAAGATTTTTCAGTGTCGGATTGAACCAGATATTTACAGCCAGCAAGAAGCAATTCAAATAACGGTATATATCTGGTAAGCATATAGAAGGAAGAAAGTAAAATATAAAAAATATGGGAGACTGCGTGCGGACATACTGTCGTAACGTACGATACTTCTATGGAAACGGAGCTGAGAAAATAGTACGACGATTCAGCAGCAACGCCTCGTAACATGTATTCTCTGTCATGGAGAATATAACTGTTATATCAGGTTTTTTTTTAACTTATGACTTCACGCCTCGTCAACGGCTAAGGTCATTAGAGGCGGGATGGGACTGTGGACAAGGAACGGGAAGTAATTCGGCCATGGCCTTTTGAAGGAATCATCTCGGTATTCGCCTGGAGTGATTTGGGGAAACCATGGAAAACCCAAATCTGGATGCCCGGACAGGGAATCAAACCGGCGACCTTTCGAATGCGAGGCCAGAGCGTTAACCACTCACCCACCACGCTCGGTAAATAGCAGGTAGTAATGGATCTCTATAGGCAGAGAGATTATATCAAGAAGAAAGAAATGCTTGGGACCTCTAAAAAGACCGTTAACAAGGAGAATTAAATGTTAAGTGTTATTTACAAATGTGCGCTCATGGCCCTGTACACAGATTATGTATTAAATTTAATTTATATTTATTTTTTTTACAATTTTTTTAACAGATTAAATACCGAGTAATATTTAAATTGAGTTAATTCTATAAACATTTTGTGTAATTGTGTGTAGGTATAAATAAAACACACGGACAACGTTGGATTAAATTATAGTGGCACATGCCCTTTTTTTGCCAATTTTAAATAAATATTTTCACATCAAACTTGTTACCCGATTTACGAAATTCTATATCAAATAATAAATATGAATATCTCTCTAGAATCTATCCCCTAAAGGAATAAATTTGAAGAGATTTCCTCAAAACAATAAATTACAGAAAAAACGCCATAAATTGTAGAAGGCAAAATATCACTTGAAATTTTGAAAGAATTTTAAAAATCAGTAATTTCGGAAATAAATCTTGTACAAATATTGGAATAAAAACAAAAATTAAGAGACAGTGTGTTGCCATATTTCATTTGATGACCACAAAGATCACGCAAGGAAATATTTTCTTCAGCCGCTCCAAAAATCATATTTTAATTACTATAGTCCCGAATCATTTTTCAAAATTTTATGTTGTAATATTTTCAAGTTTATCAACTAAAACAACATTGCAGTTACAATTTTTTTAGTTCAGTTTTTGAAGCAATGGTGCTGTGGCAGACGAAAGAACGGATAGACGGTCAAATTAGGTTCTTTTTTCCATTCTGAAGGTAGGGACCCCCAAAAATCAAAGGTTGATATGAAGCCACGATGTTTCGGGTTCAATACCATCGCATCAGGAACTCATGGTGAGGAATCCGCAACTCTTTATATTCGGATAGTGTTAAGGTGACCCTCCATGATACGTACGACGTAGGTACCATACCGTCAGTAGAATTACTTTTTCAGCTGCAAATCTCCATAAATGAATTGAGAGTTCTTCAAAAAATGAAACTGGAGTAAACGTGGTAAATGTTGCACGATCAGTGAGATAAATTATTAATGGAAGAAGTAACGAGAAATCTCATAAAATTCTGCATTTCGTAATAGAAGCTTAAAGCTTTCTCATCCCTGCTTGAAATTGTTATTCTGCTCACACCTATGAAACAAAAACCTGAAACCAATGCATGGAGTAAATAAATGATAACAGACGATATAAAAAATTTTGTACGCTCTAACAGCTGACAAAAATGGTATAAAATAAACAGCTTTACGAGTTTCACGCTGCGTTGAAATGGTCCACCTTCTTCTTCCCGACGTTTCGGCCAGGCCTTAGGTCATCCTCAGAAGACTTAGCCTCCTACCCAATCTGCTAGAGACTCAGTCAGGAGAAACGTTGGGAAGAAGACTCAGCGTGAATCTCGTTACGGCTGCGAAAATGGCAAAACCTTTTATAACTGGCGAAAAAGTTTTACTAAATTTTTTACTTGAGTTTCTACAACGTTATATTTTACTACTACTTCAATTATAATTTCCACTTATCCAATTTTCGAAATATTATTGTATTAATTTTTATGAATATCACCCAATTGGACAGATAATCTTATTAAAAAAATCTCAGTTAAGAACAGCATCAATGGAGGAAATTAATAAAACTAGTCAAAATGAAAATCTGTATAAAGGAAAGTTTTGAAAAGTATTACTAATCACTTGAGCGTATAATAATTCATTATATAAATGTGATTTGTAACACAAATTCGAAATTTCAGGTAATTCGTTTTCTTCTTCTCATTTATCGTTTGTACCTCGTTATTGTAACTGTCTTTTTGCATGAGTTTTAACTTTTATCCGGTTTTTCCCGCGTTTAATCTTTTTTCCTTTTTCAAGAATACGTCTTGCCTTTTCTAAGCTAACAGGTAAGATATTTCTTACAAAGGCTGTGCGCTTCAGGTTTCTACTTACGAATATGACGTTGCAGGATAGTTCTGTTATTACGTAAAGAATTGAGCAGACAATTCGATCTAAATTTTTACTACTTTTTTTTCGTTATTGTTTTACGCCTCGTCGACGGCTAAGGTCATTTGAGGCGGGATGGGATTGGGGACAAGGAACGGGAAGGAATTCGGCCATGTCTTTTTTTTTTTTTTTAAGGAAGCATCCCGGCACTCACCTGGAGTGATTTGGGGAAACCATGGAAAACCCAAATCTTGATGCCCAGACGGGGATTCGAACATACGTCCTCCCGAATGCGAGGCCAGAACGTTAACCGTTCACCCACTACGCTCGGTTTTTCACTACCTCGCTACCGTATGTATTGCAATGTTTGTGACGAAAATACTGCAAATTGGGGACCGAAAAATTTTAGCTACTATAATAATAAGACCAGTTATTGAGCAGTTTGTGAACAAATCTCATGTTGTTTGTTTGGTTAGAGCTGTTCTTGTCGTAAAGTTCAGAGTAATTAGAGCAGGAAGAGGATAAGGAGCAAGGAACAAGAAGGAATTCGGCATTCTCCCCAACTGATTTTGGGAAAACCACGGTAAAGCGAAATGTGATAGCCGGGCGGAAATTTGAGGCACTATCCTTCCGAATGTTAGACCAGAGCGATATCACAGATGCAACGGTTATCAGCGTCTGAAGCACAGATAATCGCATTACTCTCCCAAAAGTATTTACTCTCCCAACAGTAAATGTACGCTGTCGGTCTTGTAAGTAAGATTAAGTGTTTATATTCACTTTTAGATTTTTTTCACAATTGAAAACAGCACGGAAAATTAACTAACAAATTTTGTTTGCTACTTACCAGTGATTTACAGCATTACTCTTATACAGTTCTGGGAATGTTATCTGTTTACCCATAGTTGGAAGCAGATTCTTGTTTATAAAGTTTTTTAAGTGCCTTGTTCACATCTGATTAGCAACGGAATATGGGCCTCCGGAATTTTATTACTAATCTTGCCTGGGAATTTCCTTGTAATAAAATACGTAATTTGCGTCTACGTAACAGCAGCTAGGAGGCGTCTTGAGTAGCTGACCTTGTAGTCAGCTACCAGCACACAGTAGCCGCATACCAGACAACACTATACACCTGTCGACACTGACAGTGTTGGCAGGTCTTTTGTTTTTTTAATGTTCCTCTACTGTGTAGTCCTACGGTCACCATTTCGATATTTACATCGATACAACAGCTGAAAAAAGGACGAATAGTAATAACCGTAATAAAAACGTAACCAGCCGGTGTGGCTGATCGGTTCCACACTGGAACAGGGTCCTGGTTCGAGTCCTATATTCCGCCCACAGGCCGCCCTGATTATTGCAGATTTTAGGAGGATTCCCGCAATCATATAGGGCATGCTGGGATGGTCCCCAGTATACGACCTATAAATTACACATTTCATAAACAAAATCCACTTATCATACAGAACACAAGATATACGTTTCACAGACATGGGAACGTCCATAAACCACGTGGCTTAGTCTAGGGGGGGGGGATGGGTTGGCTAGAGGGCTACACTGGGCTCCGTGAGGGGGGGGAGGTTTTCCGAACCAAGCCTCGTAGCTTTTCATTCATATTATTTGTCACAGTTAAAATATGGTACAGAACACGCAACAGCATAATAATGTTTATTTCTGTTATTTAATTATCTCCGCATGTAATTTACGATAGTATGACAAGAGAAAACAGTACAAAATGTCTTCTGGAATCTAGGGAAAAAAAGCTACTTGCTACGTGGGGTGAGGGGGGGGGTAGAGACAAAAGCCACGTCGGGCTACGTGGGAGGGGGGGGGGGGAGGTGGATTGACACAAGGCCAAAATGGTGTATGGACGCTCTCCAGGTTGGAGCACAACATTCCGCCCTTAGAATAAGTCCTCTAGATCTGACAAATCTGGTTCTAATTATGATTAAGCCTTGAACACCATCTACATGTGGCTACGTAGTCCGTACTGGTTGTAAATATCAAGAGCGGTTTGGTGGCTAAGTTGGTTAAGGCGACTGACTAGCGTACGAATGGTCCACACGTCATAAATTTTAAGTCTTTAATACTGACCTCCTACGGCAAAGATTTCGGGATTCAAACCTACATAATGTTGAATATAAAGACAAAGCATTGATGCTCATCTACCACGCTCGGTTTGAAGTTATTCTCAACGCAAATCATTATGAGGTGCCCACCCACGTAAGCAATGTATTTACAGAATTTTTCAAAGGCAAAAGATATACCAAAAACGTGGTTAAAAGCAAAAGAACATTTGGAACGCATCGTTAATATTTAAATATACTTAAAAAAGAAAAAGTTCTTACAAATAAAAAACAATACATCTTCTAGTTTGTAGTGTCCCCCTCTGTATGCCTCGGGATTTACTACTTTATAAACAAATTTATTAATTATCACAAATAAATTATTGTGGGTGTTCTCTTCCGAAGTGGTCCTTCACATTAGTACAAGTTAAATATAGTATATTCAAAAGGAATATCTCGACTTTATTGATTTTTCTACATAGAAAGCAAACTTTATTTAGCAAAACAATTACTTGAATGGATAAATGGTTGTTCCCTCTCAGGAAGTGGAATTAGATCATAGGTTCATTAATTTTTGATGCTCGTTGTGGTCACCTTGTAGATGATTGCGTACGTAGGAGTTACCGTAGTGTTGAGAAGCGCAGGTCACGCGGAGAGTCGTGTCGTCGACCAGGCGGGGAGAGCCGCGACGAACCGATGGTGCGTGTTTTCGCCAGGCCCCAGGTAGTCTCGTCAGCTGAGCAAAGGGTGGATTGGCCGTCTGGTGTCTCTTATCTGCGACAGCCGGCGGCTTGTCCTCAACCCTGGGGACCTCACCAATGCGAGCCCTGCTCCGTAGCGAAGATGGCCCGAGCATCAAGTCTCTCTTGCCTCCAGTCCACGCACCGAATATCGAGTGTCCGTCTCCGTCCACTCTCCCCTCGCTCGTCACCTATTAATCTCCAATTGGCCAAACATATAACAAGAATAAACAATTTGTTAGCAACCCGAGGGAATGAATTCCATTGGCTGGACATAACCCCACCACCAGCATCATTTTCTTGGTAGGTCATCCCCCTCCCTATAGCCATAGTCTCTGTCTACTGATTGGGCTGCTCTTCCTATGCATAAACAGTTTACTGTTAATGAATGTTTCTTTGCCAGCGACGTCTGCAAAGTGTCTGACAGTTCAGCGCTGGAACACTTTATTATTGGGGTTTGAAAGGAGTCTTTCATTCGTCGAATATCCAGACAGACTAACTCACAATGTCACACTGTGTCCATTGTTTTAAACAAACCTGCACTATATCCGAGAGCGTCTCCATCATTTCAGTAAATTAATGATCAAAACATTAGGCAACACAAGGGAAGTCTGTTCCTTTGAACGTCAACCAGACCTCGTTAAATTACCTTCTTTATTACGCATTGTCTTGTCGACGGAATTACAACCATTATCCTTTCTAACATTTCACAAGTAATAATATTAAATATTCCTTACGATAACCTCCTCAGTCAAGAACCACATTCAAATCAAATCAAACTAACTTATGGAAATTAAATACAGTATGGCAATAAAACGATAGAATATAACAACAACGTTTCTTGTTATTGATAAACGATGAGATTTACAGAGTGGGACATCTCAAGTTGGTATATTTGTATTGGAACAGAAAAAAAACACATTTGAAGGTAATTAACTTTTAAATACTTCCTGTGTATTAGCGTTTTTGCAAATTAGATTTTCAAAATCTGTCAGGTTAAATTTTTTGTTTATCTTAGAAATAAAAAAAAAATCATTTTTGGCTTCTGTGCTTAGTTTAAACGATTACGAAAATGGAACAATTTTTGCCTACGATAAGTTACGAAAGTAAAAGTAAGTGAAGTACCATCATTATGAACCAGTTCAGTACCACAATAAAAAAACTCTTTGTTTTTTGCTACGGTTTAAATGTCGGAAAATCGGAAAGGGTGTAAAAAACGCTTCAAACACCAAATGACCACCAGGAAAATGGATAAACAGAAGCATTTCGTTTGAGGTTGTTTCACAGAAGCTTATGGCAGTACACTCTATTATCAAAGACTGTGACTCAACGGGGACAGATGATTTTAGTCGACTCATGTTGTATAATGAAATGTGACATCATGTCAGTTGTCAGCTTGTGATGATTGTGGACGTATGAAATCTGACGACCGGTTTCCTTTCTCGGATAATAACATTTCGACTTTAATTGCAGAGGTACTCAAAGAGTGGTACCTGTAATTCGCACACATTATCAAGGTTTCACGCAATCAGATACGACAACACCAAGTATAGTTCATTGCAGAGGTACTCAAAGAGTGGTACCTGTAATACGCACACATTATCAAGGTTTCACGCAATCAGATACGACAACACCAACTATAGTTCATTGCAGAGGTACTCAAAGAGTGGTACCTGTAATACGCACACATTATCAAGGTTTCACGCAATCAGATACGACAACACCAAGCTTCTTAGTGCTTTACGGTTTTGAGAAATAGATCTTCTCTATCCTAACGACCAGTCGGGGGTGTGAGAGTGATCAGCGAAGCACATGAGTAAAACGTGAAGACAAAAAAAAAAAGTTTTGTTGACCCGTAAGAGAACCATTGCAACTATGCAAAATTGAGAAGTATAGCGACTGTTTATATGTTCGGGATCACGTTAAAAAGTTTAAAGCGTCATCTCAATTCTGCCTGTGCTTTTGCGTGTAACTCATTTTTAACTGTCTGATCAACTAGAGTTTTAATATGTAGACCATTGCGCCCCTCTTTCCACGGATGCACTGGCACCCCCACGTTCTATTTCTAGGCAGATTATTAAATTTATGGACATACTAAAATTAAACCATGGTAATTTCCAAAGCCGCATATACAATATTAAAATAGTTATGTCTCCATTCTGTGAGTGAGAGGGTAAGACGACACTGGAACGCTCCCCAAAACGAATCATAGACTTCCAAAGACATGGGATGCAACTCCACACTAAAAAAAAATTGAAATCAACTTCATGCTAACGACATACGACAATGTTAATAACTGTTCGCTAGTGGGAAGTGGACATACAACTTGGCTGTACGCTTAGTGTTTTTCGGATGAACAGCCTCAATAGGGTAATACCAAACTCTTACTTCTCCCTGCGTTTATTACTCGTACACAACACAAGGTAAACTTTGGAATCAGAATACAAACACCATCACTGTGAGCGCTATGAACATTGGATACTGCAGAGGAAAACGAATCAAGTTGAATAGTTCAGAGGAGTTGAAATTCAGTCAAGATTTGAGGCGATTCAGGAAACCGTTTCTCCTAACACTTCCCTGTGTGCGAATTTTCAGCAATATAAATTTCAATACCTGCATGGAGCAATCAAAATAAATTTTACGAATACCAGATGAAATACAAAGATAAAATTTTACAAAGTAACGGCTGCAGAAAACATTATTATATGAGCGCGAATCGTGGACATTGACTAAACAAGAAATAAAACGGATAGTATCATCTGAGATTTCTAAGAGCCGTGGCTGGGTATAATTTACTAGGTAAGAAAACAGGTGAAGAAATAAGGAAAGGATTGAAGTTTTTTAATCCGAATGAAGAAATAATTAGATAGAGGGCGAAATGGATGAACCATCTAAAGCAGTGTTTCCCAACCTTTTTTGGGTCATGTCCCACTTTCAACATTTTTTTGCCCCTCATACATAATTTTTAATAAAAAAAATTATTTGTTATTAAAGAAACTGATATATAATGGTTTTTGAAAGAAAACACTTTAATATTATCATAAAACACAGCAAGTAAAATTAAAAAACATATAATGAAATACTAAAATTCATATTCAAAAGATTTATAATAAACATTTATTATGGCAATTTAGTGTGATCCTTTTAAGAATTTGCTTTTTTGCTATATTTTGTAACCATATTTGGCATTGTGTTTAAATAACCCAAAGAGAAAGCGGTAAAGTCGTATCAAGTCAATTTCTAAATTGCCCCCCTAAAAAAACCAAATTGCCCCCCTGTGGGGCGTGGGCCCCACGTTGGGAAACACTGATCTAAAGCGTATGGAAGACATCAGACCAGCAAAGGCACTGCTAAATTACAAGTCAAAAGTGGGAAGGAGGAGGACAGGTCGACCTAAGAAGAGAATGGACACTACAAAAAGTGTGGAGATAGAACAAACCATCAAGGGTTTAAACCCTGAAGCTGTTGGTGATGACAAATGAAAGATATTTACAAAATCTGTTCGAATGCAAGGTAGCTTATGCTGTTGAATTAAACTATTGATGTCATTCAATGGACACCCTTTCTTCTGTAATAAAATAGGATTCGGATCTTTATAACAAGTAATATTTTTTTACTTCTTTTTGAGCTGTAATGCTGAATTAAACACTGACTAAACGTTTAAAATTGTATTTAAATGTCTTTTATGTAGTATATAAATGCATATTCATGCCATTTTCAAAGTTTTTGCCATATTAGGGTAATATTTATGGTCATATTTAGAGGAAAAATCGTGACATTTTTTAATAATACTGAGAATCCAAACAAGTTATAAAAGAAATTTATATAATTATTCACAGAAATGTACTCTTATTATACATTGTAGGAAAAAATGAAACTAACTGTCACTGAATTGGTTAAACTTTATCAGTGAAGACTTGAAGTAATACATTATTGTCGTTCTCTAAACATTAATGTTCCGGTCTCCTTTTAATCTCGACAACTGAGCAATCGTTAAGTGTGCAAACTGAGATAGGTCAAGCTGTGGACAGTTTGGCTAGTTCGCTAAAGTTCAAATTTGATAATACCGGATATAAAACTATTTTCGACTGAAGAAGTCTCACAGTTAAACTTCAGTGACTTGACTGTGTTTAAGTACGCTCCCGTGATATCTTGCGATGTCGAATGAAGTTTCTCACGCTACGAGACAGTCTTAAGTGACAACATAAGAAATTTCCTCTTCGAGAACTTGAAGATGTATGTGGTGACATACTGTAATCCTGGAATCAAACAAGAATAAACAATGATGTGTACACTGATCCCAAAAAAAAAAAAAAAAAAAAAAAAAAATAATAATAATAATAATAAAAACATTATAATAAATTTCCTTTTTTTTAAACAAAAAATCTAGTATTCTATAATTTTTTTCACACGAACATGAAAATGATTTTCCAAAAAATTTAATTTCCCAATGGTGCAGTGAATGCATTGAAGCAAATTATCTTGTCTTCAGGAAATGAGATAAAATAAATAATGTATAATTGATCATGTTTTAATATACGGTAAATTTAAATGTTTGGTCATATTTTGTAATTTTTAGGTCATATTTGCCCTTTTTTAAGATCATACATTTCTCTGTTTTTTTTTTAATTTTTTTGACATATAGATTCGAATCCAAGTAATAATCATCTCATTGAGATAATACTTCGATGATTTTTTAATGGTTGGTGATATAGTTTGGATAATTCTTGGCGGAAATTTGTTATCATTTGTTAGCATTATCGTGAGAAACGGGTCGGAAGTTGAAGGCGTAATAACTAATGAGTTGTGACTGGCTGTTGAGAGTCGTAAACAGCTCTGAGGCATACTGCGGGTCGGGTGTAGCCACTCTAGTGCTGCTTCGTTTTACAGCCGGGGAGTGACTGGCTGTCGGAAGATTCTTGCCAACTCATTCAGTCACCGTACACCTGTGATGCTCTGAGCACCTGTCTGCTCGGTTCATCATACATTCAGACATTTAGTAAGATGTCTCTCCGAGATTTCGTCTAATTCTTCACCTTACGCACTGCAGTTTCTTCGCGTTTATTACAGGCAGAATATTTGCTTCTGTAATTAAACGATGAAAAAACTGCCGTGACGAGAATTCATTATACAGGGTCAGCCTAAATGATTCATCGGGTTTCAAAACACTGTGTACCGAAAAGTATACGACCTACAAAGACGATTGATACATGAAAAGATATATAAACCAACAAAGTTTAAAAGCCTATTTGGTGTATGGCGTACACGCTAGATGGCAGCAGTGTACAAGACGGAGGAAAAGCACGAGAAGACTTTTTATGTGTTAGAATATGCGAAGTGTTCTTCGGTTACGAAAGTGCAGCGTACGCTCGTACGAAAATACGGAAAAGCTGCACCTAATCACCAGAGCATTTTACGTTCGCGCTAATGGACCAGCACGAGGCGACCACGTGTCTCGTGAGACAGAGCTATGAACACAGTCCACAAAGATCAACCGTCGGTGCCAGCAGCAATAGGGCTGCACCACAAGTCACAGGCACACACCACCCTCCACCAAGCCCAGGTCACGCGCCGCCAAGAAGGAACTGCTACACAAGAACAGACACCAACCAGGGACAAGGCGGATGGTGCGAGTCATGTTCCCGACTATCACGCCAAGATGCGGGAGACAGCAAACAAGAATTTGCTAAAATACTGCAGTTGCTGATGCAACTCATATCAACGCTAATACCCTAAAGGTATTAGAGCCAAATTAAGGACTTAGGTCCACAGAACCAAAAGCCCAAATTCAATTGATTGTAACCCACAATTTATAGTAAAATGAAAACAACCTTTTCCTATGGCTGAATAGAGCGATAAGCTCTCCAACAGCCCGCCACCGGCCTTCAGCCGGAGGAATGAAAGATAACAAACAAACAAAACAAAAAACAAGCCAGCCGTGAACTGGGCATCCTACAGCAAACAGTGTGGAATGTTTTGCCTCCGCGTTTGCATTTGAAACCCTATCGTGTGCAATTTGTACAACACCTGTCTACAGAAGATTACTGCAGCTGTTTTGATTTTTGTAGCAGAAGGCTGGAAGCTATGGAAAATAAGGACTTGGAGGGAAACTATATATTCAGCGACTTTTTAACTGTCTGGAATGGTGAATCGTCAAAATGTGAGAGTGTGGCGTACTCAATTGCCGCATAACTTTATGCAGCCGAAAAGGAATTTGTCAAAAGTGAATGTCTTCTGTGTCATATCAAAGAGAAAGCTGTGTGGGTCCTTTTTCTTCGTCAAGCAGACGGTGACAGGATCAGTCTACCTGGATGTGTTGCAGGTGAGGTTGTTTCTTTAACCGACTACTGTCTCCTCCACTTTCATCCTACAACAGGACGGGGCTCCACCTCACTGGAGTACAAAAGTCCGCGACTTTCTCAACAGAGAACTGCTGGCGCACTGGTCCGAGTGATGTTCCTCTGTTGTCCCCCAGATCACCAGATCTGACCCCATGTGATATCTTCTTGTGGTGTTATGTGAAGGACAAAGTTTATGGCAACAACACTGCAAGAACACTGCAGGAACGGATCACTGTTGTGTCGGGCAGTCATAGAAACATAATATCGAACGTGTGGATGGAACTGTATTACCGTTTGGATGTGTGCCGGGTGACTAAGGGCACATGTACTGAACATTTATAGTGTGTACCAGAAACAGAGATTTCGGTCTTTGTAGGTCGTATACTTTTCATTAAACAGTATTTTGAAAACCGAGGAATCATTTAGGCTAACCCTGTATATCAGTCTACACGCTGTGCATCAAGACCAACTATTAAAATTCTGCAATAAACTCGTAAAGTATGTACTTGTTGTCAGATAAGGTACATGCAACAACAAAAAGTTGGACAAGGAATTTATAATGGCGAGTGAGGGTGATGGAGAATGTGCAGGGATTGTTGGAGATGGAACGGAGTGGTGATATCCCCTATCACACTCCCATAGCCGACCGTAACCTGACACAGTCAGTATCTCCTTAAAAGGAAGCAATTGCTAATTTCTCTGTTATTATCGACTGAATGACAACAAAACTCTAATACTTCTGTTCAGCTACATATTTGACGTTTTTAATGCGAAAATGTGAGAAAATTTGTGTCTGCTTGAGATACCAACCACGCCTCCTATACCTTGTTCACTCTCAATTGGCGGCCTAAGGTCGTGTTCTCTGTCTTCGTCCTCCCCTCCCTTCCTACCTCTCCGAGTTGAACACTGTGTCCATTAAGTGAGTAGCAAATTTCACCATAGCAAGTTGGGGTAAGGGCAGAGGAGTAAGGACACATTAGACTGACGTTGAGCCGCCTCTTTTAACTGAAAGGACTAAACATTTCCAAAGTAAATTACAGAATAAATTTTTATTAAATCCTTCTCTTTGGGAATGCCAGAACGAATAACAAGAGATAGTAGGCAAAAAAAATTTATGATACATGATTCAAATTTTTAATCCATTAATCGAATCTCATAAATGGAATTATGTTTTTCTGTTAAAGTGATGACAAATACTTAATTTCATATATGGACACATAATCACTCTCCGCATTTGATATTAAAGATTCACTTGGCCATACAACTCGCCTCCGTTGATTGCATAATATAGAAATGTAATTCTACCAGGCCGAGAGGTGCCACAGTTATTAGTGGCATCTAAATTAACAGAATGTGTGGAGTATAATATCACAAACTATTTAGCAGGAGACAGAATCCGTAAATCGTGCCCTGAATGCCACTAACAAGGGGAGGTCGCCAATTGTAAAATTCAGATTCGATTCAAACTGTGTGTTATAAACGTTCATGGCCGGAGCTGTAATGTCACAAAACAGTAACATGCTCTTCTTCGTCATTGCCAAGAAAATTTCTATTGAAATATTTCTTGGGTATGTTCAGATACTTTCCAAGTTACGACTATTTAAAGAGGCATATGACGCGTGGATCAAGCTCTCAACTTCATAAGCCCTCTCATCCCCGTGTCTAATCTCGCTACTGGCAAGAGTTTTATTTATTCAAATACGTATACAGATAATTTCTAGCAGTCAGTTTCAACAACTATGCATATAATAAGTTATTTGAATGTCGTTTGTAGTGAAAAAACCGGCGGTTTCGAACTTCATTATGTTGTTCGCATAGAAAGTAATATTTCAAAAACATAAATATTTGCTAAGACTGAAATACAAACATCATTACTGGACCGTTACAGTTAAAGCACAAATATTCATTCTCGCACCAAGGGACGGGAGACGCCGATTCTACTTTGAGGGGGTAGGGAGGGCTTTACGGCTCGTCGATGACGGTGTCATTAGAGCCAGAGGAGTATGGAGCCAAGGAACTGGAAGAAATTGGTTCTTGACCTTTTGAAGGAGCCATTCCGATATTCGCCTGGAGAGATTTGGGAAAACCATGGAAAACCGAAATATGGATTTTAATCTGCCTCCACCCGAATTCGAGGCCAGAGCGTTACTGCTCACCCTCCACTCTGAAAAACATTTTTTATAACAGCTGCTCTGTCTCTTTTTTTTCTTTCTTTCTTTATAGCATCTCTAAATTGCTTCACAAGGTTACCATAATAACCGCCATCAGAAGACAAGGAACAATGTTGTTTTTCCAGTGAATTGGCGATTGTTCTGGTTTAAGGGTTAAATTTAGAGCCCAGCTCTCATTCCTATCGTACAAATCGTTCAGAGAAATCTAATGGATTGAGTTCAAAAAAGCTAATGCTTCGTCTCTATCTGTCAAAATGTTAGCACTTAATGCGAAGAAACTTTTGTCAAGTCGAAACGTTATGTAAGAATACGATATATTGTTGTTGTTGGAATAATTAATTCTTCTAAGTTTAAAGAACTGTTAACCAGATGTCTGTCTTCACCAATGAACTGTATCCACATTCCTCTAAGCGATTCTTTGTATCTCACACAGTACTGTTTTTCTCCCTGCTAAGTTGAGATGTCTTGTTTGCAACTGTGCTGTAGGCAGGGGAAACCTTCCTTAACGTTGCCAACATAACCTCGTGAATGTCCATTGGTCACTTCCGTTTCATCCACAAATATTTAATCAAACTCGAATTTCTTTCTACTACATTTGAGAACAGACAAACATCACATCAGATTTGAGCCTCTGCAACAAAATGTTTTGCATCTATACTAATATTATAAATGAGAAAGTAACTCTGTCTGTCTGTTCCATTTCTTGGGCTAAACGGCTAATCCGATCGTGATGAAATTTGACAAGGAGATGCTATTTGACCTTATGATGGACATAGGTTGCTATTTCTGTATAGATAATACATATTGTCATTGAATTATGAAAACTATCTGAACTGTGAAAGACAGACGCATAATACGTATACGTCTCTGTAATAGATAATGACGCAGGGGGCTGTTTGTGTGTGATCTAAACTAATAATGTTATATATGCGAAAGTAGGTCTTCGTCTTTTTGTTACGTTTTGACGACTATATGTGTATACCCATGACAAGGAAATACTTTGTATCTTTAGGAAGGAAATAGGATACTTTTTTCCGGTATGAATAACAGTTTTAGTCATAAAACAGGTTCGACGGTAGAATGGTATATCAATGGCGTTCCCGTCATATTATGCAGACTTGGTGTTGTTGTTTGGTACATATTTTAGGTAATTTTCAGCTTTGTATATCCAATTCTAGCAATCAAATTCTAATTCCACGCGTACGAAATCGCGGGTAACAGTTGGTGATGTTATAATTCCGGAAAATTGTCTGAAAAAGATTAGAGAAACAGGTTTTTGGTGGTTGATCTATATATTTTTTTCTTTCCTCTCCAGGTTGTGAAGTTATGAAACGACGAGATTATCTGACTTTTTTTATTTTTTAAAAAAAAGTTGTGAGGTTTTTGTTGCAAGAAAGTAGCCACACGGGGGGTATAATAATGTTTTATTTGCAGCTAACGCATATTAATGCTGCCATGCATAAATTTTATTTGATACATCACAATACGAAAAGTTAGTAGAAACAGAAACTGTAGTTGGGAAGCCGATGAGCATGTGTAATGGACCCCAGGCCTTTCTTACGATCCGTCATGCAAGGAGAAGGTGCGCTGTCTAGACGTCCGGTGTTGCTTTAAGACTGAAATTCCTAGTGTTCGTAGTGGAGCGGTGCCGTGATGCTGTGCCCGGCAGGTTGCAGCCGCCGCCCCTGCCGTGACGTCAGAGCGGTCAGGTTTTTGTGGCCGGCGCTGTGACCTTGGCGCTCCGCCGGGGGCACGTGTTCGACGCCCGGCAACCGGGCGCATTCCACACACGCCCAGCGACCTCGCGTGGTCTGCGTGCGGCCCCAGGATCGTTTTTTGTGCTCCGCTGCCCGCGACAGTCCCGTCTGGGTTAGGGTACAACGACTGGAGAACGCACAGTGAATTCCTCACTGGAGCCAAAGACGGTCGGCGGCGCTTACGTAAACTAATATAAACAATATGTTGCTCTTATAGTCCAGTTGCTTATCTATGTATGTAATTATATAAAACTGTAACGGAGGTGAATGGCAAATTCAAAATGTATATATACTTTTTTTTTAATATTCAGATAGATTAACCAAAACAACAATTCTATGAATTTTGTATGATTGTTTTATCATCGAGCAAAAATTGGTGAAAAGATTTTGATTATTTTTTTGCAGAGTTTGAAAGCATAGTGTCTGTCTTGATATCTGAGTTATGAGTCAACTGGCGACAGAGCAGTATGTTACATTTCGTTTGAACATTAAACTTTTACATTGATCTACATAAGCATGTCGTTTAACGTTTTTTCAAAAAGAGTAACATGTTGAAACACACAACTTTGGTTGTTGTTGTTTTAGGGCGCTTCGTACTTTGGTAAATCATATTTCTTTAAATCGCACTTAAGTTATCTTTTCAAAGGATGTCAATTTATTATTAAGATGGGAGATACTTCTTATTTATTTTGTACTTTTCTTCATACGTATTTCCGTTTGGCATATGAATTGGATTTTATAAGTTATAAAATTTTAGTAAATTATTCATGACGAGTTGACGAAAAACGACGGCTAGCATGGAAAATATATTTAACAAAATAAATGGTGTGAGGAAGTCCCTGAAACCAAAACGATTTATTTTGCTGTTTCTCTTTTTATGTTTGTTCCTTCCCGCATCATGGAAAATTTTTCTAAAAACTTACTGTAACTGAGTTTTCACAGTTTGAAATTAACATAAAAAACCGTATTTAATTTTTGAAAAAGCCTCTATTTTGTGAAAATAACAGAGACATGAAGTACATATTTGAATAGAACGGAAATATATCTACATTGATTGAAAAACAAACAGATTTAAGTTACATTATTGGCTGCACTTAGTTTGATGGTTAACCAATACCCATGATTCAAAAGTACGAGAATTTCTTCTTCTAATTGTAAATGTAACTTTTGTAGTTTGCATATAAATCAAGTTGTAAGTATACCTGTATTTGAGTACAAGATGTGATGTGACTATTTTCATCCAGAGAAACTGATATTCTTTATGGGTAAGATTTGAACCAGGGCAATATGAAAATATTTTTACTATTTTAAAGAATTTATATGTTAGTACCACACATTATAATTTTATCTCAGTGGTTCAGATTTTGTTATGTTATTATTAGAGAGTAGATCAAGGAATTGTATAAGCTATGATTTTATTGCACTGCCTTAATATTGGTTTTTGTATTGTGGAAGTGTAATGAAACACTCAACAAAAAAAATCAATCTATCTATCATCAATCAATATCTATAAAACGAAAACAGAGTATATTCGTGCCAGAAAAACTAAAATCTACTGCGCAGATTTCGACGGGATTTTCACCGTTTTGAAGCTTAGAATGTCAACTCAGTTGGTTGGCACGTCACATAACGCAGGAACATTAAATGAAATTCTGAATGTATGATGAGGAATACCACAGATGGAACCATTAGATGCAGCATGCTTCGCACTAATTACACAATTACAACGTCGCGACCATAGCCTTTAATGAAAGCAATAAGATAACTTTACAATAATAACTATTTTGCACATTAAACAAACCTTGAAGTATTCTTTCCTTTAATTCTGGATATTCAATTTTTAAACACCATAGATAGCTGTAAAAAAAAAAGAGATTTTCATTAACCAGGATCTC
Organism: Vandiemenella viatica; assembly: GCA_031002005.1. Lineage (NCBI taxonomy): Eukaryota > Metazoa > Arthropoda > Insecta > Orthoptera > Morabidae > Vandiemenella > Vandiemenella viatica. The sequence goes on along the minus strand of CM061920.1, from coordinate 315,625,256 downwards.
TGCAGTAGGCCTACAACTACATTGTCTCTGGCCATTAGCATTAGTCTTCTGTTTGAATAAAATAATTTATTTACGATAATAATATTCTGGATTCTTTTTTGATATTTGTATAAAAGGCTGAATCTGCGGAGTTAAAGTATCTGGCGTTTCTAGCAAAAAATATATCTATTGACTTCGCAATTGAATCAAATGTGAGCTTCTAACATAATCTAGCGTTGTTTAGTAAAGTAGTTATATAATTTCTTAAACAAATTAATGAAGCTTGATACACATTAATCTTTTCAGACGAATGAAAATAGTGTACGTGCAAATAAACTTCAACCCACCCGTTTCTTGGTAGGGGGCGTTTGAATCTAGATTTGCATTAATTTAAAAAGAAATTGGCGTGAATTTTATAAATCTTAGTACAAATGTTTCTCATTGCGGGAATAAAAATAGCGTACTGGTAAATCTACGCCAACTATGGCAACGCCGGGAACTCCGCTAGTTAGGGATCGAGCATAAACCACGTAGCTCCATTTTGGCATCCTGTGAACCCCCCCCCCCCCAACGTAGCCCTTCGTGGCTTTTGCCTCAAGCCCCTCCCCCCCCACGTAGAACGTAGCTTTTTTCCCTTTTGATTCAAAAAGACATTTTGTACTGTTTTCTCTTGTCAGACTATTGTAAATTACATAAGGAGATAATTAACTGAGGGAAATAAACATTCACATGCTGTTGTGAGTTCAGTTCCTCATTTTAACTGTGAAAAATGTTATGAAAGGAAAGCTACGTGGCCTGGATCGGAACCCCCCCCCCCCCCCCCCCCACGTAGCCCAGCGTAGCCTTCCAGCTACCCCCCCCCCCCTTGGACCGAGCCACGTAGTTTGTGCACGGTCCCTTATTAATAAAAGACGAATGCTGAAAGTTTATTTCGTCTTTGGATGAATTTGTTTTCGTTATTAGATATCATTAGCGATTGATATTTATATTTTTTATAGTGATAATGGCTTTTACTAATAATTTATCACGATAAAAAACATTCGACACATCTACCAACTCTCATCTTTTTATCAGCAAAAACGTTACAATTTCTACTGTCGTATTTAATAACGAGCTGTGTTGCAATACGATTAAGGTTTACCAAGAAGCACCGACATTTTTATGGTATTATCAGCACAGTGCCAGGGGGAAACAGATCAGAAGCAACACAGGAATCGTCTTCTCAATTATTTGTTTAAATGTATATATTACGTATTACGCGCCAGTGTGGCTCAGTGCGTTCACACTTATTGTACAGAAAACACAAAGTTACTTGTTTCTCAAACAGATGGCAACACTTAACTTCCCCCAATAGTACTAACGACTACCTAGCAGTAGGTGTAAAATGCTAGGCGTCAACAAGTGCACGCGGGCGCAGGTAAAACCAAAGCTCCAAATTTGACCGTAATGTTGAGAAAAAGTGGTGAAGAACAAGATTCAACGATCATAATCTGTGACCCTAAATTCTCAAGCCTGTCAGCTAACTGAGAACTATCCTAGACTTCTTACATAACCCCCTCCCCCCCCCCCCAAAAAAAAAATGTTACCGGTTTACACCTAGTATTTTACAATTGAACTGTTGATTGGATAGCGAAACGCATTAATACGAAGAAACAGTTCCCTCGTTTTAAGTTACCATATCACTATTTTGCCAGTTCTTACTATCTTAAGGAGCGGTAATAGTGATGATAAAATTATGAAAATTTTGCGTCGTAAAAGAAAAAAATTTTCTCTGTGTTGTTTCCAACTAGGATATGATTTAATATTGGAGCAGAAACACTGTCTCTCTCAGGCATATATTTAAAATGTATATTTACAGTAAGTTTTGTTTGAATTGAAGTATTTTGTAACATATTCGAAATGAAAGCCGACGTATTTTAATTCCTTTTTATTTATTTCTAGAATAAGGTCTGGTAATTACAAACTCTCAGCTATGTCGAGCCTGCTAGTGTTTCCTGTACTCCATACGCTTTATACGAGCTTTTTTTTTGTAAGCATTCGACACAATGAATTTAGGGAATGAAAAAACTCACATTTAAAGCGTCTCTCTAAAATGAAGTTTTTTCCGAGCAACAAGCTAATGAGGAAGAATGAAGACAGAATTTAAATGGCGATGGCATACCGGAATCAGGTAGGTTCTTTGACCTGGAGGAGAGGATAATTTTTTTGTATATGTCCTCCAGCTCCTTATTTTTCAAATGATATTCTCGTAATATTGAGTTAATTTTTTTTGTCATTTTTGGTTCAGTTTATCTTTGACAGCGGAAACCTTTTTGTTTCACAATCGTAACATAAGTTTCATGTGTAGTAGAATGGCGTAGTGGTTTTAAAAAATCTAGAAGTTAGATTACTACGATCTTTTCACGCACAATATCAACGTTGCTGACCTGAACTGTGTTGAATAGTAGGCAAGCTCTAGAGCAGAAGAACAGGTATCCAGCAAGACAATGAAATATTTATATGCGCTCATTAAGTTCTCAAGACACAAATTTGATTTAGTTTTTTTTATGTTTTTCCGTTTTACGCTTTTTACGATTAGTCACTGCACATCATGTTAACAGCTCTGTTTTACTATCTTTTTTTCCTTTGTTGTAAGGGAGCGTGCACAAACCACGTAGCTCCATTTTGGCCTCCTGTGAACCCCCCCTCCCCCTCACGTAGCACTACGTGGCTTTTGCCTCTACCCACCCCCCCCCCCCCCCCCCCCACGTAGCACGTAGCTTTTTTTCCCTTTTGATTCCAGAAGACATTTTGTACTGTTTTCTCTTATCAGACTATTGTAAATTACATACTGAGATAGTTAAATGACGGAAATAAATATTCACATGCTATTGTGGGTTCTGTTCCTCATTTTAACTGTGAAAAATGTTATGAAAGGAAAGCTACGTGGCCTGACTCGGAACCCCCCCTCCCCCCATGTAGCCCAGCGTAGCCTTCCAGCCAACCCCTCCACCCCCCCTGGACCGAGCCACGTAGTTTGTGCACAATCCCTAATGGAATATTACTCCTGTAAACTTTTTGATATCTATATATAACACTAGCATTTCTCGTATACACTGCTTTACACGCGCAGATGACGTGTATGGAAATTCTTTAATCTTTTTATTTTGGTCGTCGAAACGTCGTCGTTTTATGACACCATCCGGCTGGACACCCGTGAAACTTTCATTGAAAAAAAAAAATGAATTAGAGATACCTTTTTAAGCTTAGAAGATAGAGCTCTTCAAGAAGATTTTTGTTTTTTTTGTTCTGACTTTATGCCTCGTCGAAGTCGAAGTCGTTAGAGACAGGAATGGACAGGTGGCAAGGAATAGGAAAGAATTCGTCCATAGAGTTTTGGAAGAACCATCATGGCATTTGCCTGTAGTGATTTTGGAAAACCACGGAAAACCGAACTCTAGATGGCCGGACGGGAATTTGAAACCGCGTCCTCCCGAATGCGAGGTCAGAGCGTTACCACACACTCCTCTGGCTTCGGTTCAACTGTTTGAAATTTTGCCAAAATCGGTGCAGTGGTGTGCCTCTGTATGTGGGAACAAACAAATAAAAAATATCGAGACTTTATTTTTTTAAATAAAATTATGAAAGGCGTTAACTGCAGTTCGTACTATGAACTGAAGAGAAAAATAATAGCGGATAGATGCTACCGACTGTCCTGCGAATTGGTAACAGAGAGAGAGTATTCAATAGTTATTTGGATGGCTGCATTGTCTAAGATACATTAACAACTACTGTCAAAAATTATGACTGTAAACAAACACCATATTAACGTTTCTTGCGTTCTTATTTTCATGTGCGATTAATGACGCGTACAAAACACACCCGGAAGCTGGCCGCTATAATTGTAGTGCGCAATTAGGAAGTGTACGCGAAAAGGAGCAGCACTACTATAATGCCAGCGAGAAGCAATTTGCGAAGGGGAATGTGAAAGCGGGCGTAATGTATGCGTGAGGTTTACTGCTGGTGACGCAGGTGCCCGCATGTTAGCCGCCTTTGCGGCTACGAAGCCGGCAGCATGCAGAGGAAGTCATCACTTACGGGTGTTACGACCGTGAGGTGGACAGTGGGTTCCCCGCTTTTGCCAGCGGGGACCAAGGACAACAAGCGGAGATATTTTTGCGGCGGCGTGTTCCTTATAGTACCCGTCAGAGATGTTACAAACTTGTGCTGGCGATATACGGACGGGACACTGATTCTGCCAACAAAGCGTAATTGAGTGTAGAACAGGAAACTAGCAGTAAATGAAATTAATCATATTCTGAGCCTACTACACTCCTTGCAAGATTTTAGGATCGATCCTCGCATTCGGGAGGACGCAGGTTCGAATCCTCGTCCGATCATCCAGATTTGGGTTCTCCATGATTTCCCAAAATCATTCCAGGTGAATGCCGGGAGGTTCCTTCAAAGACTATGGTCGAATTCCTTCCAGTTCCTTTCCCACAGTCGTTTTCTGCCATTAATGATCTCGAAGACGGTTAAAGCCACAAAAAAAAAGGAATAATATCGATTCCCTTTTTCGATAATGTCCCAGAAAGAAACAATTTTTCTTTTTTCCGATGCTGAGCGTTCTGTTTTACGGATCTTCTTGTTAGAGAAGAACCAGCCTTGAGACGTTATAGACTATAAGTGTGGAAATTTGAGAATATGATAAATATTTTAGCCTGGATCATGAAATGGGGAATTGTACAGAAAATAAAATTTTATTAAAATATTATTAATTGCCCTAATTATTGTACGCTTCTAACGTTTATAGATTCTAAAACTTCTTTTAAATTATAATTTCAATTTGACTGCTAGTTTAAAAATCACTTCCTGCAACAACTGGGAATAGCTGGTGTCTGTGGGCATTTTTATTTTTTTACGGATATACGGTTCGTCGAAGCCATGGTCATTGGAGCTGGAAAAGATGAAGGCACAAGGAATGTGAAGGAATTCGATTACGACTTCCTGAAGGAAACTTTCCAGCATTCGCCTGGGAAATCATGAAACACCAAAATCTCGATGTGGATTTGAACCGGCGTCCTTAATATCAGATAGAGTCCTATCAGTCGGGTGACTAACAATGTGAAATGTCAATTGTTTGATGGGTATGAGTCAACTAGAAGCAAATCCCAATAAGTACAAACGAATTATTATTAAATTTCTTACAAAATAAAAGCAAAATCAATGAAAAACTTGTAAGAACTTTTAAACAAAAATACTTTGTTGACGAAATATCAGACTCAAGCACCAACAAATCGGGTAAAGCTTTCTAAGACTGTCAATAACGTATCGAGAATGAACTATAAATAATTCAGAGTGGATGTTCATGTTACAAAGTTTCAGAGCCAGGTTTCTTCGAATAAGGGAGCGCGCATAAACCACGTAGCTCTATTTTGGACTCCTGTGAACCCACCCTCTCCCCACGTAGCCCTACGTGGCTTTTAGCCTCTCCCCCCCCCCCCCCCACCCCGCACGTAGCACGTAGCTTTTTTCCATTTTGATTCCAGAAGACATTTTGTACTGTCTGCTCTTGTCAGAGTATTGTAAATTACATACGGGGATAATTAACTGAGGGAAATAAATATTCACATGCTGATGTGTGTTCTGAACCTAATTTTAACTGTGACAAATAATATGAATGAAAACCTACGTGGCCGGCTCGGAAACCCCCCAAGTAGCCCAGCGTAGCCTTCCAGCCAACCCCTTCCCCACCCCCACCCCCCCGTCCCGAGCCACGTAGTCTGTGCACTCTCCTTAATACCTGAATTTAAACTTTTTTCCGTATGTCAGGAACAATATGACACGGAAATCTCCTACGGTATAAATTTTATGGACCGTTGTGCCAATGCGCGGACTATGCAGCGAAACCAGTTTTGGAGTGTGTTAGCGACTGCACGTCTAAGTTTTTTTGGTCTAAATGACCATCCAGATCTCATTCAGAATTTATATTGATAGATATATCGATTCCACATATTGAATCCCAACACTCCTCGTCTTTCTGGTTGCCCCACAGTCAAAATCACCTTAGGAAGTGACCCTATTTGAATCACTGTGGAGTGGAGAGTCTGGTTTGATGCAATCTTCCTCTCCTCTCCTCCTCTTCCATCCCTTCCTTTCTTGAGCTATCCTCTTCATGTCTACATATCCCCTCCACTAACAAATTAACCAATGCAGCATGTCTCAAAATATGACCTACCAGCCCCTCTCTTCTTTCTGAAAGCTACTTCCACAAACATCTTTCCTCACCCATCATTTCAAAAACTCGTTCATTTCTTACTTTGTCAGTCCACTTAATTTTCAGCATTCTTCTGTAGCACCAAATTTCAAATGCTTCAATTTTGTTTCTTTCAGATACAGTAGAACTGCAATTATCCGAACTCCGATTATCCGAATAGCTGATTATCCGAATCGCTCTTTTAATTAAAACGGAAACGTACTGCGTTTCAAAAAACAATGATTCTGCCTACATGCCACATGAAACTTCTCACTGACAAGCGGATGCGCGATTTTGCTGCCAGAAAACAGGTGAATACAGTCTAACAGCTTACTTTGACAGAGATGTTCAGCAAGCAATGACTTTTTTTTTTTTTTACAGTACGGTACGTACATTGTACTACTGCACAACACTTGTAACTATGCTTAACTTGTAAAAGTGTTGCCTTTTCATTTAATAAATTAAAAGCTCTTTTCCTTTAAATACAGTTTCTTCTCCCATTTTCAACATTCATACAGTAATTAATTAAAATAGACACTTTTTCGGGAAAAATCCAATAATCCGAATGGGGTCCGGTCCCAATTGGTTCGGATAACAGGAGTTCTACTGAAATTCTAAACTCCATGTTTCGCTACCGTAAAGTGCTGTACTGCACACAAGGAGTTTTAAAATGTTCTTGCTAAGTCCTAGATCAATGTTTGAAACTAAAATATTTATCTTTTTCATGAAGGCTCTTTTTGCTAGTGCTATTCTGCTTTTAACATCATTCCTGCTTTGGCCATCGGTTGTAATTTTGTTTTCCAAGTATCAGAATTTACTTACTTCTCCTATTGCATCCGATCCTATCTTTATATTTAATCTACTGTGATTGGTATCATTTCTATTACATTTCATCACTTTTGTCTTGCTTTGATATATATTCAATCCAAAATCTTCCTTCAATGGTTTGTTCATGCCATTCAGTAACTTCTCAATATCCTCAGCCTGTTCCGCTAACAAGACAATGTCATCAGAAAATCGTAGCATACTTATTTTTTCTCATTGAACATTTATGCCACATGGAAATTTTTCTTTTAGTTCCTTTATTGCTTCTTCTACATACAAGTTGAATATTAACAGGGATATACTACAACCCTGTCTCGCGCCCTTTATAAATGATGCGTGTTTTTCGCGATTCGCTACTTTTACTTTAGCCAAGTGATTCTTTTATCTCGATATTTTATACTTCTTCAAAATTTTGAACATCTTGTCCAACCTAACATTATCGAAAGCATTTTTTTCTATATCAACATAAGTGATGTATTTGTCAACTGTCATCCATACCATAGCGTGCATGATACAACATGATATAATGTACAATGAAATGTAAGCAAGTCAGGGGAGTTTAGAAGAATAGAAACTTTCGAGATATGAGTATCTGCCACGATAATGAGAATATTATGAATGAAAAAATAAACCCTATAAACCCATAGCTCCATTTTCGAAGAACTGGAAACGAAAAAGAGAGCAATCTCGTATGGTACCAGTAAATCTAAAATCATGTGGACATATTTTCGTCGACAGGGAGATAATTTGAAAAAAAAAAAAAAATTATAATCCAGCGAAAAGTGTAAAAACATCGTTCGCGCGGAAGGTATACAAGACGACGATTGGATCATATTGAGAAGACGACTAACTGGACAATAGCTCAACTGTCCCGAGCAGCGAAAGATATGAAAGACTGTGTAACGTGTCCCTTGATGGGTCATCAACTTTGAACTCTCAAAGACAGACTGCAAAAGCGATGTGTGGCTCATATGACCAAATAAAAACTTTTACGAACAATAAAACATTTCCTGGAATGCTACGAGATTTTGTATGTATGCATTTAGGCAGTTAAAAGTAATTAGAAGAAGATAGTCTTGTTCTTATATTTCAGCATCCAAATTAAGAAAAGGGGGGAGGGGAACGGAATTTTACTGCTGTCCACCAGACACAGTGGCGTAATTCTATACACTTTGTTTCGATTGAATTGAACTTTCACAAGCATATCTATTTTACTAATAGCAAAACAGGTCCATAAAAAAAAATGCAAAACAATTAAAACTGTAGGATGACACAAGCCATCACTTAGAGCACTAAAGACGTAAATGTTTAGTTTTTTAATATTTATTTCATGCCCAACTCCCCGTTTTATATTTTTCTGTTAGCAAATAAGTCAAAGGTATGTATGTAAACATGATATCACAAAGACAAACAAAAGTTTACATTTTATTACTAAGTTGAAATGGATGAAAGGGAAGTCAAGTATAATATCCGGGGAAACGAAACTCCAAGATATTGAAACTAACAGTTAATAACACAGAACTTTTTTCCTAGATATTTCACATAATTTGGCAACTTTATCCCTGCTACATAAATCTGATGCTGGGTCAGATGATATATCTCTAACAGTTTAGATGTGACTGTTATTAGAGACATCAGTTCCTGAAAAATATGTACTCAATTGTAAGTACCTATGTATAATCATTGCGTGTAAACAATGATATATTAGAAAATGGAACTTGTGTGTTTAAAACCTGTTGAACCGAATACCAGAATTACAGCATTTTCAGCAAAGATAATAACTGAACACTGATATTTAAAAAGCAAAATTATATTACTTGAAAGAAGCTAATATGGTCTAATAATCACATAACCAGACACGAAAGCACTGTTTATCTCAAGACAAATTCCTTTGGCGTTTAGCGTTCTCGCCTCGCATTCGGGAGGACGGCGGTTCGATCCCCGTCCGGGCATCCAGATTTGGGTTTTCCATGGTTTCCCAAATCACTCCAGGCAAATGCCGGGATGCTTCCTTCAAAAGGCCATGGCCGAATTCCTTCCCATTCCTTGCCCCCATCCTTGCCCCCCATCCTTTCCCGTCTCTAAAGACCTCGATGTTGAGAGAC
>CM061920.1:315574694-315615112 GCA_031002005.1 Vandiemenella viatica | reverse complement strand
CGTCATGCACCATCACCTCCGCTTTGAATTTAAGGTCAAACAACTATTTGTGTGGCTGGGTTGACCACGGACGCTCATGTGAACTATGTCAAATGATTCACCTTCTACAATTATGACTAAGGGCTACCTGCGAAATATTGTGTTTTGTCTCAGGAGCCTGCTTAAACTTAAGTAAGTAATGGGTCACCTGATATATATATATATTTGAGGTTTTTAGTCATCGAATCGAAAGTTGTCCGGTTTCAATATAGGTCTAGGTCTGTAGTGTTTCATTTTTTTTTCATTAGTCTCTAGACAGATTTGATGTAGTTCTGCATCTCTTCATATACCGAAATATTCTCTTGATCTCAACATACCAACTACAGCCAACATCACTAATTATGTGCTTCATTTATTTTAATCTTTGGCTTCCTCTTCCGTTCCGTTCTTCGACTATTTCCTCAGCTAAGAAATTAATCAATGTGTTAAATTGGTAACTGCCTTTCTCTCTGTTCTTTCCGTGAGATACTCGCAAAAAGGCCTTTCCCCATCCACCATTCGTAAAACAAGTTCATTTCGTACTTTAACTATCTATTTAATTTTCAACATCCTTCTTTCTGATTTCAAAATTTCAATATTCGCTTCCGGCATATGTGTATCAACTTTGTAGGGCGCTACACCACTGTCAAATCTTAGTTCATGTAAAGCGGAAAAGGACGCGCTCCAACGTTCCCTTAAACGTAAAACTGTAGGTCCCCTTTACCCACTGAGATCACTTTTTTATATATGTTCCAGGAAATGCACATAAATCCCAGAAATCATATTTTTTAGTAGAAATCGTAAAATATGCGCTTTTACTTATATTTTAAAGAAATTGTCCTGTTAAATAAACACACGAAACTTAGACGTTAAGGTCTTCTTCATCAACTGTGCCAGGACTATTCCTGTTGTAGAAGCGGAAAAATTTAACTGCATATGTCGTATTTTAAAATGCTGCCACTAAATTAAAAAAAAAAGACAGTTGCGTAATTCAGCATTAAATTGTGGTACTGAGCAAAGAATAAGTGAAGTGAAAGAAAATTGTTTTAAATAAGATTATCACGTTCCGTCAGTACATAATATGACGTGTGCGCAAGAGCTAATAGTTTCTTGTATCGAATAGAATCAGTAGCTTTGAAAAGCATTTTATTCTTTTTTTTTGGTACATGGAACGAATAATGTGCTACCAGCCACTTTTATGGAAGCTATGGAGAATCACGGGACAACAACACGAGGAGAATCATATTTTTTTATTAGACTGATGACGCCGTTGTTAAAGCCGGGGAGGCCAATGGGCAAGGAACGAAAAGATAATCAGCATAGGCGATTAGTAAGAATTGTCTTGTTAGTTTGAGAAACAATAGGATACTACGTGGCTCGGTTTAGGGAAGGAGGCTTGGCTGGAAAGCTACGCTGGGCTATGTAGGAGGAGGAAGTTTCCGAACCAGGCCACTTAGCTTTTCATTCATATTACTTGTCACAGTTAAAATGACGTAAAGAACACACAACAACATGTTAATATTTATTTACGTCATTTAATTATCTCCGTGTGTTATATACGATAGTTGACAAGAGAAAACAGTACGAAATGTTTTCTGGAATCTATACGGAAAAATCTACGTGCTATGCGGGGGGGGGAGGGGGGGTAGAGACAAAAGCATCGTCGGGCTACGCGTGGGGAAAGGGAGGTTCACAGGAGGCCAAAATGGAGCAACGTGGTTTATGGACGCTCCCTTAATATCGAGAATCAAGCGCTGGCATCCAAGATGCCAGAACCGACTGTTAGGCAAAATCAAAGGTGGATCGCAAACCGAGCATGGTGGGTGAGTGGTTAACGTTCTGGCCTCGCATTCTGGAGGACACCGGTTCGAATCCTCGTCCGGGCATCCAAATTTGGATTTTCCATGGTTTCCCCAAATCACTCCAGGCAAATGCCAGGATTCTTCCTTCAAAAGGCCATGGCCGAATTTCTTCCCGATCCTTGACTCCAGTCCAATCCGCCTCCAATGACCTCGACGTCTTGATGTGTAAAGTTATAAGTAAAAAAAAATAAAAAGTGGAGCGCAAATGCAGTTACAAATATTAATTTTAGCCTCGTGTATTCAGACGATGGGTTCGAATGTAACAAATTGTGTGAAAACGTTCAGTCACCAATTCATAGTGAATCGCGTACAACAGCTGATGATATAGAAATATATTGTCAAAAAAACGATGACGAACAACCAACGATACAAAATTCCGGCATGAGGATCTACTGACAGAATGAAGTACACCATCGATATTCTCTAAGATGTATAATTAGGAGGAAAAATTAAGGAGTCTTGAATTAAAAATAATGAAATATTACGATGTGAAAAGATAACCAACTTTCTCTTAGCTGGCATGTGGAGTTGCTGATTTTCCATGGCAGAAGAAAATTATTTTTTTTTAATGGCTTTGGGGACTTTTATTTATTCAGTGAGCTCAAAATTGGGTGGCGGGGAGGGGCGGGGGTCAGTAATAATCTCACGTAAACTTTTAACTTCAGATTCCACCCTTCAAAGAGCAGTAGAGCTTATAGAAAAAAGTCTTCAAAATTACGAGATTAATATCAAGTTAAGAAGAGGTGGTCTCAACAGACCTCACCAAATCTAATCAAGGAGGAAGGGGTGGTCGAAATTTTAGTAAAAGCACTTCACGTAATTAATGGATACCTCATCAACGTCGACGAACGGGGCAAAAGGCGGGAAGGAATTCGGGCTTGGAACGTCCAGGGATTCGTGGGAAATCAAATCTGGATAAGGGGATGAGATTTTGAACCCATGTCCTCCAGAATGCTAGGCCTAAGCGTTGCGGCTCGCCCACCGGGTTCGGTGAGAAAATTCCATCATCCAGCACTAACGAGAGAAAACAGTGTAGCAAGTAATATAGAAATGAGCAACACCAAAAGATGAGATGAATGTGGTGGGTAAATATATATATATAAATATGGAGAGCACGCTCTAATGGGCAGCCTCCCTAGACACCATTTTTCCCATTTTCTGTACCCACCTACTTTTGTCCTCAACAAGTTTCGACTTTAAATTCTTTGGTAATTTGGTAAATTATTCATCATTTCTCTAAGTAACTTATCCTAATCCCTGACCCCATTATCTACGAAAGAAAATCTTCCCACATCCTTGTGTCTGGATATGGAACATCACCTCGTAAAACGACTAATATAGACTCGCAACATATGCACAACAGAACTTACAGTTACATCGACCAGCGTGTAACGAAACCGTTGTATTTGCTTCTGTGTAAAATTATATTTGTGACTTTATTGCTGGTTAAACTTTACTGGATTATTATTTAATTTCTGCAAGTTACAATTATTAGTTCCATAATGGAATCACAATAAGCTCTCTATTTAGTTAAGAAAGTATCTAAATACTAATATTGGCTACCAGTAAAGTCACTGGCTTCATAGAATAATCTTGTTGAGTAATCGAATAAACTTTCAGTCACTCCCGAGCACCTTGTGGAGGGAAAGAACTGGGGGCAAGGCAGCGGAAGGGATTAGGCCATGACCACTTCAGGGAACCATCCCGACATTCACCTGCAGTGATTTTCTGAAACTGTATATAATCGAAATGGGGATTCGAACCTGCGTCCTCCCGAATGCGAGTCCACCACGCTCGGTCTGTCACATCATAAGAGAATAAAAACCAAAGATGAGATTAGTTCACATTTTTCATTTTATAGAAAAAGTAGTGTACGAAATTAGTTATTGTTGATAATGGTCTCCGTACTTTACAGGATGTTAGCATTGGTGGCCGAGCATATATGCAAATTAATGTCCTTTGTAGCAACAAGTTATACCCTGTCTGAAGAACACAGCAAAATGTTATGGCACTAGAAGTAAAATGAACTTTGCAAGGTTTTGTCATTTGCTCAAACTGGTATCAGGTATTAAGGAATACATATCATTAATATGCTCCCAAAACATCTCAAATATCTGTCAGGAGAAAATAAAATTCAGAAACAAATTAAAAGAATTTTTAATTGAAAACTCCTTATCCATAGAAGAATTTCTTTCAAAGGTGTCTGGAAAATAATTCCCAGTGTCTCGTATAAATGTAGTTGACATAATTAATGTAATATTTTTCTGTGACAGTGCTTTTTCTGGTGAGAACATCAATTTTTTTACGTAATTATTTTGCTGTAAATTTACTTCTTTACACATTGCATAGTGTCAGTACACATACACATTAATGTGCTTTGTAGGTATCAATTATATTCTGTTTGAAGAAATAATAAAAGACATAATTATTGGGTTAGAACTAAACATGATCTTCAGAAGAATTGTAATGAGTAATGAGTATATTTTGTATATTGACGTGGTGCCAGAAGCATTCCTGTTGTCAATATTTCTGGACGCTGAGTGTGCGATTGATATTGTTCGTACGCATTTTATTTCTCAATTGGGCTTTACGTTCCCATTGTCAAAGATTTTGCAACGAACTATCCGTCCAATCACATAGACTCATAGAGTAATTTTGGGAATGATTTAAAAAAATTGATATCTGCAAGGCCTGGACTTGGAATCAAACTGTTGTCCTTTCGAATGCTCGAATAGTTGTGAATAATGGTCTAGTGTGTGGATTAGCGAATACTATTAAAGAGAGCAAACCCGGCGAGGTGGTTGCAAGATACGGTAATAAACGATCCAGGGTCATCAGTCCACCGGAAAAATCGGCTGCGGGCTCCTAAGATTAGCCATTCAACAGGTGAGACAGCGTGGAGAGATTAATGAAGACGCGGGGGAAAAGAAATAAGAAGACGTGTGGCAATCTACACGCCGTAACACGTGGACGGTGGATAAATTTGAATAATGAGTGTACGTCGGGCACAATGGAGGTGCGACGGACAGGTTGGCCCGAACGCCCGCTCGCCCGTGAAAAATGGCTGCGTCCGACGCGACGGCTTCGCGCTCTCACTGCGTCCTTGGGCGAGATGCTTCAGAACGCAACGCAGCCGCCGCAGGTTGTAGCTATAGTGGTATACATAGTGGTATATAGTGGTTCCGTCGCTTGTATATCATCAAGAATCCTTAACTGACAACTAATGCAGTATTAATAATTTCTCAATTCTTAACGTTCTGTTACCAAACGGAAACTAAATCCTATTGATTATTATTTTAATTATGGCTTTACGCCTCGTCGATATCGAGATCATTAAAGGCGGTAACCGGCTTCAGGCAAGGAACGGGAAAGAATTTGGATTTTTAATTTAATTTAATTAAGATGGAGCACTTTCTCTGGCGGCAAATTCCCTACACATCCATATTCACCTTTCCTTTTCCCATCTACTTTTTCCCTCTACTAATTTCAACTTTAAATTCTTTTTGCGTTTTTGGTAAATTATTCATCATTTCTTTTTGTAATTTATTCCTAATCCTCACGCCCTTCCCTCAGAAAGAAATTCTCCCCACGCCCTTCGAGTGCCGATTTGTGGTCATGGCCACATTTTTTCCTTCCGTACATCTGTAATCATTCTTCCACAAATATCTTTCCACGACTCTCTTCACCCTCCTCCTGTCTTCCAGTAAATCCCATTCCAGTTCCTTTATCATGTCACTTACTGATCCAGGGACAAATCTAGTAGCCCTTCTTTGCACTCCCACCAACTCCTATGTTTGATACCCAAAATGTGAATCCCATATTACGCTACCATATTCAAGTAATGGTTACAATTAGGGTCACCTTACACAAAGATTTGTCTGTTGCATTTGCCATTACGTAGATGCTAGCAATTCCATAGCTTAGACACACCCAGTTGACATGAATTAATGGTCGAAAAGACTCGCCGACTTCATTCGCATAGCCTAAATTCAAGTAGGTTTAATGAACCCAATTCCCTAACCTATCTGGTACATACTCTCATCACTCTCTGCAACAAGTGAAGTATTTTAACACCTTTTCCTACTACCTGTCTAATGTGTACAGCCCAGTTGAGCTTGTTATCAAATGATAGATATTTAGATTTCAAGTCTTCAACAAGCAATTCATTCCTCACTTTATAATCATAATCAACATTTAGTTTTTTATCTGTAAGCCTAATAAACTAACTCTTCTTTGCATTTATCTTCATCCCATGGTTGACCAACCAACTAGATATCCTGTCCAGATGATCCTGTTGAGCCTTCTACCGTTTTGATCCTGTTATACAGCATTATGTCATCTGCCAAAACATAACTTTTGATTGTAATCATTTAAAAAAATGGCATTTGGCTAGTTCTTTTAACAAGCTTCTAATAATTTTATCGGACATTTAGAATCACTTCTGTAGGTTCAATAAGTATTTTTAACTACTGTATTATAATTTAGCTAATTATTGTTTAATTTCTGTTAGATTGTATATAACCTTGTTCTGGATTATTGTTCCATTCTGTTTCATGTAAGAGTTCAGTTGGTAGTTTAGTTTAAAGCGACTGGCAATTAGTCTGCGAGACTATCGGCCGATTATCAAGCAGACACATTACGATATCTACCTCCGTTAAAATATTATACACAGTCCAGTCACATTAATGTGACCACCTCTCAAAAACTAGAATAACCACCTTTGGCAGAACGGACCGCTGAGAGGCGTGCAGGAAGAGAGTCAATTAGGTTTCTGAAGGTGTTCACTGTGATGTTGAGCCATGCCGACTCCAGTGCCGTGGCCAGCTGCTCTAGATTACGCGGTTGAGGATCGAGCTGGTCCCACAGATTCTCGATTGGGTTTAAATCAGTGCGTTTGCTGGCCAGGGGAGTAAGGTAAACTCATCCTGGTGCTCTTCGAACTACGCACATACACTGCGAGCTGTATGACACCTCGCATTGTCCTGCTGGTAGATGCCATCATTCTGAGGAAAAATTATTCGCATGTAGGAGTGTACATGGTCCGCAAGGACAGATACGTACTTGTGCTGATCCATCGTGCCTTCCACAATGATGAGTTCACCCAGTGAATGCTAACCATAATGCTCGCCTCTCCACTGGATCCTTCCGGCAATTGTTGCAGGGTGTTTGCTTTCATACGTTTCACGCCGTATGCGCCAACGTCCATCTGTCCGATGGAGCATAAAACGTGATTCATCGGAAAAAGCCACCTGTCCCCACTCTGTGAACAGCAGTTAGCATAAGTGCATTAACCAGGTGTCTGCTGCGGAGGCCAATGCGCATCAACGTTCGCTGAACCGTTGTTGAGGATACACTCTTGATAGCCCCTTGGTTCATCTGGGCGGTCAGTTGCTCAACAGTAGCACGTCTATTTGCCCGAACGCATCTCCGTAGCCTTCGTTCCCCTCTGTCATCTATAGCCCGTGGTGCACCACATGCTCCACACCGCTGATTTTGAATAGTGCCATTTTGCCATGCACGGTATAACTTTCACCACGGCGGCCACGTGAACAGTTCACAAAATTAGCCGTTTCCGAAATGGTTCCACCCTTGGCCCGAAAGCCAATAATCATGCCCTTTTGGACGTCAGATAAATCACTACGTTTCTGAATTACGCCAATGATTGAAATGCTTTACGATGCCCTAGGACATCCTTTATATACACTCCACTGTAACATGCTGCCACCTGCCTTCTGTGATTGGTTATTTCACGTTGACTTCGGAAAGTAGGTGTTGGTCACATTAATGTGACTGGACTGTGTACTAATCTGTGCTTTGGCTAAAAATCTCTGGAATCATACACTTACGGTGTAACATTTCGTTAACTACCAAATTAATTCCAAGCATGCAAGAAGAATACTTTGTTTGGAAACCTCGAATCGGTGTCTGTCCAGGTCGAAACTAGCATTCTTATGTCTAGTTAGCGTTTGTTGACATCTCGTGCCAGGGCACAGTTAATGAAATGATTAATTAAATTTCTTACGCCTCATTACAGTTACTTTACTAGATGTTAATATGACTTGATTTAAAATCCTCTAAATACAGATAATTAACAAAAATTAAACTAAGGACTGCCCAAAGAGCTATGGAGAGGTCAATGCTAGCTTTAACTAGAAAGACAAGAAAAGAGCAATTGACATTAGGTCAAGAATATACCAAAAATATACTAAAGTTTTCCGAAAATGCTGAAAAAATGCCAAAAAATTTGAAGGGCTCATTAACATGCCTACCAGGAAAATATCTACCCAAAATAAACTCTACCGTTATCAGGTCTACCATGAAAATCACTACCATTAAATACTTCTATCAAAATTAAATCCTACCAAAAATAATTATGTCAATAAACAATTCTACCATTTACGAACCCTTCAGCATGAAAACTCTGCATAAACATCTCTACGATGGGAACTACCGAACGCAATATCTACCATAAATATGTATACCACTTTCACTCTCTAGCAATCACATGTCAACGAAATTGTAATCCTACTAAAATAAAAATCTTTCTGGATTAATTCCATACCCCTAAACACCCCACCTTAAGGTAATTTTACTATTTTCTAATCTACCGCAAAATAACTCTACCAGAATTTAACTCTACCAGAAAAACTAAACTTGTTTAATGTAATGAAAAGAGCAGATAACATTAATTTGCTAGCTTCTGTAAGACCCATATCGTGGTACGTAAATTCTATCTTAAAAATTATTTGAAACAAATCTAAATATATATTTTAGTTAAAAATAACAATAAACAATACGTGTTTAATGTTTTATAACAATTGAATTATTTATATTTGTTCAAAAAAATTCTTTTGTTAAATCCCTTTAAAGAGATGGTTGCTTCATTGCAAGACAGGAGGAGGATGAGGAGGGTCATGGGAGTGTACAGGGCATATACTGGTGATGAGGCATGGAAAGATATTGCAATAGGTATGAAAAGTAGTGCATGGAAGGGAAAAGATGACCATGACCACAAGCTGGCACTCGATTTCAGGCACAAGGGTGTGGGAAGATTCTCTTTTTTAGGTAAGGGTGTCAGGGATTGGAATGAGTTACCAAGAGAAATGATAAATAATTTACCGAAAACTTTGAAAGAATTTAAAGATAAAATTTGTAGAGGGCAAATGTAGGTAGGTGCAGGATAGGGGGAAGATGGGTGTGTAGGGAAATTGCCACCGGAGCCTGTGCTCCATTGCAATTAAATTAAATTAATTAATTAATTAATTTACACTAGTAACATGTATAAAACAATCAACCTAAAATTAACAATAATTAATAACGGTTCTTTGTCACATATTGTTCCAATAAATAAATGAACAATAATAAATTTTATTACTCCAAGAAAATCGTTGCATTATCAGGAAAAATGCTAAACAATCTGCATAATTCAATTTTTATGCTAAATTACTTAAAATATGCTCAATTCAGCCAAAAAAATGTTAAGTTGGCAGCACTGCTCTCGGATCTGGCATCGCGGGTTCGATCCCTGGTCCGGCCATCTAGATTACTGTATTATATGGTTGACCGAAACCACTCAAAATACCATGGCCGATTTCTCCCCGAACTTAGTCTCTTATCCTCTCTTGGTTATAATGACTTCGACATCGACCAGCTTATTTCGAGTATTATGGGGCGTTAACGTTATCAGTTAAACAGCCTGCTTGAAGTTGATTGTTTTTACAGATAGTAACTATTATGTACTCCATTTAACAACTATGACCAGCCATTCAAGAGATATTGCGAAAGCCAGAACAATAAATGATAATTAATGGATGAAGATAACTATGGGGATATGACATAATCTCTTCTGCCATTCTGAGGAATAGCTGTAAAAGGAATTGGAACTGAAACATACTGTCGCGAAGGAATAGGCAAAACTTTGTATTAAAACAACATGCAGAAACTTTTTATAGTAGAAAAGAAAATACGGTGACGCACGAAATTGAGCTGGATGTTCCCGAACGCAGTTTGTCACTTTTAGTTGAAATAAGTCTGATTTACTTTCTACTGGACGCGATTGTGCAAATGTGATCACGATGAAATATAAAGCATATGCTCTACGAAGTTGAGATTGGAAAAACATTTATATTATGTGTCTAATAAAGGTACCTACATACAGGGGTATCGAATTTTGGTTCTTAACTAAAATATGAGCTTCAATAATAAACTGAAAGAACCTACAAAAATAAGTTGTTTGTTATATATGCTAGTATATACGCTTCTATTCTGGTAGCTCAGTGGTTAAGGCGCTTGCTTTCAAAACATTCCGAGTTCGAATCCCGGCAGGCGCAGGAATTTTGAGAATAGTGTTTAATCATATGAGCTATGCCAGGACGCTCCGCGGTTCGGATTCCACGTTAAACTGTAGGTCCCAGAGGAAAGGAACTGGCTATCTTACCTCTGACAAAATGGCTTAGTATGCCTCCTTCGGGACGATCCAACCAACCTTCGGGATGTGGACTATGTTAAGTTTTATACGCTTCTACTCGTCGCTGGGAACCTAAAATTCACGCATCTTCTCTAAATAAAATGTCACATTTAAGCGCCTGTAGCTTCATGTAATATGTCACAGCCAGATTGAAATTTATTACTTGCTAAGCACTTCAAGTAAAGCCGGAGATATTGCGGAGGGATTAGTTTTAATTTCGTGTATGTATTTATTTTTTTATGAAGGGACTTGCTGTGTTGCTACTCTAAGTCTACACTAGTGTCTGGCATTACTTCCACTGGAATCAGGCCCCTTCTGTCAACTTTCTTTTTGATCTCTCTTGGTAAACCCTTGTTCTTTTCAGACCCTGACAGTATTTTAGGGCTATGGAAACGATGTCGACTACAGGTGCAACACGCGATGACTGTCTAATTCAGTGTGTCGAGTATAAGAGCAAGTGCTGAGGTTGATTTTAAATGTGATAGAAATACTCAAGACACAGAAAATTAGATTGCATAGTTATTAAAAGTATGATCAAAGGGTTCTAAAATGAAAAAAAAATATATACATTCTTAAAGTGTAGAAAATTCCTGGTTTTCCTTGATGTTGCTCTTAGACACAATATACACAGCTGCATTTAATTTTAATTGCAATGGACCGCCAGCTCCGGTGGCAATTCCCATGCAAACCCATTTGTTTCACTTTCTTTTTCTAGTCTTATTACGCCGGCTATTAATTCAAACTTCAAATTCCTGAACGTTTATGGTAAATTATTCATCATTTCTTTCGGTAATTTATTCCAATCCCAGACCCCCTTACCTACTAAATGTAATCTACCGACACTCTTATGCCTGAAATCGAAGTTTGTTGTCATGGTTTTCTTTTCCCTTCCATGCAAATTACATTTTTTGACTTATGGTCTTACTCCTCGTTCAGGTCGAGGTCATTACAGGAGGGAAAGGAGTGGGGACTAGGAACTGGAAGGAATTTGACCATGGCATTTTGAAAGAAGCATCCCGAAATTCGCCTGATATGATTTGGGGAAACCATAGGAAGCCAAATTCTGGATGCCCGGACGGGGATTTCAGCCCACATATCCCAAATGCGAGGCCAGAGCATTACTGCTCCCCAACCACGCTCGGTACTCCCAATTATTTCACCAATATCTTTCCATGCCTCATCACCAATATACGCCCTGTACTCTCCGATGACTCTCTTCACCCTTTCCCTATCTTCCAATGAATCCCAGCTCCTTTATCATATCAGTTACTGATTGTATTCTGCCGTAATTTCCAGAGACGAATCCAGCAGTTCTTCTTTGCACCCACTCCTACTCCTGTATTTGATACCCTAAATATGGGACCCATATTGAGAATACACTGAAACTCCCAATTAACCCTCCTAGCTACCAGGCCTCTGTCGCCCACAAGATTCCTACCCATACACTGTTGTTTTTTTAACACCGCATCTGTCTTACTGTTAAAGCATTAAGAAGGGCGAGTGTACAGCACACATTATCCTCTCTGAGGATTGCACCCACGTACAGCTGGCTGTGGCGTAAATTCCAGAGCTGTTGGCGCAGTAAAACGGGGCGACTGAGGTGAGTGGCGTGCCTCCGTATATTTATGTGTCCGGCCACAAAGCTGCCTTTGTTCGGAGCCCACGGCCGGTTCGGAACTTGGTGGCCAACCACGAGCGCGGGGCTCGAAATAAAAGTCACTACGGCAATCTCGAGGACGTGCCCAACCCGGCTGGTCGTAAAGTGGCCGGGGAGGGGAAGTGCACCAGTATAAATCATGTCGCCGCCCTGCAGGCGGTCCACTTGTTATATATCACCACGAGAGAAAGATTGTTTGTCAAAACTGAGACGGAATTACTTTCCGGCCCACCCAGCTGAAGCAGGCGCTGTTTTGGTGTCGATATCATTACACTCTACAAGCGCAAATGGAAGTGTCGAATGGAGAAATATGGAAAGAAAAGAGAGAAAGACAGTGGTGATTGCGGCACATAAAATGGGATGAGAAAAATAATGTAAATATCGGTGGACAAAATGTTCAAACCATGGACAGCTCCAACTATTTAGGAAGTGAATTAATCCAAAATGTATTGGGGGACAAGG
Organism: Vandiemenella viatica; assembly: GCA_031002005.1. NCBI lineage: Eukaryota > Metazoa > Arthropoda > Insecta > Orthoptera > Morabidae > Vandiemenella > Vandiemenella viatica. The sequence continues at coordinate 315,602,646 of CM061920.1, read as the reverse complement.
GAACAGCAAGAAACTGTAACATGGCAACGGATTTTATCAGAATGTTAGGAAGGTGATGTAAAAGAAAGAAATCCCAGTGAATGTTTGAGTTGTTGTTGTTGTTTTTTTTTTTCTGTCATCAGTCTTTCGACTGGCTTGATGCAATCCTCTACCCCTTCCTATGTTGTGCTAACCTCTTCATCTCTGAATATCCCTTACAACGCACGTCCTCAATTATCTGCTTCCTATATTCTAATCTCTGTCTTCCTCTACAGTTCCTACCTTCGACTGTTCCCTCCACCAGCAAATTAACCAATCCTGCATGTCTCAAAATATGACCTAGCGGCCTGTCTCTTCTTCCACAATCATCTTTCCTCACCCATCATCTCCAAAACTCGTTCATTTCTTACTATGTCTGTCCACTTAATTTTCGGCATTATTCTATAGCACCAAATTTCAAATGCTTCAATTTTCTTTAGAAAATTATTTATTACAAGTGATTGTGTAAGTGATGTCATTTATCATTACATCAAAGTCTTAGGCCTTATTATTTTTCATAGCCAAATATTCTGTGAATGAATTTCTTACACCTGTTATTCACTTTACGTCAGTTATTCACTTAATCATTTCCGTAATTTTTTCACTTTTTTCTGTCATCAGTCTTTCGACTGGCTTGATGCAATCCTCCATCCCTTCCTATCTTGTGCTAACCTCTTCATCTCTAAATATCCCTTACAACCTACGTCCTCAATTATCTGCTTCATATATTCTAATCTCTATCTTCCTCTACAGTTTTTATCTGTTCCCTTGCCAGCAAATTAACCAATCCAGCATGTCACAAAATATGACATTTTACAAAATGTTCTATCTGTCCATAGTGATTTATGCAACAAAATCTGGGACGGCGACAAAAAGAAGAGGGAACTGTAAGTTCAAGTCACCAATATCATGTTTTGAAAAGAATCATTGAATAAACCAAAGCGAGATGCTGCAAAATAATGAGGATGTCGAAGAAGTTTGGATTGGATAGGCTGAGTGAAAGAGTAGTGAAGAATAATTTAAGATGTTTCGAGATGTATAGAGAATGAAGGAGAAGAAAATGCTAAGACAAATTATTATTGAAATGAAGTATGAAGGAAAGGTGGCAAGAGGTCTACACTATGGAAGATGGTTGAATTCACTGTTTTTCTTTACCATCTTTGATAACATCAGATGCCCACAGTCAGTCTGGTGGCTCAGTTCGTTAAAGCGCGTGACTAGGTATTGAAAGGTCCCCGGTTCGAATCCCGGTCTTAGCTGGAATTTTTACGAGACTTAAAACTGACCTTCTTCCCTGGCAGCGCTTTGCTTTGTTCATATGAAGTACACTAGGACACTCCGCGGTTCGGATTTCACGTAAAGCTGTAGATCCCCTTTCTCCGGTAGGATTATCAGGGTAGGGCAGCCATGACAGAAGCGCATGCGCCGCTAATCGAAACTGTCACGCGGCGGCCGAACAATCTTTCGGGATATCCTGGCCCAACAATGCCATACGCGTTTATCTTTTATTTCATGAGTTGTACTCATCTTTGGCGTAGTCAGAATTACAGCTTTAGTTTCACAACCGTATGCCATTACTGGCGCCAGGTTGTCATACAACGTACTAACGGAGCAAGTGAGGTGTTGCCATCTGTCTGCAAAATGCGTAACTATGTTCTGTGTATGATAAGTGTATTTTTGTTTGTGAAATGCGTAGTTTATTTTGCGGAAATTGGGGACTGTCCCGACATTCGTCTTGAAGGCTGCGGAAACCACTTAAAAATCGCTATCATTATGACCGGTACTAGGGAACCTGGGTTCATGTCCGTTGCCTTGAACTTGGAGGATCCAGTGTGCGGCTCACTGAGACACACTGGCGGGTGTTCCAAGTACCAGCTTTCATGGTCCTCTCTGTATACTTGAATCGCTAATTGCAGAAAGGGAACATGTCCATTTCTTGACAAAAACTTTTTTTCGGAAAAGGTATCTTTGAACTTAGCCCTTTCATTCTCTGAAGAAATCCATTTAAAAAACATTTAAATAATATGCTTCTCATTCCAAACAACCACAAAATGTAATACTGAGTAGTCTACCGTACGAACGTAATATAGTTTTTTGTCATGTCCCTCAAACATATCAAACTGGACGCGTTCCCTTTCTGCATTTAGCGATTCAGTCTTACAGTCCTAAAAATACGTGTGACTGGTTTGTGTTTTTTATTTACTATATCACTGCATCACAAAAATTCTAAGTTCAGTAGAGCAGCATTTTATTATGATCCCATCTTTAGTTTTAATATGACGACACTAATTTTTTGTAAAGTTTTAGGTTACTTTTACAATTTTTATATATATGTTTTTTCATTTATACCAAGTACTACTTAAAATTGGTGAAATAGGAATTACGATTTTCTTCTTGTTTACATGCTGGAAGCAACTAAGATAAATTCCAACCATCCTTTACTGATTAGAAGCCGTGTAGTCTTACGTAAATATTGACATACAAAGTTACTTCCGATAATAGTAATAGATGATACTGTCATTTGTTAAAGAGATAAAATTACTATGTTCCCTATATATATGCTTCTCTTGACTGAATTATACTTGCTTTAAATTCGTCGACGTAGTATGAGCAGCTGACACAGAACAGTTACGGACCATATTGCGTTACCATAATAGCATTAGACGTTAACATCGCGGTGCGTACCTATATTCAGTCTTCGTGTCATTTCAGGCACTGAAATGAGACATCAGCAGTCGGAGGAGGAAACGAAGCCTGGTGCTGAATCACATTGAGCTTTCTTGTGCTAAAACAAAAAAAAATCAACTTTTTTTAAAAGGAAGATGTGATTTCATAAATCGCTTTACGTTTTGTTAATTTTGAAGCGGAGGTTATAAAATGTTTTTGCAATGTTTCCAGAATATTTTTATTGTAAATTAATAGTTACCGCTTTTATGGTCAAACATCGCGACAGCTTGACCTTACCTGACTTAAATACAAACCGTACCTTTATTTGCTCCTAAAATTTCCTCTGAAAACTTTCTTTTGAGTTGTAAGGGACTATCTCACTATGGAATAATTGTAGTAAAACAATCAAAAATCGTGATTACTTGTTCGATCTGGCTGAAATAAGAACTTCACCTGAATATACCCTTCGATTTACTTTTTTTTTTTTTTTTTTTTTTTTTTTTTTTTGTCAAAAAAGTGCGTAAAGTGATTTTAGTTGGACATAGACGCTCTGACTATTACGTAGATTTTGACAAACATCGCGTGAGAATTCTTCTCTGACTCATTTTTGGCTACAATTCTTATCATGAAGTGTGATAATCCATTTAACCTCTGAAGATTAATAAATCATTCTAATTATTTACCACACCTGTGACCTATATACTACCGTTTCATATAGAATCTTTGGATTCCACAACCGTACACCATGCGTGGTGATTGAGCAGTTACGACCGAAACTGGCATTCGGAAGGACGTGGGTTCAAATCCCCGTCCAGAAAATCCTGATTTCGGTTTCCGTGGTTTTCAGAAAACCAGCAATGCCTGGATGATTACTTTAAAAGATGGCAGAATTCCTTCCTGTTCCTCCCCGCCTCCAATAACCTACACGTCGATGCGGCGTTAATGCCGAACCAAAACAAAAGAAAACCATTCCGTAGATAAGTACCATTATGAGTAACTTTCTTTGTGAAAGTCTCAATTACTGCTCACCAAAACATGCTGAAGGAATTATATGTTTGCATTAGCAGATAACATGGTATCGGGTATTATACGTAATCATTACTACAATCGATTCCACTTAAACCGGTTGCCGACAAGAATTATATAATACTAATCAACGTGTTCCAGTATTACATTAATCTTGGTCTAACTGGTCATGCCAAGGTTGTTCTGCTAAATTCGGTTGCGTGACATTTCGCGGTCGCAACAGGTTTAAGTAATAAGGGTCTTCGGTTCCGTACTGTCCCAGGGTCAAACACTAAGTACCCGCATCCTCCTTAAAGCTCCAACAAGTCCAGAACAGTTAACAGATCAAGATATCCTTTTCGAATCATAGTAGCAGACTTTTAAAATACGCGCAATTATCTGCTTCATATATTCTAATCTCTGCCTTGCTCTATAGTTCTTACCTCCCATTGTTCTCTTCACTAACAAATTAACCAATCCAGCATATCTCAAAATATGACCTACCAGCCTATTCCCAAAACGTCTTTCCTCACCCATCATTTCCAAAACTCGTTCATTTCATACTTTGTCTGTCCACTTAAATTTCAGCATTCTTCTGTAGCACCACATTTCAAATGCTTCAATTTTCTTTCTTTCTGTTATTCCTAAGGTCAATGTTTCGCTACCATAAAGTACTGTACTCCATACATAGAGTTTTAAAAAATTCTTCTTAAGTTCTAGATCAATGTTTGAAACTAAAATATTTCTCTTTTTCATTAAATGCTCTTTTTGCTAGTGTTATTCTGCTGTTAACATCATTCCTGCTTCGGCCATCGGTTGTAATTTTGCTTCCCAAGTAACAGAATTCACTTACTTCTCCTATTGCATCCGATCCTATTTTTATATTTAATCTACTGTGATTGGTATCATTTCTGCTACATTCCATCTCTTTTGTTTTGCTTTGATTTATATTCAGTCCAGACTGTATATGAATTACTTAATACAAATTACACAATTTATTCAGTTAACCGTGAAACTTTAGAGCTCTGGCCTCGCACTCGGGTGTACGGCGGTTCGAATCACCGTCGGGGCATCCAGATTTTGGTTTTGCATGGTTTCCCAAAATCACACGAGGCGAATGCCCGTATGCTTCCTTCAATACACCATGGCCGAATTTCTTCTCGTTCCTTGTTCCATATCCCATCCTACCTCTAACGTCGACGAGGCGTAAAGCTAGAATCAAAATAAAAAGGGCGGGAGGGGGTAGGGAGGACAGTACATAAACACAGCAGTTAATATTGGTCTTCGTAAATTACTCTCAAATAGGTGTGATTAACAGAAATTATGTGTAGTTTTTGGATGTTAAGTGAGTAATTGTAATTATTATCTGGTAATATTAGTGGTTCTTCTGTTTTACATCCCCGACACTGATTATAATTTTAGCGATGTGAGGATCTTCCTGTAGATTCTGCAAACTTTTTACCAAATACTTAGCGTTAAGTATTCCATACATCATCACAGGCGTACTCGAATTTTATATGCAATGTCTTCAAAATTTGACATTGGCTAGGAGTCCAAAATTAGTTTCACCTACGACAGATGTGTACTAATTCTTTCCATATTGATTTGTACAGTTTCACATAGGTACTTGAATAACTCAATAACTGAATGAAAACTCGCGGGTTTCTTTCGATAATTTTGCGTTGCAGGGTTTCTGATTCGAGTCCTAACGCACCCGAATGTGGTATTCATTAAGTGTTGTGTTCGTCATGTGTAGAGCATACTATATATTAAAGTATTAAACTAAACTAGGTTTGGTATTCAACCCGAAGGTTGGTGGAACCCTCCTGAAGGAAATATATTAGCCTGGTATTCGAGGTAGTACGGTCAGTTCCTTTTCTACTTACCTAACCTATCCCGATAATCCCACCGGATAAAGGGGACCCACAATTTAACGAATCCGGACCACGGAAGATTTCTGGCGTACTTCACATTACACAGTAACGCCAGAGATGTAGGTCGGGTTAAGGGCCTACGAAAATCCTCGCCGACACACGGATTCGAAACTGTGACCTTCGATAGTATTCCTGGTGATAAAAGTTGTGTATAAATCTTCAATAAAAATTAAACAATGTTTGTATCGCTGAAAGACCCAAAAATGGTTTGTTGTTCGAATACGCATTACCTTGCACTTTTTGTATTTCAATTTTAGCAGCCTTTATCGGATGATGTTCTAGCGTGGATATCACGTTGAATCTGTGAACGATCGGCATAGTTAACAGCGTAGTAAACAAACTTAAATGCAATTAGCTTTGTCTGCAAGATAGCTTATAATGGAAGGGTATTACTGCGTTTCATGGACAGGCCTAACGACTATTCCGACCTCTTCTTTGGTATACAAAATAGCCATTCCCAGAACATAATGGTATTGCAAGGCAAGCTTCAGAAATTTGTTATTACCCATCCTCAGAACGTGGTCCTTTCAATTTTCTTTTTTTTTTGGGGTAAATTCTGTCATTCAAAGAAAAAATATTCAATTGTTAGTGATTTCCTCATTCGTTCTTCTGTCTTTTAGGGAATATATTTTCACTAATCTATGGACCTTCATTTCGTATGATCCCTATTATTGTATTGTACTTTGTTACCCAAGTTTTACTACCATACATCAGAGTTGGGACTGCTATCTTCAACTTTTAGTGCTAGCCGAATTTTGGCACACATGTATTGATATCGGCGAAATTTCTTCACTTCCTTGACGTCAGAACAGAGGTAGGGGCGAATGCCGAGATGCTTCCTTCAAAATGCAATGGCCGAATTCCTTCCTGTTTCTTGTTCCCACTCCCATCCCGCCTCTAATGACCTCGACTTTGACTAGGTGTAAAGCCATAAGTAAAAAATAAAAAACGGAGAAAAGTAATACATGAAACTTGTATTGGTTGATTGTCAATCACTATTTTAACTCTGATATAACTTTTGTTTTTTGCACAAGATATGAGCAGATTGTAATCTAATAATATTTAACGTATGTATTGATTTTAGGAGTCCATCTCCCAATCTAAGGGAGGATAGTAAATCATATAATCTTTCCTGCATTCGTGTAAAGTTTGTACAGTATATTTTATTTAATTTTGACTGTGTAGATCATGATTTTTTAAGCTGAAAGTGAGGATGATATCGGAATTTTCCTGGGTTAAATCCATGAACCTTAATCTGTATTTGAAACCCATCCGTTGTACTTCCTCATCATCCAGAATGATGGAACTTCATCGTGTTCAACAAAAATGCGAGTCAGACACAACACCTGCCAGGGATAATGAGATTCATAACTGATCGGAAGCAATTGTGATAAAATTTACAGCTGACACTAATGATTCTGCGAATGCAATATTTACTGCACTTTGTTCTACTCGTAACGACTGTTGTATTGCTTCTCAGAAATACTTCACCACTGATCTGCAGTCAACACACTAACAGCGCAATCAAGCCTGAGTTTTTTATTTTACAGTTGTTTGGAGATAATTACAAATGACGGTATAAGTCGAAGAAAGGTAATTACGTCGAGATTAATAGGTCGATTGTTACGACTGTCTTCCAAATGCAAAGTAGAGCAGGTTGAAACGTCAGGTCAACCTACTAATGCTAACAAAAACAACCAACACTTACTTCATTTCTCTGGACTAGTAACCTGACACATTAAAGTGAAGTACAGCTAATTAAACTTATAATTAAAACAGTTAAAGGGGGTAGTAGAAAGTCATCTCGTCCGAGTTTAATGTTACTTTGTATTTTAAAATTAAATACAGTGAACAAAGAAGTGTTTCTGTACTCTTCTACGTTTTAGATTTATATACAGAAAAATAATGTAGGCTATTTAGAAAAAAAATCCGGGCCATTCACGGTGTACCAGACACAAGGTTATTTTCCTTTTGTTTTCTCCGGTGTGAATAGTGTTATTGTGTGTGTGGATGATTTTGACTTCAGTGTGTCCACTGTAATGTTTTTGTTACAGATGTCAGTTTTTTTTTTTTAATAATATTATTTTTAAAATGGCATTCGGCCTTGTAGCCATTCAGCCAGCAGCTCGCTAGTCCCGCGCTACCGGGGTCGGCTAGATGTAATGTTGATGAAGGCAGAGGGTGAAATTCAACGCTGCCCCGTTCAGACTCACTCTTCCGAACAACTTCAAATTTGGGTATGACCCTAACGGAGCAACTTATTTAAAATTTTGTAATATTTGTTACTTTTGTAACTGGATCATCTCAGAAACACTACTCCCCAAACCCATGAATTTTGGTCCTAACACCGACAACTTCCCGTGTTTACTGTATAAGCACTAAAAATACTTTGCTTCTCGTATACTTCGTGAGTTGTGAGCAAGATAAGCAACCGCTTTTCTTTTGAGGCAACTTTGCCACATATAAAAATAATGTTACTTATAATGCTCTAAATTCATGTCCAGTGGTAGGGTGTGCACGATTGAGAAACCATTTTGAAAGTCTGGAGTGATCCAACCTTAAAATGTGCTCTCTATTGTTTCTTATGTTTGTTTAAATCATATAAACTTTCACTTATTAAATAAAGAGTAGTGGATTGAGAAGTAAGATATTATTTTGTCAGCCATTTTCAATGATTGTCTGATGAGTACTGACTGTCGTGAACTTCTGAGCGTGTGGAAATTAGTCACCATGCTTCTTCCTGTGACGAATAGAGGACTCTCCCGCAAGGGGTGCGTCCATAAACTGCGTGTCCCGGTTTAGGGAGGGGGAGGGGTTGGCTGAAAAGCTACACTAGGCTATCTGCCTTCAAACGTGTAGTCATATATAATAGGTGTATTGTGAAATGTGTAGTTTATGATTCAGAAATTGTGGTCGTCCCAGCATTTGCCTGAGTGATTGCGGAAAATCACAAAAAAAGTCACAGCTCAGTGGTTTTGTGCCCTAACATGCAGAGCCACGGCGGGAAGTATGATACATACGGCTTTGAAAACAGAAAAAAAAAGTGGGTTCACTGTACACGAGCAATTCTCCACGAATAAAGAAGTGGTACTCACACAAATTTCTATCCTTTCTCTTTAAAATATTTTCAAAATGGCTGCACTACGTCAGTTTTCAGTCTACTTATTGAAGCGTGAAATTGCTTCAACAGAAATTGTCCACCATTTCTTTGCGATTTCCTTCCCTCACCCGGCATCGATTTTAAAGACATCTCCACACCAAAAGAGCTTTTCTGTTCTTGGACTACTATTGCTAAAATATGTGGCCTCGCCTTTGTTAGCCACCGTTCGTTTGCTCACGTCAGACCAGGAACTGCGACCACAACTCTGGTGTTAGGTTATCTGAGCCGGTAGTCGTTTGATCTTCATCCTCTGGATAAGCAGTTGGAGGGAGCAACCCTGGGCCTGTTAAGACACTGAGCATGGGCGTGGGACTGCGATTAATCTCGCAGGCACCTGGGAGTTGCAGAACAAATGAGAGCTATTCATCTCCGGTGACCTCGGAAACGACAATGTCGAGGGAGACCAAGCTCATTGGCCGAAAGCTCCCCCGGAAATGCAAGCATGTTACGTCGCCTCAGGATTCTGCTTTAGGCCAGACGCGTTACATCCAGATCTCAGTTCATTAAACCAGTAGATGCAGTGCCGCAGGAAATGTGTAAAATGTACTTGGTTACTTGACCCTCCAATTCAAGATAACGATTCAGTTAATCGTTATCACAACTTTAGTTTGTTTTACTTCATCAACATATACTTCTTCTTCTCATGTCGATGACAGCTTCAAATACGTGGTAGTTTTTCTGCCAATGCGATGGCTTTGTCAGTAGCTGCTTGAAGATCAAATTGAGATACATTTATTCCAATTTCTGCTAACATATACTGATAAGCTAAAATATTATGACCACCTTCTTAATATTTGTCCACCTTTCGAACGCAATACAGCAGCGATTCGGAGTAGCATGGATTCTACAAGTCCTTGGTAGGCTTCCAGAGGTATTTGACACTAGATTTCAACGCACAGGTCACGAAATTCCATTAAATTAGTGGCCAGCGGTTGGTGAGCGCGGCGCCTGGGAACGAGTATCTCGGAAGCGGAGAGGCTGATCGGCTGTTTGCGTGATACTGTAGTGAGCATCTATGAAAAGTGTTTGAAGGTCGGTAAAACCACGAGTAGGCGACAATTTGGTGGAAACCTACGCAACATTCCAGAACGTGAAGATCGGAGGCTGCCCGCTCTGTAAAGCAGGATAGGGGGTGATCTATGGCAGATCTGACGAAGAGTACAATTCTGGTGCTTCCAGAAGTGTTCCAGAGCACAAGAATCGCGATTATGCCACAGATCACCCTATGGTGCTACTGCCAATTGGATATTTGCATCTTTCTATTCCATGCGTTTTGGAACTTTAGTGTATAATCATATTGACAGTGGAAAGAATTAATGTTTCCAGATACTAAAAAATTTATCCGCCTTATAAGTGATTACCGAACCACTTTAACGTTTCCATACTTTCACTAAATCAATGTCAGCGAACGTAAGGATGTTCTGTTCATATAGTATAAAGTTGTTTTAAGTTTAGATTCCAAGCAGTGATGGCGAAAATGATGACACCGAGAAGTTTTATCCACTAAACCATCATCACATTCAAAGACCAAAGTGTCACTTCATTTCTCCTGCGTCATCTTTCGATCAGTTTCTCAAGCTTCAATTTTTATTACCTTTCTACCTTCCTGGACCAATATATTTAACTTTACGTATCTGTTGTATCGTACAACAGTTATCTTCTGACAAACTCTACCTTCTCCTACAATTTTTCAAATTAGCTCTACCTACTGTCAATATATTATCCAATTCTAAAAGGTTTTTTTTATATACTTATGGCTTTACGCCTCGTCGACTGCTAAGGTTATTAGAGGATGGGAGTGGGACAAGGAACGGGAAGGAATTCAACAATGGCCTTTTTAAAGGAAACATCCCGGCATTTGCCTGGAGTGATTTGGGAAACCATGGAAAACCCAAATCTGGATGCCCGGACGGGGATTCGAACCCAATTCCTCCCGAATGCGAGACCAGAACGTTAAACGTTCACACACCACTCTCGGTATATTCTACACGTCTCTACACAAAATAAAACAGAGTGTCTCTTCATTTCTTAAGATGCCTCTATAACTCCTTCATTAAATACTTATATACGTCTCCTTTGACGGTCAAGATACAAGGGTGGTGATAGAACCAGAGTGAAATATGCATTCAATCTCTGGGATATAGCTGGAGATAATTTAATACGATTGTAAGCATTCACAGGTCATTTTTTTTAAAGAAGTGCTGGAAGTCAAACCGTCATTAGCGTAATTCACAAAAACATGTAGCGCTATGGTTTTAGCATATTGGTATATTTAGGATGTAATCTTTATATATAAAGATGAATGTATGTTTGTTTGTTTGTTGGTTTGTTGGTTTGTTTGTTCTTCATACGAATCCACAGTTTTTATCCGTTCTCGATGAAACTTTGCACACTTATCCTTTGAAACAAGGAGAAAAATACTGTCTACATTTGGTTGAAAACTTATCTGTATAAATAACACATTTGTCTCATAACTTCGAAATATGGCGGTAGACAGACACTTTGGATGTGGACGACTCCGTACCGAGTTTCCGCGTAGTGGCCTGTCAGCTGAGTGGCTAAAGCGCTGGCTTACGAACGTCATGGTCTCCGGTTCGAATCTCCGTCGGGGATAAGATTTTTAAAAATTGTTTTTCATCGGAAGAGTCAGGCCTGGGCCGTAGGTTATTCGGATTGAATGTTAAACCGTAGATATTAGAAAGTTAGGGGTGCAATGCGAGGCAAATCGTAGGTATTCTTGCAATGTTGTAGGTGTATACTCTTTTACGTTATAATGATCCCTCAGGTTTTGTTCGCAGTCAGTGTGTAAGTGTGAACCACAGTAATCTTTATATATAAAGATGAATGTATGTTTGTTTGTTTGGTTTTTTTCTTTTGTTGGTTTGTTTGGTCTTCATACAAATCCACAGTTTTTATCCGTTCTCGATGAAACTTTGCACACTTATCCTTTGAAACAAGGAGAAAAATACTGTCTGCATTTGGTTGAAAAATTATCTGTATAAATAACACATTTGTCTCATAACTTCGAAATATGGCGGTAGATAGACACTTTGGATGTGGACGACTCCGTACCGAGTTTCCGCGTAGTGGCCTGGCAGCTGAGTGCCTAAAGCGCTGGCTTACGAACGTCATGGTCTCCTGTTCGAATCTCCGTCGGGGATAAGATTTTTAAAAATTGTTTTTCATCGTAAGAGTCAGGCCTGGGCCGTAGGTTATTCGGATTGAATGTTAAACCGTAGATATTAGAAAGTTAGGGGTGCAATGCGAGGCAAATCGTAGGTATTCTTGCAATGTTGTAGGTGTATACTCTTTTACGTTATAATGATCCCTCAGGTTTTGTTCGCAGTCAGTGTGTTAGTGTGAACCACAGTAATATTATTATAATTAGGGATGTAAGTCTCTGTCTTTTTTATACGTTATGACTCCCAATTGGCTATACCGTTGTGATGTAATTTTATAAGGAAATCTGTATGAAGGGCACAGGATATTGTTTGCAGTGTAATTAAAAGTTGTAGTCACGAAATTTTGAGACCTTATCAAATGGTGACAGAAATATGTTGGCAATTGATTCTCATAACTTGGAAATACGGCGATAGACAGACACGTTGGATATGCACGTCTTCAGACCATGTTTCCGTGTAGTGAGCTGGAAGCTCAGTGCATAAAGAGCTTGCTTACGAACGTCGTGGTCTCTGATTGAAATCTCCGTCGGGGATCAGATTTTTAAAAATTGTTTTTCATCGTAAGAGTCAGGCCTGGGTCGTAGGTTATTCGGATTGAATGTTAAACTGTAGATATTAGAAAGTTAGGGGCGCAATGCGAGGAAAATCGTAGGTAGTCTTGCAATGTTGTAGGTGTACACTTTTTTACGTTATAATGATCCCTCAGGTGTTGTTCACAGTCAGTGTGTGAGTGTGAACCACAGTAATATTATTATAAATACGGAAGTAAGTCTCTGTCTTTTTGTTACGTTTTGACGACTAAATGGCTATATCGTTGTGATGTAATTTTATAAGGAAATGTGTATGAAGGGCACAGGATATTTTTTCCAGTATGATTAACAGTTGTAGTCACGAAATTTTGAGATCTTATCGAATAGTGACAGAAATATGTTGGAAATTAATTCTCTTCAAGAGGCAGGTTCGACGGTAGAATGATATAGCGATAGCTTTCCTGTCATATTATGCCGACTCGATATTGTTTGGGACTAATCCTTCGTTACCAACAACTTACTATATTTAATTCTGGCAAAAAAATTCTTAATCCACGCGTACGAAGTCGCGGGTACGAGGCTAGTGTGTCATATTCCTATATCAAAAGCTCTCTGACACTTGTCAACCAACCCCTGACGCGTCATTCAACCTCAGGAAACACTAAACAGGAGATCTTAACGCCAGAGTGGCGGATGACGTCAGCCAGAAGGATCTCGCGCTCAGGCTGGTTGCAGGAAACGCACGCTGCGGTCAGACGATCTGCTAACATTAATCCTGTGACTGGGGGACAAATGGGAGCCACTAATCAGAGATAACATCCCAGGAGACCATGTTGCAATCACTGGAGGCTGGAGCATCGTGACCGTGGCATTATGCTGAACCCAGTGGCTGTGTTCTGCCTCAGGCCGGTCATTTCTCACGACGGAAAAGCAACTGGACTGTGGTCTAGGTCGGGAAATACGTTATTCTATCATGAAGGTAGAAGCAGATGTTGCAATACATCTACTGGAGGAGGCGCAGATGACATCAATCCTAGCATTCTGGAGGACACAGCTTCGATTCCTTATCTCGAAGTGCAGATTTCAGTTTTCAACCGTTACTCAAAATTTCTGCAGGTGAATGCTGGAATTGGTTCATTCAGTTCTAAAAGACATATATTAAGGCAAGAAAGTTAAAAAGAACTTGAAAGAAAATATTTAATAATTCTGTAAAGAAGAAAAATGATTTATGTATATTAGCGGCATTAGAAATCTGCATATAAGACTTCTCAACAGATTTTTATGGCTTTATCCCTCGCCGACGTCATTCGAGGCTGGAAAAGATTGGTGCAAGGAACGGTAAGGAATTAGGACATGGTATTTTGAAGGAACTATCCCGGCGTCCCCCAGGAGCGATATGGGAAAGCTATGGAAAACAAGATCCGGATAGAAGGATGGCATTCGAACCCACTTCCTCCCGAATGTGAGATCAGGGCGATACTGCTCCCCACCACGCTCATTATGTTCAAAGGGATTTCTGCACCGCACTCGGAACGAGAATTTCAGGTAATCGTGTCTGGGATTATGAATGTAAAAGCTACGGCCTCTGTTTTTAGCCAACAAAACAGTGCACTCTGACATTCCCATCTAATGGTGTGCGGAGCCCCTTTCAGCATGGTGAATTGCAACACACCAACGTGACATGGATTCAAGTATTCCTCGGGAGTCCAGAAGAAGGGATCTAAATCAATACTATTTTCATAGCTGTCCACAATAGAGGGATTGAGATAAGTGTTGGACATAGTGCATCAAGAACTCTGTTAACCACGACTCACCACGAATGAATGCACTGAAAACCACTTGTCTATTCTCATCCTTCTGACTATGCGCATGGCTTCTTTGCTTTTGCCGTGACTTCAGCATATCTTTGTTTATTAATATGGAAACACGAAATGCAACAATTTCTAAGAAAAATGTGTGTATGAAAGTTTTCCAAGACATGTCGTCAGTATTTTCTTCCCGATCCAACCGAAGAATCACCACCAACACATCAAACGCAACGCAGAGATGTTTTGGGTTTGATCCTGTACTTTAGACCATAAGTTGTGTGACTAGAATTTGACTCTACCACCTGTCATAACTGTTCCCCAAATTCAGAAATATGAAAAAAAAATTCTGTCATTGTCGTTCACATTAGTAAACTTCTACCGAGCGTGGTGGGTGAGCGGATAACTCTCTCGTACGAATTCTGGAGGACGAGGGTTCGAATCCCCATCTGGGCATCCAGATTTGTGTTTTCCATAGGTTCCGATTATCATTCCAGGCGAATACAGGGGTGCTTCCTTCAGAAAAAGGCGTTGGTCGAATTCCTTCCCGTTCCTTGTCCCCATCCTTTCCTTCCTCTAATGAACTTGACGCCGACGAGGGATAAAGCCATAAAGTAAAAGGTTAATTTCGGGTCGGGCGCCATGTAATCATTTCAGTGTTTAGCGACCTGTGAAAATTCTCACGGAATCCTGGGTTAAATTTGAAAACAGGGCAAATCGATTAAATTGTTAGTGGAATGAATGACGAAGATTAGAACAGATGAATCAGATAATTGGAGATGTATATTGTAATGGGTATGATGCGACGAAGTGATTAGCTCAAGACCAGAAGAAATAATGAGTTTCATGAAACTAGTTGAGAGGATGATGAGAAAAAAGGCACAAAAGTAAACTGTTCAGGGCAAAAAAAATATAAATCTTATCATCTCTGGAGTGTAAGTTGGTAGTTCCTGATTGTGTAATAGCTTGGTTTCACTGCCACAGATAGCGAGCTTTTAGGCACCTCATCTTAAAAAATGAGCAGTTTCTCTTTAAATATTTCTAGAAGAAAATCCCTAGAAGTATTTTTTTCAGCGTGTTGATGTCAAAGGTTATTAGAACCGGGAGTGGACGGAGAACAAGCAACGGGCAAGGAAAACGGCCTTTTGAAGGAACCATACCTGCATCTTCCAGCAGTGATTTCAAAAACCACAGAAATCCGAAATCTTAATACGAGCTGCAGCGTCCTCCGAATGTGAGAATCGTGAGCTACCCAATCGCACGACAATGGACAGCGGCAAATGAGAAGAAAAGTGCCCAGGGTGGATCGACTGCAAACCTCATCACACAGACTCTCTGGTACATTCTGACCTGTTAGGTCACCCAAGTTGGCTTAAGCTTTCGGTAAGTTTTAGGTGCCGTCTTTCAACGCAGATAGCGGACACCTTTGCCAGAACCAGTGGGAAACCACACACATTCCAATCTGCATTGCAAAATTTTAGACCCGAACTTTTCATTGGTACACGTGATCTCAGAGGACGTTGGCTTTGCACGCTAAGGGAATTACTTTAATATTCCTGGGAAACAGGTCCTGCAACTGTTCAATCCGCCATGTCGTGTTGAGTGACCGCGGCAAACCTTGGAATGTCAGTTTTCACGCGCCTGGTGACTACTTAAGTTTTTAATTTTAGTTTAATAACAGACAACTAGAACTGTGATTATCTCTCTGTTCATTGAAAGGAGAAAAATTTAACACGGCCCAGGTGCGGGCCGGCATGTCTCGAGTAATCACACTTGACTACGCATTTCTGACAAAATGTATCTTGCACTTCTTGTTGTCTGATATTCCAAAATCTGCAGTATCACATTGGGCGTCTTCAGAGTTTTTACAGACTTTCATACTCTAATTGAACGTTGCCTATTTTCGAAAGTCTGTAGTTTAAAGAAAATTATTCGTTTCTTCTTCAAATCAATAAAATCTACGTTTAAAACTTAATTTTAAATTTGGTTCAGTGTTGTCGGAATTGTACGTATATCTACCTCCAAAATCCTAAAACTAGATTATTCCCTTTCTAGAGAAAGCAGCTGTTCGATTTTTAACATAAAAAGAGCGTTGCAAGAGCATCCTCCAGGTATTGCGGAAATGACATTAAACAGTTTAATGATTACCATACAGCTTACGAACATTAATCAGTCATTTACCCAAAAAGGCACAGAGGGGATATTTTTTTTTTTTTACCCTTCATTTATACAGTCTTAGTGACTAAATTAGGCCCTACATATTAATTTTTACATTGTTGATTACGTAGTGTTTTCAGATTTGTACAAAATATTTGCATGCAAGGAATTTGGCATACAGTTCCATTACACTTTGACTTACTGTATAATTAATTCTATAATATTTTGGACAGTTATAACAGTTACAGTTGCTATTGCAAGCTTTAATATTATATTGAATCACAAATATCGCTTATTGTTGTTATAGGGGATAATAAATCTCCACAAACGATACTACATTTAGACACCACAACTAATTCCCTCGGTTCCATCCTGATCCAACCACGTTATGGCACGTAACAACCATGCGACCCTATTATAACAATCGCGATTAATTCCAACCGACAGTCTACATTTTGCCGAGATTGCATCAAGCGAACGTGGGGTGGTGTTTAATATTGACTATCAGCGGCGTCATTAACAGCCTAACTGATAATTGTGATTCAAAGACGGAGCGTGGTGGGTGAGCGGTTAGCGTTCTGGCCTCGCATTCGGGAGTACGCCGGTTCGAATCCCCGTCCGGGCATCCAGATTTGGGTTTCCCACGGTTTCCCCAAATCATACCAGACGAATGCCGGGATTCTTCCTTCGAAAGGCCATAGCCGAATTCCTTCCCGTTCCTTGTCCCCAGTCCCATCCCGCCTCTAATGGCCTAAATGTCGATGAGGCATAAAGCCGTAAATAAAAAAAATTGAACCGCTGGCAAATGGTTTAATTAATACATGCGAACTCGATTGCAAAAACTTCCCCTTCCTGATTCTGTAATCAGTGAAGAAGGTTCATCAGACTGGCAGAAAGTACGACATGGCATTCCGCAAGGTTTTGTCTTAGGACCCCTTCTGTTTTTAATACGCATCAATGATCTTCTTGGGAACTTACCCGTCAAGGCAAGCTAAGAGAATTTTATTTGCAATCGAAACTAACCTGATTAAAAAAAAACTTATTGATAAAACACAATATATTAGGTTTAAAACAAAAAATTATGGTAATGCTACAATCTTGGAAATAACGCGCACAAAATTCCTTGGCATCAAAATAGATGAGAAAGTAATGCGGTCTGCTTGAAGATTTTTGCGACCCGCGACATATCACACTTTTACAAAATATATTTATTTTATAATGGCCAAAGTAGTGGAAACCAGCGTATTAAAAAAAAAATTATTCGTGCATCCATATATTCAAAATTTATTTCATTTATATTTAAATATTTTTCATTTATGTTTATATATTTTTTATATTTCATTTTCAGTGTTATATACTTCTTTACAACGTGCGTTTGGTAGAATTATTATTATATTATCTATGTTTACATGTAAGAATAATAGCAAACACAACAATCATAACTTATTATGTTTCAATTTTTCACTCCAAAAATGTCTATAGTGGGTCTAAGTCTAATATGGGGATATACTGTTTTATATGCTGCCCGCGGAGGTATGATGCATTTCTAAAGTGGCCCGCAAGATCATTTGGGTTGGTCCCCCCCTGCTGTAGATAGTAACAAATTTTCATAGCACAGAAAAGAGGTATGAAGGTGCTACGTGGGGTAAAACTAAGAACTTCCTGCAGAAAACTCTTTAAAATGCTTAATATTCTTACAATGACTTCTCAGTATATACTGGGTTACCCTTACAATAAAAAATACCTCGTAAACTACATGAGGTAGAAACATTTGAATTTTTGCAACATCTCTAACTTTTATTAACATTATCTCCACTTGCACATGTGTAACTCTAGTTGCCCTCAGGATATCGAGACGATATTCCAACTCCAGAAATATCAGTCGTTTGCGTAGTCCCATCTGTCCGTCTATGAAGGGTTGCAAGTTCTGAAACAGGGGTTTCATAGACACGATCCTTGACATACCTCCATAAGAAAAATCCAAGATATGACAGGGTAACGCGGTATCCAGGCAATTGGTCCATTACGACCAATCCATCTCCCAGGGAAACATCACCAGTGAACAGGTGCGCCCCCTTGTCGGGATATTATGGTTGTCTGCAGGTCCAGCACCTGAGGTAGTAAGTACTCATGCATCATGTAGTAAATTGTCCCTGTAATAATCTTCTCAGAAAACAAAAATGGGCCGTTTACACTAACGTCCATTAGAGTGCACCAATCTTTGACTTTGGGGTTACCTCGTACAAGTTCGCACGTGTTGTGCGGATTTTCAGACCTCCACATCTGAAATTTGGCTTTTAAACGACCCAGACACAAAAAAGTAGATAAGAGATCATGACCCTCTGCAGGAACCCACTGTCGTCTTCGACTGAAGGTTGCACGGAAGCAGCAAATTCGACACGCACAGGAAGGTCATTTGACGGCAAAGCTTGTGATCTGCAACAAATAGAAAAAAAACACTTTGAGAAATGTAGAATATGTTCCAAAAAAACTGCATGTGTCATATAGTTTACGAGCTGTGTTTCATTGTAACGGTAGTTGTAGGACTGCATATATCGTCTCAGTGCTTTTTCATAGTACATTTTAGCTTGTTTACATCAATTTCACATTTACGCAAATTTAATACAAGAAATAAAAATAATTTGTACAAAACTCAAACGTCATTGTTACCAGAACAAACAGAAATTGATTGTTCTGGGAAGTATTTGTTTAATAAACTTGCTAACATTAAAACAATTTATATACAAGAAAGATGAAATTAAAGAAAAACTGAGAGATTATCTTACTGGTTACTCTTTTTAGACAATTCAAGAATTTGAACAAAAGAATTAACTGTTTTCTAAAATTTACTTTGAACTTCTGCATTTTTTTTTTTTTTTTTTAAATGAATAGAATATCACTTCTATTATTATTCATCTTTTATATATATATTCATGACATGATCCACATCGCAGAGATCTTGCCTCAGTTGGATTCTATGGAGAGTAGTCAATTTAAAAAAATCTAGCGTCTATTTGTACCATATCTTGTTTGGCGTCTACTGAAACCCTTCCCTCTGTAACAATTTAGTAGCTACCCCTGCCAGCAGATAGCTCCACGCTCGCCTCCCTCCAACGCCTCTTTGCGGAAGGTCGGCTTCGGTGCCGGAGCAATGTCGCACACCAAATAAGACACCACGGCACCGATCAGCTGACTGCAGGCGTCCAGTTCTACTCACTCCATTCCACTACGTCTCTTTTTTTTCCCTTTTTCACTCTCGCTTTCTCTCTCTCTCTCTCTCTCCACTCTTGTTTTTCCTATGTGCCCATTTTTTATCCCGCCCGACGGTCTCATTCCTCCCGTTTCTTATGTCTCTTTTTAAAAATTCATTCTCGTTGAGCCACCTTTTAATTCTGTTGTCCGTCCACTTTTCCTTTTTCTCCGGCGGCAAGTACTACTTTCCACTCGTCGTCTTTTTCTCTCGCCGCCACTATCGGTGATGCTCGCTGGCAATGTTTATGTTCTTGCCGGTGGTTAGTTCTCGTTTTACTCATTTTATCCCATTCACCTGTCGGCCAGCGGTTCTTTCCTTCCTTCCTAGTTTCTTATTGGTTTTATCCTCTCCCACACCCAGTACCGCTACTCTTACCCCCACCCTTCCGTCTGGAGGACGTCTGCAAGGCTTCAGGTAGGGTTTTCGCATCCCTTCCCCACTCCGTGTTGTGACATGTGGACTTTTATCAGAAGCTGAGTAATGGATGTTGTCGTCTTGCGTTTTCTCGTGTAATCCATTAGCTGACTAGTTCTGCACAAACAATTAACATAAAACTTTACCACATGCTATTTGAGGAGAGCAAAGAAAATAGTAGACGTAAATAACCAGAAAAAGTAGGAGCGATAAATCGTTTCCGTTGAGTAACTACGGCTGTCGTCGTATGTTAATTCGCAAGCATGTTTGACTTGGATGTTTGATCTGTTCATTCAGAACTGGGTTTCCTATATTTCCAGGAAAATTATGGAATGCATTCTTTCATTTCCGGCTAGTGAAACTTAGTCTGTAGATCCAGTCAGCTTATTCTCAGTAAGCTGGAAAATAAAACATCGTTATTACTTCCTTTATCCCAGCAAGAAAAATCTACAAATCAAGGAAATATTTTTGGTAATATATTAATCAGATGTCTTAAATGTAACAACTTGAAAATATCTACTAAAAAAACCCATTGTTTACAATGTAAAAAAAACGCCAAATAATGTTTTTCGTTCAGTCTTGATGTTCATTTATAGTTTTATTACTTGTAAACAAAAAACGGTTCTGTACAAAGGTAAAAGTGATGTCATATTACAGAAAGAAATTGTACGCTGAAGATACCTCTACGAGAGGTGAAAAGCGTCCGAGAATAAATGACATCCAACAACAGTTGCAATGGCGCACTCATTAAATAATAAATATTGTATTCTATTCCCTCTATTAGATCACTTGAAAATCTTAATTCATCAATTTACTGAAATTCATCAAGAGTAGAACATAATTACTTGCTAACATGATATAAGTTTTACAATGATGCATGACAATGAGACATTATCAGGATTGCTTATGCGGTTTTTCTGTGGAAAAGACATGGCGTAGATTTCATTACCAATCAGCTGTCGGCGTGATGTGTTAACCAGAATACAGGTTCTGTTGAGGCAGCAGCTCTGGAGGTAGGTACAGCAAAGCTTGAAGGTGGCAATCGCTTCTCACCCGGTGACCGTCTACGCTGCTTTGGTGTTATCTTTGGCGGAATGCAAAAGCCATGCTGTTCAGAACCAATCCGGTTACCTTCTCTTCTCATCCAGTTGTTTTGCTTCGAGCTGCTCCCCCCCCCCCCCATCCCTCCCTCCGCGATCATATTTTGACAGACCAGTGACACACCCAATTAAATGGGGATAAAGCCCACAAATGTCAACCACTTGTATATCGATAGTAGTAATTTCGCACGCGAAGACGATCATACATAGCGAATCGAAGGATGAGTTTCCAAGTATGTAGCTGTAACATTCGTCAAATGGGTCCTTGGTCGTGGTGATTGGGTTACCAAAATTTCGTCACATTGGGTCTCCTTTTTAACAGGGCAGATGAGCGTATCGACTGATCACACGTGCATGATATCTCCGCCTTCACCATTTCCACTTAAAATTTTTTTTTTTTTAAAGCATTCTGTTCACTCAGAGGAATTTATTAGTGTCCATCTAAAAGATGCGTGATACTCCAGTCTTTCTCACGAAATTTACATGTTAAATGAAAGTACCTGAGTTGCATTGAACATTACACAAACTGTCTAATTACACCTTGTAACAGAAAAATGGACTTACGCTTGCTATAGTGGCAGCTCAGGATCATGGAGTCTTAGGATAATCTATCTATATATATATAAAGATGAATGTATGTATGTTTGTTTGTTCTTCATACAAATCCACATTTTTCATCCGATCTCGATGAAACTTTGCACACTTATCCTTTGAAATAAGAAGAAAAATACTGTCTACATTTGGTTGAAAAATTGTCTGCATAAATAATAAATGTTGTCTTATAATTTCGAAAAATTACTGAACGGCAATAGACAGACGCGTTGGATATGGAGGTCTCTGTACCATTTTTCCGTGTAGCGGTCAGCTACCTTAGTGGTTAAAGCGCTTGCTTACTAATGTTTGGGTCGTGGTCCGCGGTTCAAATCTCCGTGGAGGCAAAGAATTTTAGAAATTGTTTTTCATCGTAAGAGTCACGCCTGGACCGTCGGTTATTCGGATTGAATGTTAAACTGTAGATATCACAAATTTAGGGGCGTAATGCGAGGCAAATCGTAGGTAGTCTTTTCAATGCTGTAGGTGTACACTTTTTTACGTTATATTGAACCCTCAGGGGTGATTCACAGGCAGTGTGTGTGTGATCTGCAGTAATAATACTATAAATGCGGAATTAAGTCTCTGTCTTTATGTTACGTTTTGATAACTAAATGCCTATACCGATATTGACGGAATTTGACAAGAAAATCTGTAGGGAGGGCACGGGACACTTTTTTTCGGTATGATTAACAGGTGTAGTCACGAAATTTTGAGAACTTATCGAATGTTGACAGAGAAACGGATGTGTGTTAGTCTATAATGTTACGTAAGTTGCTCAAGCTGTGCTTCTCGCGCATTATGTTAGTGTATAATTTGTTAATAAATTTAGTTTAGAGAAAATACGTATTATTTAGTATAGATGTTGATTTTCTCTGACCTATTACTTTGTGTCTGCTTAAATGTTTCTGGCATCAGTTTATTTTGCCTTCTTTTTTGACATGCCTTGCGGGCGTAAACTGGCCTAAGTTGTAGCTCTAGCAGAGCACAAGCAGCTAAAGTTATTAGAACCCCAGAATCGGATGGTCATGCTGAAGAAAGAAGAAAAGACCAAGCTGAAATAAAGTTCCCCTTAGTCAATACCCCCCCCCCCCCCACATCCCCTCACCTACGTTTGTTTTTCTGTTTTTAAATATGTTGAGACAGATTCCACGGTAGAATGGTATAGTGATGACTTTCGTGTCATGTTATGTCGACTCAGTGTTGTTTTGGACCAATCCTTTGTTACCAACAAATTTCTATATTCAATTCTGGCAAAGAAATTCTTAATCGACGCGTACGAAGTAGCGGGTATCAGCTAGTTTTCAATAAATAAAATTCACCGCTTGAGAGCTTGAGAGCTGTGTAGTAGGAAGTGTTTTGTGTAAAGAGATCTATTTTTTATCTGATTTATGGTATTTACTAAACCTAACAGTGAGCGGAAAACTACACGGAATTTTTAATACGTATGAGACGAAAATAACTTTTTTCCTTTATCATTATTCTCTAAATTTGTTTTGCAATTTTCACCTTTCTCTTTTTAGGGCTAATCCCTTTATTATATTCGATTTTGGTTTCTTTTATGGCTTCTCCGCTCTCAATCTTTGCTTCGACGATGTAACTTTATTGTTACTTTGAAACGAGGACATTCTGTGTTATGCACATGAACATCTACATCTACATATATACTCTGCAATTCAAAAAATTGTGGGTGGCAGAGGGTGCTCAGCACCAAAGCTAATCTCTTTGCTGTGCATTCCAATCCCTAATGGTACGAGGGAAAAAAGAATTCATATAAGAATCTGTCCGGCACCTTATTTCTCTAATTTTATCTTTCCTGTCCTTCCGACTCGAATAGGTTGATGGAAGAAGTATTTCACTACACTCAAAAGTGAAAGTGGGAGTACGCATGTTTTCCAATAAGTTTAAACGAAACGTGTGTCGTCTATCTACCAGAGACTCCCAACCTAATCTACTAATCAGATATGACATCGGCCCAGAACCGTGCTTACTGTTACTGTTCCATAAGAGATTGGAGAAAAAGAAGCAGATCAGATGTGAATGCTTTCATTAAGTCATCTTCTGCTGAAAAATGTACATCTTTTTTTTCGTTTCCTTTTTCTTAGAGGTTTATGGTTTTTCTTTTATTTATTTTAATGCATCCGGCTTTCTGAGTCACACTACGAGCAACAATGTTTTCATATCTTTATTACATCTACAAGTATTTTCACCCAGCCAAAGCAGAAATAAGCACTAGACTAAGCTCAAAAATTAATTTCGGATTAGCACCAGCAACCTCCATAGGACGAGTTATGCACTACGGTGCAAGGTGCAGAAGACTTTTTTCACTAATTTTTATAGTCTCCTGAATGCTAAGCTGTTTATTATACGCAACCTGTGTTAAGGAAGTGATTTTCGCCTTCTGTTTTATAACATCGTATTTTTACTGTTAGGCATTCTGGTATTTTCTGGTCGGAGCTATTCCAGCAAATGCCCAAGTAAGAAAGGAAAACAACACGGTTATTAAAAAAGGAGGAGATTTTGCATTTTTATTTCTCACTATAAATGATACAAATGCGTGCCATATATCACTGGATAGAGCAAGGTTCAAACTACGTAACCCTCGCTTATTAGTTCTATTTGCTATCACCGACGGCACTGCCCTGTCTGTTTACGTGGATATGGCGATGCCAAAGGAGAAGTCGTTTCGTGTGCTACAGTGTGCTTAAAGTGATCATGTTGATGTGCAAAGTGAATTCCATCATAAGTTCAATAAAGTGACATCTAGTCATAAACAGTTTAGGATTGGCATAAGAAATTCATAGAAGATGAGTGCGTATGCAAAGGTAAAAGTTCTCGAACGTCAAATTAAGATGCTGAATGTATCATACGTGCTTTCGCACGGAACCCTCTGAAATCACTACACACGCAAGCTATGAACATGGAATTAGGGGGCGTCCATCTCACCAGGGGGGAGGGAGATTTTTTGAAAAATTGTTGGACTGATTTTTGAAGGGTGAGACCTAAAAAAGGAAAAGAAATGTCTAAAATAGTTCCGAGGGCGATTTCTTGGGGGGGGGGGGGGAGGGGTCGGGCCAGGTCTCACCAGAGGTCTAGGGGTGGTCCGGAAATCCGGAAAAACACCTCACGTAATTTATGGATGCCCCTTACGCAGAAAACGGTTTCGCGTGTTCTTAAGAAATGTCTGCATATGAAGGCTTATAAGTTGTAGTTACTTTCGGCATTGCATCCTGGCGATCGTAAAAAAAGGTTAGAATTTTGCACTTCAGTTCTGCAGGATTTGGAAGTGGACTTCTTTTTGAATGACTGTATTTTTCGAATGAAGTTTCGTCTCTCTGGTAAAGCTAATCGTCACAATGGCAGAATCTGGGGTTCTGACAATCTTTGCTTTGTCATCGAACATGAAAGGAACTCATCGTCGCTGAATGTGTTATGAACTATTACTGTTGCCTTTCCTTATTACGGAGGAAACTGTAACTGGAATTTCCTATCTAGACATGGTTCATAACTGGTTGTTTCACCAATTTCAAGAACATGGGAATGATTTTATTTTTGTCCAAGACAGAGCTCAACCTATCTTTCACTGTGAGTATGAAACTACCTGAAGAAACCATTTCAGTAAGAACGATTGGAAGAGGAGGGCAAGAGGGTGTTGTTCATCGTCTGTGTCCTCCCAGGTGACCAGATCTTACCCCCTCCTATTGTTATATGTGAGGGTACGTGAAATATAATGTGTATGTACCTCCTAAGCCAGTTAGTCTTCAATAGCTGCGATGTCAAATCCGTTTTGATGTTTGCCACGCAATAATTGGTACTCCTGTCGAACGAATACAGTAAAACTTTCAACGTTCCTGTATCCGATGATGTATGGAACGTATTTCGTGAGAAACGTAAATGCAAAGTCTGCTTGAAAGTCTTTTTGGATAAGCCTGTACTCGTAAACCCTAAGCAGGATGGTTGGTATTCACGCCGATCGTGCCCTAACACATCCTGGCGATACCCTGGCTAATGGCACGGAGATAAACATTCGGTGTGCGGTAATAGCGTACAGTGATTGGACGGACCACCGTGGTTGCTAGCGTCGTGTCCTGAGAAACGTCCCTCCCACCGGCTGTTAATGCAGCGGGAGAGAGTTAGTCCTGAAAGGCAGCAGCTGTGTGGCGGTAATCCCCGTCCTTGGCTCGCCGTCACACCTCTCCAGACGACTTTTTTTTTTCCTCCAGTCGCTCTTCTCCCCTTTCCATTAAGACGGCCACAAAAACGTAATTCGGTTCGTCGCAGTCTCCTCAGACTCAATGCTCAGCTCGGCTCTCTTTTTATTAATAACAAGCGGTAATATATTCCCGGTGGCCGGCCAGGGTGCACACTGAATTAATCCTGTGTGTGCCGCGTGTTAATTGAAACCACGGCGGGTCGGCGGCCATCTTAGCGTCCCCTCCAGGTCAGCGGGAGGGGAGAGGACCGGCATCTGGTCTGCTGTCTGGAGTTTCATTACCGCCCTCACTTACAACGTGTCTGACAAGACGCAGGCTCCGCAGTCACCTGTTGAAGGTCCCATGTGTTTAATTCCCTTCAAATAATACTGTTGACGGGTATACTCTTTTCAGGCGGTGTCATCATTATTAGTGTTGCAACGATATATCGGTCAACCAATAATATCGGACCAAAAATATCGATGTTTTTACATGGTCGATGCGATAATATCTATATGACGCTGTGAAATATCGAAAACAACAAACCCTTTAGCACTAAAAAAAATCCTGCAAAAAATGTATGTGTGGCAGAGACCAAACTTGACTATGTTAGACACTGATTTAGCTCGATAACAAAATCGATGACGTCCTGTACTACTTTGGCGTTCTACTTCGTTTAGTGGACGTTATCCGTTCCATATTCATTCTCGTCGCCGTTTTATTATTTAAACTGTTGCGTTTCACTGTACCTTCGTTGGTTCTTGTTTCTTTTTAGGACGTATTACAATATTCGAAAGGGCGTAAAAAATTTTACCGCATAAATGATGCAATTGCTTATTTTATCAGTTTTGTTAACAGACCTTTTAATGTAGATGAAGCCAAAGAATTTAAGTATTTAATGAAGCACTTGGCACCATTATACAACGTCCCTACCCGCTGGAACTATCAATTCAAAAAATAATAAAAAATATATGAAAAAATTCAAAAGTTGTGAAGGATAAGTTGAAAAGTATGAAGCATTTTTCCATTTTTACGTATATCTGGTCTAGAGTAACACTGGCTATTTGGTGATTACAGTACATTTCTTGCCGCAGAATGAGTAAAATCAATCATGATTGGTATACGAGTTGGATTAAAATACATTCAAAATTGCAATTAGTCATTTACTCAAAACATCCACATCGGAATCATGTGAACGCCTCTTCTCAAACAAGTTTTTTTTGTAACAGTTTAACGTCCCTGTTTTAACAACGTGGTCTTTAGAGACGGGAAAGGATGGGGGCAAGGAATGGGAAGGAATTCGGCCATGGCCTTTTGAAGGAAGCATCCCGGCATTCACCTGGAGTGATTTGGGGAAACCATGGAAAACCCAAATCTGGATGCCCGGACGGGGATTCGAACCGCCGTCCTCCCGAATGCGAGGCCAGAACGCTATCCGTTACACCACCACGCTCGGTCTCAAACAAGAGCCACTGTAAGCAATTTAGGAATAGACTTCATGGGAAAAAAATCAAACCAACTGTAGTTTTCAGGATCTTTTGACATGAATATTTGCAAACCTATTTTTTAATAAATTTATTACCTGATTTTGATTTACATACATATTTCTAATGTAATATATACAAATATCGAAAAATATCGATATTATCGATTTGATATGGCCAATATTATCGATTATCGAAATCTGGTTTGCGTCAATATAAATATCGATATATTTGTCGATATTGCTATCAACTTGCGTCCCTAATCATTATCTTCCATTCTATTACAAATCTGTAAGCGGTTGACCCGTTATTCAGGCAACACGTAAAACAATTTGGATGAGATTTTTGAAAGTTTATGGCCTAGATTAAAATCGATTGTACATCTTATGATTCTACGAGACGGGGGAGAGGAGCAAGAAACAATAATTCGCTCGTAGCAAGAACGGATAGGCGCTACAG
>CM061920.1:315351042-315573694 GCA_031002005.1 Vandiemenella viatica | reverse complement strand
CCCCTCTGTATGCCTCGGGATTTACTACTTTATAAACAAATTTATTAATTATCACAAATAAATTATTGTGGGTGGAGTTCTCTTCCGAAGTAGTCCTTAACATTAGTACAAGTTAAATATAGTATATTCAAAAGGAATATCTCGACTTTATTGAGTTTTCTACATAGAAAGCAAACTTTATTTAGCAAAACAATTACTTGAATGGATAAATGGTTGTTCCCTCTCAGGTAGTGGAATTTACAGATCATAAGTTTCTTTAATTTTTGGAGCTCGTGGTGGTTACCTTGTAGATGATTGCGTACGTAGGAGTTACCGTAGTGTTGTGCAGCGCAGGCCACATGGAGAGTCGTGTTGTCGACCCAGGCGGGGAGAGCCGCGACGAGCCGATGGTGTGTGTTTTCGCCGGGTCCCAGGTATTCGCATCAGCTGAGCGAAGGGTGGAGTGGGCGTCTGGTGTCTCTTATCTGCGACAGCTGGCGGCTCGTCTCAACCCTGAGGACTTCACCAATCCGAATCCTGCTCCGTAGCGAAGATGGCCCGACATGTCGTGTTGCGCCGATCATCAAGTCTCTCTTGCGTCCCGCCCACGCGCCGAATATCGAGTGTTCGTCTCCGTCCACTCCCCCCTCGCTCGTCATCTCGTTGAAGGGCTGGGCGTTCCTTACTTCCTTCATCTCCGATTGGACGAACATATAACAAAAATAAACAATTTGTTAGCAACCCGAGGGAATGAATTCCACTGGCTGGACATAACCCCACCACCAGCACCATTTTCTTGTTAGGTCATCCCCCTCCCTATAGCCATAGTTTCTGTCTACTGATTGGGCAGCTCTTCCTATGCATAAACAGTTTATTGTTAATGCATATTTCTTTGCCAGCGACGTCTGCAAAGTGTCTGACAGTTCAGATTGGGGTTTGAAAGGAGTCTTTCATTCGTCGAATATCCAGACAGACTACCTCACAATGTCACACTGTGTCCATTGTTTTAAACAAACCCGCACTATATCCGAGAGCGTCTCCATCATTTCAGTAAATTAATGATCAAAACATTAGGCAACACAAGGGAAGTCTGTTCCTTTGAACGTCAACCAGACCTCGTTAAATTACCTTCTTTATTACGCATTCTCTTGTCGACGGAATTACAACCATTATCCTTTCTAACATTTCACAAGTAATAATATTAAATATTCCTTACGATAACCTTCTCAGTCAAGAACCACATTCAAATCAAATCAAACTAACTTATGGAAATTAAATACAGTATGGCAATAAAACGACAGAATATAACAACAACGTTTCTTGTTATTGATAAACGATGAGATTTACAGAGTGGGACATCTCAAGTTGGTATATTTGTATTGGAATAGAAAAAAAAAACATTTGAAGGTAATTATCTTTTAAATACTTCCTGTGTATTAACATTTTTTGAAATTAGATTTTCAAAATCTGTTAGATTTAATTTTTTGTTTATCTTAGAAATTAAAAAAAAAATCATTTTTGGCCTCTGTGCTTAGTTTAAACGATTACGAAAATGGAACAATTTTTGCCTACGATAAGTTACGAAAGTAAAAGTAAGTGAAGTACCATCATTATGAACCAGTTCAGTACCACAATAAAAAAAAATTTGTTTTTTGCTACGATTTAAATGTCGGAAAATCGGAAAGGGTGTAAAAAACGCTTCAAACACCAAACGACCACCAGGAAAATGGATAAACAGCAGCATTTCGTTTGAGGTTGTTTCACAGAAGCTTATGGCAGTACACTCCATTATCAAAGACTGTGACTCAACGGGGACAGATGATTTTAGTCGACTCATGTTGTATAATGAAATGTGACATCATGTCAGTTGTCAGCTTGTGATGATTGTGGACGTATGAAATCTGACGACCGGTTTCCTTTATCCCATAATAACATTTCGACTTTAATCATAAACTATAGTTCATTGCAGAGGTACTCAAAGAGTGGTACCTGTAATACGCACACATTATCAAGGTTGTACGCAATCAGATACGACAACACCAAGCTTCTTAGTGCTTTACGGTTTTGAGTAATAGATCATCTCTATCCTAGCGAACAGTCAGAGACTGAAGCACATAAGTGGTACGTGAGGAAAAAAAGTTTGAGGAACCCTAACACAGCTATTGAAGCTATGCATAATTTAGAAGTACCAGCGACGATTTATATGTTCGGGATCACATTAACAATTTTTAAGTATCATCTCAATTCTGCCTGTGCTTCTGCGTGTAACTCATTTTTCACTGTCTGATCAACTCTAGTCTTAATATGTAGACTATTGCGCCCCTCTTTCCACGGATGCACTGACACCACAACGTTCTATCTCCAGGCAGATGATTAAATTTATACACACACTAAAATTCAACCATGGTAATTTCCAAAGCCACTTATACAAAATTAAAATGGTTAGCACTCTATTCTGTGAGTGTGACGGAAAGACGCCGGTGTGACGCTCCTCAAAAGATATCACAGACTTCCAAAGGCGTGGAGAACACTACTAAGATAAAACTGAAATAAACTTCATGCTAACGACATTCGACTATGTTGATAGTTATTAGCTAGTCGTAAGTGGACATACATACCTTTAGGGTCTTTCGAAATAACGGCATCAGTAGGGCAACACCAGACATTTCCTCTTCCTGCGTTTACCACTCGTACACAACAAAAGGAAAACACAGTACACATAGACCATCACTGACAGCGCTATTCTGCAGTATAAAAGACTTAAGCAAAAAGTCCAAAATTTTTAAATTCAATCATTTTTTAAGACGATTTAGGTGGCCGTTTCTCCATATATTTGCAACAATATAAATTTTAATGCCTGTGTGTGGCCTTATCAAAAGACATTTTAAGAACACCATACGAGACACAATGATGAAATTTTAGAAAGTAACGGCTGTACCAACATTACTATATGGGCGTAAATCGTGAACATTGACTAAACAACAAATAAAGTGGATAGAAGCAGCTGAGATGTGATTTCTGAGAGCCATTGCTGGGTGTACTTTAGTGTATAAGAAAATAAGTAAAGAAATTAGGAAATTATTGAAATTTTTTAATCTGAATGAAGAAATAATTAGTTACTGGAAGAAATGGATGAAACATCTAAAGCGTATGGGAGACGCCAGACCACCAAAGGGGCTGCTAAATTACAAGCAAAAAGAGAGAAGGAGATGGATGGGTCAACCTAAGAAGAAATGGACACAACAAAAAGTGTGAAGGTAGAACAAACCATTAATGGTTTAAATCCTGAAGATGTTGATGATGACAAATGAAAGAGATTTCCAAAATCTTTTCGAATGCAAGGTAGCTTATGCTGTTTAATCAAACTGTTGATGTCATTCAATGGGAACCGTTTCTTCTGTAATAAAATAGATTTCGGATCTTTATAACAAGTAATATTTTTTTTACTTCTTTTTGAGCTGTAATGCTGAGTTAAACACTGATTGAACGTTTAAAATTGTATTTAAACGTATTTTACATAGCATATAAATGCTTATTTAGGACATTTTCGAAACTTTGGTCATATTAGAGTAATATTTATGGTCATATTTTGAGGAAAAATCTGGAAATTTTTTAATAATACCGAGAATCCAAACAAGTTATAGATGAAAAGAAATTAATATAATTATTCACAGAAATGTACTCTTATCATACATTGTAGGGAAAAAATGAAACTGTCACTGAATTGGTCAGAATTTATCAGTGAAGAATTCAAGTAATACATTATTGTCGTTCTCTAAACATTAATGTTCCGCTCGCCTTTTAATCTCGACAACGCAGCAGCAGTCGTTAAGTGTGGAAACCGAGATAGGTCAAGCTGGAGACAGTTTGGCTAGTTTGATAAAGTTCAAATTTGATAATACCGGATATATAACTACTAGCTGGTACCCACGACTTCGTTCGCGATTGTAAAGAATTCATATTGACAGCTATAGACATCTAACCACCCTAGTGCACGATGGGAGACTCGATACTATTACCACACACAAGTACCAGTCTTCGGCGCTATGTAGTTCCGGCAGCAAGGTAAAATTTACGGATACACAAAAGTCTTTGGATGAAACACGAAAATATTCATGATCGACCAATTTCAAACACCATATCTCACACACTCCCACAGTTGCCGAATTTCGGCCAACGTTGTGATCGATGGTAGACTCTGTGTTACTACCACACACAAACGCCAGTGATCTGCGATTGATAGTTTTCACTTAAAAGTAATACACCGTGACACATGCGTCTTTGGCAGAAATATGAAATTGCCGCAGGTCGACCATTTTCATCCCCCATATCTTCCACACCCCCATAGCTACAGACATCTAACAACCATAGTGCACGACAACAGACACGAATCTACTACCACACATAAACACCAATGCTCTATGCTATGTAGTCGTGGTAGAAAAGTGAAATCTGCGGAGACACATGCCTTTCGTCGAAATACGAAAATATCCTTGGTCGGCCACTTACAACCACCATATCTACCACAGTACCACAGTTTCTGAAATTCGGCCACTGTTGTGATCGGAAGGTGACTCTGTGCTACAACTACACACAAACGCCAGTTATCTGTGATCTATAGTTTTCGCTGAAAAGTGATACACCATGACACTTTTGTCTTTGGCAGAAGTATGAAATTGCCACAGGTCGATCACTTTCAACCCCCATTTCTCCCACACCCCCATACCTACCGACATCTAACAACCGTAGTGCACTACATGAGATACGATTCTACTACCAAACACAAACACCAATACTCTATGCTATGTAGTTGTGGCAGAAAAGTGACATATGCGGAGACAGTTGAAATACGAAAATATCCTTGGTCGGCCACTAGCAACCACCATATCTACCACAGTACCACAGTTTTTGAAATTCGGCCGCTTTTTTGATCGAAAGGTGACTCTGTGCTACTACTACACACAAACGCCAGTTATCTGTGATCTATAGTTTTCGCTGAAAAGTGATACATCATGACACTTTTGTCTTTGGCAGAAGTATGAAACTGCCACACGTAGACCACTTTCAACCCCCATTTCTCCCACACCCCCATAGTTACCGACATCTAACAACCATAGTGCACTACATGAGATACGATTCTACTACCAAACACAAACACCAATGCTCTATGCTATGTAGTTGTGGCAGAAAAGTGACATATGCGGAGACAGTCGAAATACGAAAATATCATTGGTCGGCCACTAACAACCACCATATCTACCACAGTACCACAGTTTCTGAAATTCGGCCGCTGTTGTGATCGAAAGGTGACTCTGTGCTACTACTACACACAAACGCCAGTTATCTGTGATCTATAGTTTTCGCTGAAAAGTGATACACCATGAGACTTTTGTCTTTGGCAGAAGTATGAAACTGCCACAGGTCGACCACTTTCAACCCTCATTTCTCCCACACCCCCATAGCTACCGACATCTAACATCCATAGTGCACTACATGAGATACGATTCTACTACCAAACACAAACACCAATGCTCTATGCTATGTAGTTGTGGCAGAAAAGTGACATATGCGGAGACAGTCGAAATGCGAAAATATCCTTGGTCGGCCACTTACAACCACCATATCTACCACAGTACCACAGTTTATGAAATACGGCCGCTGTTGTGATCGAAAGGTGACTCTGTGCTACTACTACACACAAACGCCAGTTATCTGTGATCTATAGTTTTCGCTGAAAAGTGATACACCATGAGACTTTTGTCTTTGGCAGAAGTATGAAACTGCCACAGGTCGACCACTTTCAACCCTCATTTCTCCCACACCCCCATAGCTACCGACATCTAACATCCATAGTGCACTACATGAGATACGATTCTACTACCAAACACAAACACCAATGCTCTATGCTATGTAGTTGTGGCAGAAAAGTGACATATGCGGAGACAGTCGAAATGCGAAAATATCCTTGGTCGGCCACTTACAACCACCATATCTACCACAGTACCACAGTTTATGAAATACGGCCGCTGTTGTGATCGAAAGGTGACTCTGTGCTACTACTACACACAAACGCCAGTTATCTGTGATCTATAGTTTTCGCTGAAAAGTGATACACCATGACACTTTTGTCTTTGGCAGAAGTATGAAATTGCCACATGTCGATCACTTTCAACCCCCATTTCTCCCACACCCCCATAGCTACCGACATCTAACAACCATAGTGCACTACATGAGATACGATTCTACTACCAAACACAAACACCAGTTCTCTATGCTATGTAGTTTTGGCAGAAAAGTGACATATGCGGAGACAGTCGAAATACGAAAATATCCTTGGTCGGCCAGTTACAACCACCATATCTACCACAGTACCACAGTTTCTGAAATTCGGCCGCTGTTGTGATCGAAAGGTGACTCTGTGCTACTACTACACACAAACGCCAGTTATCTGTGATCTATAGTTTTCGCTGAAAAGTGATACACCATGAGACTTTTGTCTTTGGCAGAAGTATGCAACTGCCACAGGTCGACCACTTTCAACACCCATTTCTCCCACACCCCCATAGCTACCGACATCTAACAACCATAGCGCACTACATGAGATACGATTCTACTACCAAACACAAACACCAATGCTCTATGCTATGTAGTTGTGGCAGAAAAGTGACATGTGCGGAGACAGTCGAAATAAGAAAATATCCTTGGTCGGCCACTTACAACCACCATATCTACCACAGTACCACAGTTTCTGAAATTCGGCCGCTGTTGTGTTCGAAAGGTGACTCTGTGCTACTACTACACACAAACGCCAGTTATCTGTGATCTATAGTTTTCGCTGAAAAGTGATGCACCATGACACTTTTGTCTTTGGCAGAAGTATGAAATTGCCACAAGTCGACCACTTTCTACCCCCATATCTCCACATCCCCATAGCTACCGACATCTAACAACCATAGTGCACGACAGGAAAGACGATTCTACTACCACACACAAACACCAAAAGTCTATGTTATGTAGTTGTGGCAGGAAAGAGAAGTATACGGAGATACGAATTTTTGGTTGAAATATGAAAACGCCCTGCACTGACCAACTTTAATCATTATATCTCCCACATCCCCACAGCTATCGGCATTCGGCCAACGTTGTGCACGACAGGAATCTCCATGCTACTTCCACCCACAAACATCAGTGATCTGTGCTAGGTAGTGGTGGCTGAAAAGTGAAATATTGGAAAAAACACGTCTATTTTTATATATATATATAAGTATTTTGGACTGAAGAAGTCTCACAATTAAATTTCAGTGACTTGACTCTGTTTAAGTACGCTCCCGTGATATCTTGCGATGTCGAATGAAGTTTCTCACGCTACAAGACAGTCTTAAGTGACAACACAAGAAAATTACTCTTCGAGAACTTGAAGATGTATGTGGTGACATACTGTAATGCTGGAATCAAACAAGAATAAACAATGATATGTACACTGATCTCAATATATATATAATAAATTCCAGTTTTTTTAAGTAAAAATGTTGTATTCCATTATTTTTTTACACGAACATGAAAAGGATTTTCCAAAAAAATTAATTTCCCAATGGTGCAGTGAGTGCACTAAAGCAAATTATGTTGTCTACATGAAATGAGATAAAATAAATAATGTATAATTGATCATGTTTTAATATGTGGTAAATTTAAATATTTTGTCATTTTTAGGTCATATTTGCCCTTTTTCAAGATCATACTTTTCTCTGTTTTTTTTTTTCATAAATATTCGAATTTAAGTAATAATCATCTCATTGAGATAATACTTCGATGACCTTTTAATGGTTGGCGATATAGTTTGGATAATTCTTGGCGGAAATTTGCTATCATTTGTTACCATTATCGTGAGAAATGGGTCGGAAGTTGAAGGCGTAATGAGTTGTGACTGGCTGTTGAGAGTCGTAAACAGCTCTGAGGCATACTGCTGGTCGGGTGTAGCCACTCTCGTCCTGCTTCGTTTTACAGCCGGGGAGTGACTGGCTGTTGGAAGATTCTTGCCAACTCATTCAATCACCGTACACCTGCGATGCTCTGAGCACCTGTCTGCTCGGTTCATCATTTATTCCGACATATAGTAAGATGTCTCTGCGATATTTCGTCTAATTCTCTAGCTTACGCACTGCAGTTTCTTCGCGTTTATTACAGGCAGAATATTTGCTTCTGTAATTAAACGATGAAAAAATTGCAGTGACGAGAATTAATTATACAGAGTCAGCCTAAATGATTAATTGGGCTTCAAAACACTGTGTACCGAAAAATATGCGACCTACAAAGACGATTGATACATGAAAAGATGCATAAACCAACAAAGTTTAAAAGCTCGTTTGGTGTCTGGCGTCCACGTTAGATGGCAGCAGTGGACAAGACGGAGGAAAAGCAGGAGAAGACTTTTTGTGTGTTGGAATATGCGAAGTGTTCTTCGGTTACGAAAGTGCAGCGTGCGCTCGTACGAAAATACGGAAAAGCTGCACCAAGTCACCAGAGCATTATACGTTCGCGCAAACGGACCAGCACGAGGCGACCACGTGTCTCGTGAGACAGAGCTATGAACACAGTCCACAAAAATCAACCGTCGGCGCCAGCCGTGAACTGGGCATCCCACAGCAAACAGTGTGGAATGTTTTGCCTCGGCGATTGCATTTGTAACTCTATCGTGTGCAATTGGTACAACACCTGTCTACAGAAGATTACTGCAGCCGTTTTGATTTTTGTAGCAGAAGGCTGGAAGCTATGGAAAATAAGGACTTGGAGGGAAACTTTGTATTAAGCGACCAGGCGACAGGGGCGGATCCAGGATTTTGTTTTTTGGGGGGGGGGGCTTGGCTTGAGTGAATTTTGGTTCAGAGGGCTTGCCTTCAGTGGAGGGCTTGAGTCGGGAAAAAGGTAGTTTTTATAGCCTACTCGGCCCTCAAATCCGTAGAGCTTAGAAAAAAAAAAAGGTCTGTGAACTACAATGTCGGGGGTTGACCAAGATACTTTTGGGGGGCTTGAGCCCCCTAGCCCCCCCCCCCCTGGATCCGCCCCTGCCAGGCGACTTTTTATCTGTCTGGAATGGTGAATCGTCAAAATGTGAGAGTGTGGGATACTCAATTGCCGCATAACTTTATGCAGCTGAAAGGAATTTGTCAAAAGTGAAGGTCTTCTGTGCCATATCAAAGAGAAAGCTGTGTGGGTCCTTTTTCTTCATCAAGCAGAGGGTGACAGGATCAGTCTACCTGGATGTGTTGCAGGTGAGGTTGTTTCCTTAACCGACTACTGTCTCCTCCACTTTCATCCTACAACAGGACGGGGCTCCACCTCACTGGAGTACAAATATCCGCGACTTTCTCAACAGAGAAATGCAACATCGCTGGATAGGGCACGCTGGTCCGAGTGAGGTTCCTCTGTTGTCATGGACCCCCCGATAACCAGATCTGACCCCATGTGATTTCTTCTTGTGGTGTTATGTCAAGGACAAAGTTTATGACAGCAACACCGCAAGAAATACAGGAACGGATAACTGTTGTGTCGGACAGTGATAGAAACATAATATCGAACGTATGGATGGAACTGTATTACCGTTGGGATGTGTGCCGGGTGACTAAGGGCACACGCTCTGAACATTTATAGTGTATACCAGAAACAGAGATTTCGGTCTTTGTAGGTCATATACTTTTCATTAAACAGTATTTTGAAACCCGAGGAATCATTTAGGCTAAACCTGTATATCAGTCTACACGCTGTGCATCAAGAGCAACTATTAAAGTTCTGCAATATACTCGTAAAGTATGTATTTGTTGTCAGATAAGGTACATGCAACAACAAAAAGTTGTACAAGGAATTTATAATGGCGAGTGAGGGTGATGGAGAATGTGGAGGGATTGTTGGAGATGGAACGGAGGGGTGATATCCCCCATCACACTCCCATAGCCGACCGTAACCTTGATTTCTCGCCTGACACAGTCAGTATCTCCTTAAAAGGAAACAATTGCTAATTTCTCTGTTATTATCGAATGAATGACTACAAAACTCTAATACTTCTGTTCAGCTACATATTTGACGTTTTTAATACGAAAATGTGAGAAAATTCGTGTCTGCTTGAGATACCAACCGCGTCTCCTGTACCTTGTTCACTCTCAACTGGCGGCCTAAGGTCGTGTTCTCTGTCTTCGCTCCTCCCCTCCCTTCCTACCTCTCCGAGTTGAACACTGTGTCCATTAAGTGAGTAGCAAATTTCACCATAGCAAGTTGGACTAGAGCAGAGGAGTAAGGATACATGGTTCGAATCCCCGTCCGGGCATCCAGATTTGGGTTTCCCAAATCACTCCAGGCAAATGCCGGGATGCTTCCTTAAAAAGGCCGTGGCCGAATTCCTTCCCGTTCCTTGCCCCCATCCTTTCCCGTCTCTAAAGACCTCGCTGTTAAGAGACGTAAAGCAGTTAAAAAAAAGGATACATTAGACTGACCTTGAGTCACCTCTGTTAACTGAAAGGACTAAACATTTCCGAAGTAAATTACAGAATAAATTTATAAAAAATCCTTCTCTTTGGGGATGCCAGAACGAATAACAAGAGATGATAGACAAAAAAAATTATTATGATACATGATTCAAATTTTTAATCCATGAATAGAATCTTATAAATGGAATTATGTTTTTCTGTTAAAGTGGTGACAAATACTTAATTTCATATATGGACACATAATCACTCTCCGAATTTGATATTAAAGATTCACTTGGCCATACAACTCGCCTCCGTTGATTGCATAATATAGAAATGTAATGCTACCAGACTGAGACATCCCATAGTTATGAGTGGCATCTGAATTAACAGAATGTGTGGAGCATAATATCAAAAAGTATTTAGCAGGAAACATAATCCGGAAATCGTGTTCTGAATGCTAATAACACGGGAAGGTCGCCAATTGTAAAATTCAGATTCGATTCAAACTGTGTATTATAAACGCTCATAGCCATAGCTGTAATGTGACTAAGCAGTACCATGCGCTTCTTCACCATTTCCAAGAAAATTTCTACTGAAATATTCCATTATGTTCAGACACTTTCTAGGTTACGACTATTTAAAGAGGCGCTTGACACATGGAGCAAGCTCTCAATTTCATAAGCTTGTCGTCGCCGTATCGAATCTCGCTACTGGCAAAATTTTTATTTATTCAAATATGTAAACAGATAATTTCTGGC
Source organism: Vandiemenella viatica (assembly GCA_031002005.1). NCBI lineage: Eukaryota > Metazoa > Arthropoda > Insecta > Orthoptera > Morabidae > Vandiemenella > Vandiemenella viatica. The sequence goes on along the minus strand of CM061920.1, from coordinate 315,562,497 downwards.
AGTTTTCTAATGTCGTTTGTTGTGAAAAAACCGACGGTTTCGAACTTCATTATGTTCTTCGCAAATAAAGTAATATTTCAAAAACGTAAATATTTGTTAAAACTGAAATACGAACATCGTTATTGGACCGTTACAGTTAAAGCACAAATATTCATTCTCGCACCAAGGGCCGGGAGACGCCGTTTCTATTTTAGGGGGAAGGGAGGGCTATACGGCTCGCCGATGACAGAGTCATTAGAGTCAGAGGAGGATGGAGGCAAGTAACGCGAAGAAATTCTGTCATGTCCTTTTGAAGGAGCCATTCCGATATTCGCGTGGAATGATTTGGGGAAACCATGAAAAACCGAAATATGGATGACCGGACGGGGATTTTAATCCGCCTCCTCCCGAAGGCCAGAGCGTTACTGCTCGCCCTCCACTCTGGAAAACATATTTTATAACAACTGCTCCCTTTTTTCTTTATAGCATCTCTAAATTGCTTCACAAGCTTACTATAATAATCCCCATCAGAAAACAAGGTACAATGTTGCTCTTCCAGTGAATTGGCGATTGTTCTGGTTTAAGGTTAAATTTAGAGCCCAGCCCTCATTCCTATCGTCAAATCGTTCAGAGAAATCTAATGGATTGAGTTCAAAAAAGCTAATGCTTCCTCTCTGTCTGTCAAAATTTCATCACTTTATGCTAAGAATATTTTGTCAAGTCGAAACGTTATGTAAGAATGCGATGAATTGTTGTTGCTGGAATAATTAATTCTTCTCAGTTTATCGAACTGTTAACCAGATGTCTGTCTTCACCAATGAACTTTATCCACATTCCTCTGAGCGATTCTTTGTACTAGCTTTGCTTCTTGTGTATCTTACACAGTTCTGTTTCTCTCCCTGCTAAAATCAGTTGTTTACAACTGTGCTGTAGGCAGAGGAAACCTTCCTTAACGTTGCCAACATAACCTCGTGAATGTCCATTGGTCACTTCCGTTTCATCCAAAAATATTTAATCAAACTCGAATTTCTTTCTACTACCTTTGAGAACAGACAAACATCACATCAGCTTTGAGCCTCTGCAACAAAATGTGTTGCATCTATACTAATATTATAACTGAGAATGTAACTCTGTCTGTCTGTTAAATTTTTTGGGCTAAACGGCTAATTCGATCATGATGAAATTTGACAAGGAGATGCTATTTGACCTTATGATGGACATAGGTTACTATTTTCTGTATAGATAATACATATTGTCATTGAATTATGAAAACTATCTGAACTGTGAAAGACAGGCGCATAATACGTATACGTCTCTGTAATAGATAATGACAGAGGGGACTGTTTGTGTGTGATCTAAACTAATAATGTTATATATGCGTAAGTAGGTCTTCGTCTTTTTGTTAGGTTTTGACGACTATATATGTATACCGATGACAAGGAAATACTTTGTATCTTTAGGAAGGAAATAGGATACTTTTTTCCGGTATGAATAACAGTTTTAGTCATAAAACAGGTTCGACGGTTGAATGGTACATCGATGGCGTTCTCGTCATATTATACAGACTTGGTGTTGTTGTTTGGTACATTTCTTAGGTAATTTTCAGCTTTGTGTATCCAATTCTAGCAATCAAATTCTAATTCCACGCGTACGAAATCGCGGGTAACAGTTGGTGATGTTATAATTCCGGAAAATTGTCTGAAAAAGATTAGAGAAACAGGTTTTTGGTGGTTGATCTATATTTTTTTTTCTTTCCTCTCCAGGTTGTGAAGTTATGAAACGACGAGATTATCTGACTTTTTTATTTGTGAGGTTTTTGTTGCAAGAAAGTAGCCCCACCAAAGGTATAATAATGCTTTATTTGTAACTAACGCATATTAATGCTGCCATGCATAAATTTTATTTGATACATCACAATATGAAAAGTTAGTAGAAACACAAACTGTAGTTGGGTAGCCGATGAGCATGTGTAACGGACCCCAGGCCTTTCTTACGATCCGTCATGCAAGAAGAAGGTGCGCTGTCTAGACGGCCGGTGTTGCTTTAAGACTGAAATTCCTAGTGTTCGTAGTGGAGCGGTGCCGTGATGCTGTGCCCGGCAGGTTGCAGCCGCCGCCCCTGCCGTGACGTCAGAGCGGTCAGGTTTTTGTGGCCGGCGCTGTGACCTTGGCGCTCCGCCGGGGGCACGTGTTCGACGCCCGGCAACCGGGCGCATTCCACACACGCCCAGCGACCTCGCGTGGTCTGCGTGCGGCCCCAGGATCGTTTTTTGTGCTCCGCTGCCCGTGACAGTCCCGTCTGGGTTAGGGTACAACGACTGGAGAACGCACAGTGAATTCCTCACTGGAGCCAAAGACGGTCGGCGGCGCTTACGTAAACTAATATAAACAATATGTTGCTCTTATAGTCCACTTGCATACCTATGTATATAGTTACATAAAACTGAAACGGAGATGAATGGCAAATTCAAAATGTATGAATTTTGTATGATTGTTTTATCATCGAGCAAAAATTGGTGAACAGATTATGACTATTTTTTGCAGAGTTTGAAAGCATAGTGTCTGTCTTAATATCTGAGTTATGAGTCAACTGACGACAGAGCAGTATGTTACATTTCGTTTGTACATTAAACTTTTACATTGATCTACATAAACAAGTCGTTTAACGTTTTTTTCAAAAAAACATGTTCAAACACACAACTTTGGTTGTTGTTGTTGTTGCTGTTTCAGGGTGCTTCGTACTTTGGTAAATCATATTTCTTTAAATCGCAGTTAAGTTATCTTTTCAAAGGATATCAATTTATTATTAAGATGGGAGATATTTCTTATTTATTTTGTACTTTTCTTCATACGTATTTCCGTTTGGCATATGAATTGGATTTTATAAGTTATAAAATGTTAGTAAATTATTCATGACGAGTTGACGAAAAACAACGGCTAGCATGGAAGATATATTTAACAAAATAAACGGTGTGAGGAGTCCCTGAAACCAAAACGATTTATTTTGCTGTTTCTCTTTTTGGGTTTGTTCCTTCCCGTATCTTGGAAAAATTGTCTAAAAACTTACTGTAACTGAGTTTTCACAGTTTGAAATTAACATAATAAACGGTATTTAATTTTTTTAAAGCCTCTATTTTGTGAAAATAACAGAGACATGAAGTACATATTTGAATAGAACGGAAATATATCTGCATTGATTGCAAAACAAACAGATTTAAGTTACATTATTGGCTGCACTTAGTTTGATGGTTAACCAATACCCATAATTCAAAAGTACGAGAATTTCTTGTTCTATCTAAATGTAAATGTAAATGTAAATTTTGTAATGTAGTATGCATATAAATCAAGTTGTAAGTATACCTGTATTTGAGTACAAGATGTGATGTGACTATTTTCATCCAGAAAAACTGATATTCTTTATGGGTAAGATTTGAACCAGGGCAATATGAAAATATTTTTAGTATGTAAAAGAATTTATACGTTAGTACCACACATTATAATTTTATCTCAGTGGTTCAGATTTTGTTATTTATTATTAGAGAGTAGATCAAGGAATTGTATTAACTATGATTTTATTGCACTGCCTTAATATTGGTTTTTGTATTGTGGAAATGTAATGAAACACTCAACAATAAAAAAAAATCTATCTATCTATCTATCATCAATCAATATCTATAAAACGAAAAAAGAGTATATTCGTGCCAGAAAAATTCAAAATGTACTGCGAAGATTTCGACGGGATTTTCACCGTTTTGAAGCTTAGAATGTCAACTCAGTTGTTTGGCACGTCACATAACGCCGGAACATTAAATGAAATTCTGAACGTATGGTGAGGAATACCACAGATGGAACCATTAGATGCAGCATGCTTCGCACTAATCACACAATTACAACGTCTCTGACCATAGCCTTTAATGAAAGCAATAAGATAACTTTACAATAATAACTATTTTGCACATTAAACAAACCTTGAAGTATTCTTTCCTTTAATTCGGATATTCAATTTTTAAACGCCATAGATAGCTGTAAAAACAACAGAGATTTTCATTAACCACGATCTCTAGCCATTAGCATTAGTCTTCTGTTTGAATAAAATAATTTATTTACGATAATAATATTCTGGATTCTTTTTTTGATATTTGTATAAAAGGCTGAATCTGCGGAGTTAAAGTATCTGGCGTTTCGAGCAAAAAATATATCTATTGACTTCGCATTTGAATCAAATATGAGCTTCTAACATAATCTGGCATTGTTTAGTAATGTATTAATGCAATTTCTTAACCAAATTAATGAAACTTGATACGCATTAATCTTTTCGGACGAATAAAAATAGTGTACGTGCAAATAAACTTCAACCCACCCGTTTCTTGGTATGGGGCGTTTGAATCTAGGTTTGCATTAATTCAAAAAAAAAAAAAAAAATGGCGTGAATTTTATAAATCTTAGTACAAATGTTTCTCATTGCGGGAATAAAAATCGCTTACGGTAAATCTACGCCAACTATGGCAACGCCGGGAACTCCGCTAGTTATTAATAAAAGACGAATGCTGAAAGTGTATTTCATCTTTGGATGAATTTGTTTTGGTTATTAGATATCATTAGCGATTGATATTTCTATTTTTAGAGTGATAATGGCTTTTACTAATAATTTATCACGACACATCTACCAATTCTCATCTTTTTATCAGCAAAAACGTTACAATTTCTACTGTCGTATTTAATAACGAGCTGTGATGCAATACGATTAAGGTTTACCAAGAAGCACCGACATTTTTATGGTATTATCAGCACAGTGCCAGGGGGAAACAGATCAGAAGCCACACAGGAATCGTCTTCTCAATTATTTGTTTAAATGTATATATTACGTATTAGCCGCCAGTGTGGCTCAGTGGGTTGTCACTTATTGTACAGAAAACACAAAGTTACTTGTTTCGCAAACAGATAGCAACACTTAACTTCCCCCATTAGTAGTAACTACTACCTAGCAGTAGGTATAAAATGCTAGGCGTCAACAAGTGCACGCGGGCGTAGGTAAAACCAAAGCTCCAAATTTGACCATAATGTTGAGAAAAAGTGGTGAAGAAGAAGATTCAACGGTCATAATCTGTGATTCTAAATTCTCAAACCTGTCTGCTAACTGAGAACTATCCTAGCCTCCTTACATAACCCCCCGCCCCTCCCAAGCAAAAAAAAAAAAAAAAAAAAAAAAAAAAAAAAAAAAAAAAAAAAAAAAATTGTTACCGGTTTACACTCTGTATTTTACAATTGAACTGTTGATTGGATAGCGAAACGCATTAATACGAAGAAACAGTTCCCTCGTTTTAAGTTACCATGTCACTATTTTGCCAGTTCTTACTATCTTAAGCAGCGGCAATAGTGATGATAAAATTATGGAAATTTTGCGTCGTAAAAGAAAAAGTTTTTCTCTGTGTTGTTTCCAACTAGGATATGATTTAATATTGGAGCAGAAACACTGTCTCTCTCAGGCATATATTTAAAATGTATATTTACAGTAAGTTTTGTTTGAATTGAACTATTTTGTAACATATTCGAAATGAAAGCCGACGTATTTTAATTCCTTTTTATTTATTTCTAGAATAAGGTCTGGTAATTACAAACTCTCAGCTATGTCGAGTCTGCTAGCGTTTCCTGTACTCCATACGCTTTATACGAGCTTTTTTTGTAAGCATTCGACACAATGAATTTAGGGAATGAAAAAACTCTCATTTAAAGCGTCTCTCTAAAATGAAGTTTTTTATGAGCAACAAGCTAATGAGGAAGAATGAAGACAGAATTTAAATGGCGATGGCATACCGGAATCAGGTAGATTCTTTGTCCTGGAGGAGAGGATAATTTTTTTGTATATGTCCTCCAGCTCCTTAGTTTTCAAATGATATTCTCGTAATATTGAGTTAATTTTTTTGTCATTTTTGGTTCAGTTTATCTTTGACAACGGAAACCTTTTTGTTTCACAATCGTAACATAAGTTTCATGTGTAGTAGAATGGCGTAGTGGTTTAAAAAAATCTACAAGTTAGATTACTACGATCTTTTCACGCACAATATCAACGTTGCTGACCTGAACTGTGTTGAATAGTAGGCAAGCTCTAGAGCAGAAGAACAGGTATCCAGCAAGACAATGAAATATTTATATGGGCTCATTAAGTTCTCAAGACACAAATTTGATTTAGTTTTTTTAGGTTTTTCGTTTTCCGCTTTTTACGATTAGTCACTGCACATCATGTTAACAGCTCTGTTTTACTATCTTTTTTCCTTTGTTGTAATGGAATATTACTCCTGTAAACTTTTTGATATCTATATATAACACTAGCATTTCTCGTATACACTGCTTCGCACGCGCAGATGACGTGTATAGAAATTCTTGAATCTTTTTATTTTGGTACCAAATATTAACGTGGAGAAACAAAAAAAATATATATCCTTTAAAAATTTTCCTTTCTATTATTTATCATCTTAGATTTGATTTTCATAATGATGCTTGAAAGTTTCTTTTGTTAGACTTCTACATCTACATCTACATTCATACTCTGCAAATCACAAACATTGTGGATGGCAGAGGGTGCTAAGCACCAATCCTAAACCCGCCCATTCCAATCCCGAATAGTGCGAGGAAAGAAGGAATACATATAAGCATCAGTACGACATCTTATTTCTCTAATCTTATCCCTCCGGTCATTGCGACCTAAATAGGTTGGCGGAAGACGAATTTCATTGCACTCGAAATTTAAATTTTTTCGCATATTCTCCAATAAATTCGAACGCAAACTACGTCGTCTGTCTTCCAAACTATCCCAGCCCAATCTATGTATCAATTCTGTGACTCTTTCATAAGGGCCGTAACAACAAGTCACGAATCTAGCGGCTCTCCTCTGCACCCTCTCAACTGAGTCAATCAGAACCTTGCCATACGGATCCCAAACCCCACAACAATAATCCACATGCCGACGCATTAGTGTTTTATACGCTATCTCCTTTGTATGAGCATTACAATTCCTCAAAATACGACCTATGAATCGTAATTTAGAATTAGCCTTTTCTACGACGGAAGTTATGAGCATGTCCCATTTCATGTTGCTTTGTACCATCACCCCAGATACTTCACGGAATCAACCGTGTCAACAGCTGAATTGTTTATTTTGTACTCGTGAACAAACTGATTCTTCTTGTTACTTATCCGCATTGCCTTGCACTTTTTGCAATTAAGTGTAAGCTGCCATTTACGGCACCAATCGAAAATAGCATCCAAATCGCGCTGAATTTCTAAGCAATCGTCCGAGCACCTTATGTTTTAACACAATATATTAAATACAAGTAATTAAAGCTACTTGAATCATTATTGCTAACGGTTTAGTAAGGGCGTAGGGAGAACAAATTGTCCTTCTGGTCAGAAATTTTCTGAGCACATATCTTTCGATAGAAAAAAGTGTATTAAAGAAAAAAAGAAATGTACCTTAGACATTCCGGGATGCTTCCTTCAAAATGCCATGACCGAATTCCTTCCAGGTAATTTCCCACAGTCCTTGACCACCTCTAACGACCTCAACGTCGACAAGGCATAAAGCTATAAGAAAAAAAAAATACGCCCATTGTGAGACTGAACGCTTTATGGTGTCGTTGTCAGTATAAGCTGAGATCTACTACAGTGTTAAGCTATTGTATTTCGTACTCACTTTAAGACTCTCTAGTTCATGTTTTAGAGCAATTAAACCGTGCCAGTTTGTCAAATTTAATGACAGTAAATTGAAAGAATTTGTTTGCTTGAAGTGAATATATATATATATATATATGTTCATAAAATCATAGATAAAAGTGTAATTTATCTAGTCTAGACTCCAAGCGGATAAACTGCCTAATTGTAAACGCTCCATTTAAGAGTTCAAATTTGATTACAGTAACATTTACACAGTTTTAGATATATAGATATTTTACAGTATCCAGATAGTTGTGCTTCAATACATTTAGACAAAAGGTGTATATTATATTTATTTTCGATCAGAATCCTATGAAATAGCACAGTGTGTTGATATTAAATTCCTGCATTTTGGTAAAAGATTTGTTAGATATGTATCATTTATAAAAACTATTGTTTACATTTTTCATTACAAGTTGTTTCTACACTAATTGTTATTCTCGTTTCTTTATTTTCAGGCAAGAAATTACATCTTGTCGCCATTATACCTCCTTCAACTACCTTTCATAAATCTGGTTGGACATTCATACAACACTGAATGCCATAAATATATATTCGGCATACATAATTATGTACTCCGTAATATTCAAAAAGTTTTCGGCTTCGGCCTCTGCTGCATATGATAAATCAAATATTTATTCGTCACTACTATTCAGAAAAATCTTCATTCCTAGTTATGGTCGAGGATGAAAGGAACTCGCTTAATTAGAAAGGAATATCTTGAGGGACAGTTGCATTTTTTAGAACGAAGAATATTAGTTCGAACAGCTTGAATGTGCGGAAGAATTTGCCACACATACATTGGTCGTTGCACTATACGGTAGTGAAAAATGGACGCTTAGAAAAAGAAAACAGAAAACGCTGCTAACTTTTAATGCATGACATTGTGACTGACGCAGATTCTTAGTTTGAAAGAAAAATTGCAAATGATGTTTTTAAGAGCTAAGTAATACGGATAAAAACTAATATAGTCTATAGGAGGAGATATGAAGAAAAAATGATATGCATGTTGTCGAAACGTCGTCGTTTTATGACACCATCCTGCTGGACACTCGTGAAACTTTCATTGAAGAAAAAATGAATTAGAGATACCTTTTTAAGCTTAGAAGATAGAGCTCTTCAAGAAGATTTTTTTTTTTTTTGTTTCTGACTTTATGCCTCGTCGAAGTCGAAGAGACAGGAATGGACAGGTGGCAAGGAATAGGAAGGAATTCGTCCATAGCGTTTTGGAAGAACCATCATGGCATTTGCCTGGAGTGATTTGGGAAAACCACGGAAAACCGAACTCTAGATGGCCGGACGGGAATTTGAAACCGCGTCCTCGCGAATGCGAGGACAGAGTGTTACCACACACCCCACTGGCTTCGGTTCAACTGTTTGAAATTTTACCAAAATCGGTGGAGTGGTGTGCCTCTGTATGCGGAAACAAACAAATAAAAAATATCGAGACTTTATTTTTTTTAATAAAATTATGAAAGGCGTTAACTGCAGTTCGTACTATGAACTGAAGAGGAAAATAATAGCGGATAGATGCTACCGACTATCCAGCGAATTGGTAACAGAGAGATTTTTTTTATTTTTTATTTTTTTAACTGCTTTACGTCTCTTTTTAACATCGAGGTCTTTAGAGACGGGAAAGGATGGGGGGCAAGGATGGGGGGCAAGGATGGGGGCAAGGAATGGGAAGGAATTCGGCCATGGCCTTTTGAAGGAAGCATCCCGGCATTTGCCTGGAGTGATTTGGGAAACCATGGAAAACCCAAATCTGGATTTCCGGACGGGGATTCGAACCGCCGTCCTCCCGAATGCGAGGCGAGAACGCTAACTGTTACACCGCCCCGCTCGGTGGTAACAGAGAGAGAGTATTCAATAGTTATTTGTATGGCTGCATTGTCTAAGATACCTTAACAACTACTGTCAAAAATTATTCATGTTTATGACTGTAAACAAACACCATATTAACTTTTCCTGCATTCTTATTTTCATGTACTATTAATGACGCGTACAAAACACACCCGGAAGCTGGCCGCTATAATTGTAGTGCGCAATTAGGAAGTGTACGCGAAAAGGAGCAGCACTACTATAATGCCAGCGAGAAGCAATTTGCGAAGGGGAATGTGAAAGCGGGCGTAATGTATGCGTGAGGTTTACTGCTAGTGACGCAGGTGCCCGCATGTTAGCCGCCTTTGCAGCTACGAAGCCGGCAGCATGCAGAGGAAGTCATCACTTACGAGTGTTACGACCGTGAGGTGGACAGTGGGTTCCCTGCTTTTGCCAGCGGGGACCAAGGACAACAAGTGGAGATATTTTTGCGGCGGCGTGGACCTTATAGTACCCGTCAGAGGTATTACTAACTTGTGCTGGAGATATACGGAACAAACACTGATTCTCCCAACAAAGCGTAATTGATTGAAGAACAGGCAATTAGCAGTAAATGAAATTAATCACATTCTGAGCCTACTACACTCCTCGCAAGATTTTAGGATTGATCCACGCTGGTAAGACGCAGGTTCGAATTTCCGTCCGATCATCCGGATTTGGGTTCTCCATAATTTCCCAAAATCATTCCAGGCGAATGCCAGGAAGTTCCTTCAAAAACTGTGGTCGAATTTCTTCCAGTTTCTTTCCCCCAGTCGTTTCCTGCCACTAATGACCTCGAAGAGGGGCAAAGCCACAAGGAAAAAAAAAAAAATACTCGCTGATTATCGATTCTCTTTTTCGATGACAATGAAGCGTGTTGAGCGTTCTATTTTACGGATCTTCTTGTTAGAGAAGTACCAGCCTTGAGACTTTATAGACTAGAAGTGATGGCGATTTGAGAATACGACAAATATTTTAGACTGGATCATAAAATGGGGAATTGTACATACGGTAATATTTTATTAAAATCTTATTAATGACCCTAATTATTATACGCTTCTAACGTTAATAGATTCTAAAACTTGTTTTAAATTATAATTTCAAATAAATTTCTAATTTAAAAATATCAGCGCATACTTCCTAAAGAGAAAGCTTGTATCAGTAGGCATTTTTCTTTTTTTTATGGACGTACGGCTCGTCAACCTCGTGGCCATTGGAGTTGGGAAAGAAGTAGGGACAAGGAATGGGAAGGAATTCGATTATGGCTTTCTGAAGGAAACTTTCTAGCATTCGCCTGGGAAATCATGAAAAACCAAAATCTCGATGTGGATTTGAACCGGCGCGCGTCCTTCTTAATAGCAGATAGGAAGTTATCAGTCGAGTGACTAACAATGTGAAATGTTAATTTTTTGATGGTTATCAGTCAACTAGAAGCAAATCCAAATAAGTACAAACGAATTATTATTAAAATTCTTACGAAATAAAAGCAAAATCAATGAGAAACATTTTTAAACAAAAATACTTTGTTGACGAAATATCAGACTCAAGCACCAACAAATCGGGTAAAGCTTTCTAAGATTGTCAATAACGTATCGATAATGAACTATAAATAATTCAGAGTGGATCCCGCTGTCCATGTTACAAAGTTTCAGACCCAGGTTTCTTCGAATAATATTTGAATTTAAACTTTTTTTTCCGTATGTCAGGAACAATATGACATGGAAATCTCCTACGGTATAAATTTTATGAAACCAGTTTTGGAGTGTGTCAGCGACTGCACGTCTAAGGTTTTTTTTTTGTCTAAATGACCATCCGGATCTCATTCAGAATTGATATTGATAGATATATGGATTCAACATGTTGAATCCCAACACTCCTCCTCTTTCTGGTTGCCCCACAGTCAAAATCACCTTAGGAAAGGACCCTATTTGAATTACTGTGCAGTGGAGAGTTTTTTTCTTCTGTCATCAGTCTTTCGTCTGGTTTGATGCAATCCTCTTCTCCTCTCCTCCTCCTCCATCCCTTCCTATCTTAAGCTAACCTCTTCATGTCTACATATCCCCTCCACTAACAAATTAACCAATCCTGCATGTCTCAAAATATGACCTACCAGCCCCTCTCTTCTTCCTGTAAGCTTCTTCCACAAACTTCTTTCCTCACCCATCATTTCAAAAACTCGTTCATTTCTTACTTTGTCAGTCCATTTAATTTTCAGCATTCTTCTGTAGCACCAAATTTCAAATGCTTCAATTTTGTTTCTTTCAGGTACAGTAGAACTCCAATTATCCGAACTCCAATTATCCGAATAGCTGATTATCCGAATCGCTCGTTTAATTAAAACGGAAACGTACTGCGTTTCAAAAAACAATGATTCTGCCTACATACCACATGAAACTTCTCACTGACAAGCGGATGCGCGATTTTGCTGCCAGAAAGCAGATGAATACAGTCAAACTTTGACCGAGATGTTCAGCAAGCAATGACTTTTATTTACAGCACGGTACGTACATACTGTACTACTGCACAACACTTGTAACTAAGCTTAACATGTAAAAGTATTGCCTTTTCATTTAATAAATTAAAAGCTCTTTTCCTTTAAATATAGTTTCTTCTCCCATTTTCAACATTAATACAGTAATTAATTAAAATAGACACTTTTTCTGGAAAAATCCAATTATCCGAATGGGGTCCGGTCCCAATTGATTCGGATAACAGGAGTTCTACTGTAATTCTAAACTCCATGTTTCGCTACCGTAAAGTGCTGTACTCCACGCAAAGAGTTTTAAAATGTTCTTTCTAAGTCCTAGATCAATGTTTGAAACTAAAATATTTATCTTTTTCATGAAGGCTCTTTTTGCTAGTGCTATTCTGCTTTTAACATCATTCCTGCATTGGCCATCGGTTGTAATTTTGTTTTCCAAGTAGCAGAATTTACTTACTTCTCCTATTGCATCCGATCCTATCTTTATATTTAATCTACTGTGATTGGTATCACTTCTACTACATTTCATCACTTTTGTCTTGCTTTGATATATATTCAATCCAAAATCTTCCTTCAATGGTTTGTTCATGCCATTCAGTAACTCCTCAATATCCTCAGCCTGTTCCGCTAACAAGACAATGTCATCAGAAAATCGTAGCATACTTATTTTTTCTCATTGAACATTTATGCCACATGGAAAATTTTCTTTTAGTACCTTTATTGCTTCTTCTACATACAAGTTGAATATTAACAGGGATAAACTGCAGCCCTATCTCACGCCCTTTATAAATGATGCGTGTTTTTCACGATTCGCTACTTTTACTTTAGCCACGTGATTCTTATATGGTTTATAAAGTATTCTTCTATCTCGATACTTTATACTTCTTTAAAATTTTGAACAGCTTGTCCAACCTAACATTATCGAAAGCATTTTTTTCTATATCAACATAAGTGATGTATTTGTTAACTGTCATCCATACCATAGCGTGCATGATACAACATGATATAATATACAATGAAATGTAAACAAGTCAGGGGAGTGTAGAAGAATAGAAACTTTCGAGATATGAGCATCTACCACGATAATGAGAATATTATGAATGAAAAAATAAACCCAATAAACCCATAATTCCATTTTCGAAGAACTGGAAACGAAAAAGAGAGCAATCTCGTATGGTACCAGTAAATCTAAAATCATGTGGACATATTTTCGTCGACAGGGAGATAATTTGAAAAAAAGAAAATTATCATCCAGCGAAAAGTGTAAAAACATCGTTCGCGCGGAAGGTGTACAAGACGACGATCGGATCATATTGAGAAGAAGACTAACTGGACAATAGCTCAACTGTCCCGAGCAGCGGAAGATATGAAAGACTGTGCAACGTGTCCCTTGAAGGGTCATCAACTTTGAACTCTCAAAGACGGACTGCAAAAGCGATGTGTGGCTCATATGACCAAATAAAAACTTTTACGAACAATAAAACATTTCCTGGAATGCTACGAGATTTTGTATGTTTGCATTTGGGATGTTAAAAGTAATTAAAAGAAGATAGTCTTGTTCTTAGATTTCAGCAACCAAATTAAGATTTTTTTTTCTTTTTGTTTTTGTAACTGCTTTACGTCTCTTTTTAACATCGAGGTCTTTAGAGACGGGAAAGGATGGGGGCAAGGATGAGGTCAAGGAATGGGAAGGAATTCGGTCATGGCCTTTAGAAGGAAGCATCCCGGCATTTTCCTGGAATGATTTGGGGAAACCATGGAAAACCCAAATCTGGATGCCCGGACGGGGATTCGAACCGCCGTCCTCCCGAATGCGAGGCGAGAACGCTAACCGTTACACCGCCCTGCTCGGTTGCCCCCTCCCCAACCAAATTAAGAAAAGGGGGAGGGGGGGGAGGGGAACGGAATTTTACTGCTGTCCACCAGACACAGTGGCGTAATTATATACACTTTGCTTCGATTGAATTGAACAAGCATACATATTTTACTAATATCAAAACAGGTCCATTAAAAAAATGCAAAGCAATTAAAACTGTAAGATGTCACAAGCCATTACTTATAGCACTAAAGACGTAAAAGTTTAGTTTTTTAATATTTATTTCAAGCCCAACTCCCCGTTTTATATTTTTCTGTTAGCAAATAAGTCATAGATATGTATGTAAACATGATATCACAAAGACAAACAAAAGTTTCCACTTTATTAATAAGTTGAAATGGATGAAACGGAAGTCAAGTATAATATCCGTGGAAACGAAACTCCAAGATATTGAACTAACAGTTAATAACACAGAACTTTTTTCCTAGATATTTCACATAATTTGGCAACTTTATCCCGGCTACATAAATCTGATGCTGGGTCAGATGATATATCTCTAACAGTTTAGATGTGATTGTTATTAGAGACATCAGTTCCTGAAAAATATGTAGTCAATTGTAAGTACCTATGTTTAATCATTGCGTGTAAACAATGATTTTTTAGAAAATTATTGGAACTTCTGTGTTTAAAACCTGTTGAACCGAATACCAGAATTACAGCATTTTCAGCAAAGATAATAACTGAACACTGACATTTAAAAAGCAAAATTACATCATTTAAAAGAAGCTTATATGGTCTAATAATCACATAACAAGACACGAAAGCACTGTTTATCTCAAGACAAATTCCTTGGCGTTAAAAAGGTCAATTGAAGCAGAAGTAATTTTCTTTGAATTTTTACCCAGAATACAGGCCAATTTGTTTTAGACCTGAATGAATAAGAATATTGTGTTTTGTAAATGAAATTTGGGGACACTGCCAGCAAGGTGCGACTGTAGAGAGTTTTTGGAATTGATCGATTTACAAAGTTTCACTGAACAGTTCTTGTAACTGATAAACAGACTCCTAGTGGGTCAGAGATTGAGAACTACAGCATTTATTAATTTTTTGATAAAACGCTCTACTGGAAAAGGCAAATTATGGATAAAAACTGAAAGAAGAGCATGTTAGCTACAAACTAAAGTGAAAACTAAAATATTAAGATCTGGCTTCGCATTCTGGAGGACATGGATTCCAATCCCCGTCCGGTCATCTACATTTGTGTTTTCCATAATTTCCCCAAATCACTCCAGACGAATGCCGGCATGGTTCCTTCAAAAGGATATGGCTAAAATTCCTTCCCGTTGTTTGCCCCCAGTCTTTTCCCGCCTCTAATAATATCGACGTCGACGAGGCGTAAAGCCATAATTTAAAAAAAATTGATTCGGTGATAAGAGATTGCTAGGAGTGGAGCGATCGAGATATAGAAACCACGATTTTCAAACCAGTGGTCGATTTTCTTTAATTAATTGCTTCGCCTGAGGAAATATCGTTGTTGATGTAATCTGCTGTTCAGCGTAGACTTATAGCCTTGAAATGGAAATGTGAAATGTATTCCTATAATTTCTTTTTCATGATACTTCACTTGACGTTGCTAAGTCAAGGTATGTGGATTACTGGAAGTGATTACAGCCATAATGGGCGTGTGAGGCGAAATTGCTACTGGTTGATATCAGCTGATCGCGTCTGGCGGTATCTGATCTTCCAGGGACCGCAGCCAGACGATCGAAACAAAGGCACAAGCAAGCCTGGCCAAGTCGTTTCCGGTCCATCGAGCACGGATTCAATTACCGCAGTTCTCCCGCTGCACGTGCAATGAGGCGGCCACGGGAAAAGGGGAGACGAGGTCAACTATGATTTTTTCGCTTATCATCATTTTCAACAGCCAGTTCAACCACAAAATCTTAGAGTTGTGAGTACAGATTATTTGATACTTCAACGTTCCCAGACGGAAATCCAATTGTGGGGCTTTGTTTAACCTTAATGTCACTATCAAGAATCTTAAGGATATGAAGCTTAGCCAGCACGCCTGTTTCAATGACTGATTGGTTACCCCTCCCCCCCCCCCCCTACTGATTCTTTCGCCGACCGTGCTGCCCTGCTTAGAACTGGAGTGACAGAGACTAAAGGACTTATAACCTACGCTTTCGGGGTATTCCTGGCATATGGAAATCTTCTACATATACTATTTAGTTCTCTTATATCAGTTAATCAACATTCAAATCTTAGCTCAACAAATTTACAATATTGTCTTTCACCTTGTGCTCCTTCCACAGCGTCCTCGAATCTGACTTCCGAAAGGCCAATGGCAACAGCGTAATTCTAAGTGTGTAGCGGCCAAAGGGTGCTATTTCGAAGAGACTTAAGGAATTGTAAACATATCTTCAATAACTTTTTTTATAAAATCAGCCCTACTACTTTTGGTATTGACCTAGTTTTGAACATAAATTTTTTTTTTTTTTTTTTTTTTTTACGATTTCATTCCTCCCAGCTGAAGGCTGGGAGGCGGGCTGTTGGAGAGTCACAGGAGACTCTTTCCAGACAAACAACTCTCTACGGGGAGGGAAGGGGGATGAGGTCGGCCGTGGCCTTGTAGGGAACCATCCCAGCATTCGCCTAGAGTGGTTGAGGAAAACCACGGAAAACCTCAACCAGGATGACCGAACGAGGTTTGACCCTCGTCCTCCCAAATGATAGGTAGGAGGCCGAAAACGGCCTTGGAGGATATGTAGGTTACTCTACTGTTACTGTTAACTAACTGCAAGTTACAATATCGTTTGTTTAATTTAATTTAGTTGTGGTGGAACATATGCCCTGGTAGCATATTCCTTACATACTTACTTTTCCATTTCATTATTACTTTTTTTTTTTAACTCAGTAATGTAATACTGGCAAGCCAGTATTGCGTTACTGTTTCTTAGGATGATATTGATGTCAGATTGTGCAAAATAAGAGACAGAATTTTTCTGCGGCGGCCAAATTTATTGTCAAAGTGTGTACTTTGTATTCTTTTAGTTTTTCTGGTGAAATGTAGAGCATTTCCCATATTAACTTAATACATTCCAATAATAGATTCTTTTATGTGTAAAAGATAATTTTCCCACTGACTTAGACCTGAAATCGAGTGACATATTGTGATCATGGACATCTATTTCTTCCACGTACGTACTACTCCCCATTTTTCTATTAATGTCTAACCAAGCCTTTCACCAACATAAGCTACGCATTTTACAATCCCGGTACACTCTTCATTCTTCTCCTGCCATGCAAAGACTCCCACCCAGCGTCTTTATAATACAAGTTATTTATTGTGTATTGAGGTAATTTCCACAACCAAAACTATCTTCCCTCCTTTTCTCCCGGTAACCCCAAAATGAGGGGTTCCATACTACAGCACCACGTTCAAGTAATGGTCTAATTTACGGTTGGTAACGTTGGATGAATGCTTTCAAACTTCCATCGTTGATAACTTGTTACCAAATTTTATCTAAAATTTTAGACGCTATCATTAAAATGCAGCGAAAGGTTCTTTTAGAAGTGGTGTATACACCCTAATCTAATTACATTATTTATCGTAGAGAGGAAACTAAGTAATTCCAAATATAAATTTTAATACAACAAACTGAAAAATTTCAGGCAATCTTATGAGGCAATCAGGATAACAATGTTGACGTGAAATGAACGGGTGTAAATGTGTAGAGTATTTCGTGTCGTTATTATAACCTTGTTTTACCTAACTAATATTTCACCTAATTGCACGTCTATGCAAATAAATCTATCCGAAAACATTCAGAGCATTCTTTCGACAAAAATGTTGCGTTTATAATATTGAAATTATAATATTTATGTTTTTAGTGGCAAGCTGTTAGATTGCGTATCCAAACGCCTCCCCCCGCCCCCCCTCGAATTTCAGTATCTACTGGTGTTTTTAGAGACCTTAAAGTCTTTCCCACATCTCTCAAAGCTTGATTTGGGCATGTTAAGGAACAGTATATTTAACAGCACGAGTAACCCATTAACTTGGGCACACATGTCCAGAAGTGGATTTCACTGCGACTTGAAACTCACATCGATCAAGGCAGAATAGGTTTCTGCCATGATTAGCCAGGAAATGGTTCTTTTTTCAACGTTAAGAAAGACAGTCGTGCTGAAAATTGAGGTTCGAATCGTAACATCTGTACAATTAGTAAAAAATGTTGAATATCAGCGTTTACATTCCAACCAACCTTCGCTTAGAAAAAAAAAAAAAGGTGCTCTGGCTTTAAATAAATACTACCGAATTGCGGATATGAGC
The DNA here is from genome assembly GCA_031002005.1 of Vandiemenella viatica. NCBI lineage: Eukaryota > Metazoa > Arthropoda > Insecta > Orthoptera > Morabidae > Vandiemenella > Vandiemenella viatica. The sequence goes on along the minus strand of CM061920.1, from coordinate 315,544,318 downwards.
TTACAATAATTTATTAGCAATCGAGATAAAAAATTAGCTAACGATAAACTGACATAATAAGTGGTAGCTGTAATCGTGTTCAATCTCTTTATAATGAGTCTTCTCTCTTTTTGTTTGAACATTAACATTGATGTGAACTACGCTGTTAAGACTAGGAACATCCAATAGGAAATACACACAAGAAAGTACCTGATTAATCTTGTTTCTCACAGCATAATGAGACATTCGTGTGGATGTTGCTAAAGCAAAACGAATAGGTCGTTGTCACAATAAATCCTGGTTCCTTTAGCTTAACGCCTGTTGAGATACGTTTCTTCTAGGGAACTGCCGTCAATCTTTTAATTTGTTTTTTCCTTTCTGTTTCCGGGAGCCAACACGAGCTGCGCGGGGTCGAGCAGTGTCTCGCAAACCACGTTATCGTCTGCTGACATCTCGCGGTGCCCGAGATCGCCAAATTTACGGCCGTGCAGAAGAAAGGAACGTTCACCTCTCCCCACACGGCCAATTGATTTATAACCCGCGCCCGGCCAGACGATATATGAAGACAATCTGCTTTTGTAAAACGGGTTTCATTTTTATTTACGCCGGACGTACGTGAACAGGTGCCTGGGCTGCAGGTTCGTGACCACGCACACGCTGAAAACACGACGACAGCTATTGTCTCGCCTCATTGCGAGGCCCACTGAGGAATTCCGCATTATAACTGAATTATTATTATACTTGGTATCAGGTCAGTTTCTAGAGAAAATCTGTAACTATTCCCTGCTTGCATGTATAAAGCTGCGTTCCCACGACGCCTTGTAACGGAGGCCGGACGCCGAAGTGTAGGGATGAGCGCGCGCCGCAGTTTAGCCCTCGCTACCTCGCCACCACCTCCTCACCACATTGCCTAATGTCGTTTGGCACAGAGCACTTTACAGCAACAGAAGGGCGCACTTCTGCTGCAAAACGTTGGCAACAGCGCACCACTACACACGCCTGTGATGTTTACCGACAGAGAGTGGGTAGCTGCGTCTCGTCCCCGCTAGCAGAGGCGGCTCCGTTCCCATGGCGTGTGGTTGGGTACCCGTCCCGTCTCCGTTAAGAGACGTCGTGGGAACGCAGCTTCAGTCAGTTATAGCAAAACCAGTGTTTACTGTGCAGCTATAACTTATAGAAACGCATCAGTTCCACCGTTCACAAAGTAGTATTGAAATCTATACGAAAATTACTCTTAGTTAATAATCAGGATCTGAAAAGATGTGGGATTAGCATGGGAGACATACAAGACAGGGAATTATTCAGAGGAAATATTGCGGAGGTAAAGGATCTGACTGAAGAAAACCCAATCAGGAAAAAAAGGGAATTTTCAGAGGAAGAAAAAGCAAGAGTGAGTCAGAGAATGAAAGAGTACTGGAGACGGAGGAAAGGAAACTCAGAAGAGGAAATGAAGTTGCGTAATCGTAGTCCATAGATATCTGAAAAAAAAGTGTATAACAATGCACTTTTATTTATTGGAAATATTGTACTTTTTAGCAATTTAAATCAATATTTATAATATATCCACGCATCTAGCTGTTTCTCGAAACCTTAGCAACATCATATTTTTCATAAGATTAAAGTTTCTCTCGGTGAGGGCGTTGAGAATAAATATAGTCTTCTCGGGAGACTAGCCGAGTGAGCAGGAAATTCCGTCGCCATCTTCTGTTGAAGATGGCGACAGAGTATCTGATCGCCGAAATATCGTTTGAAAACACCCTGCTCAATCCGCTAGTCACCCGAGAAGATTATATTAATAGTCATATTTTTCCCTCTCCTCTTTCACACAGCATTTTGGAAGAAATGGATAAAACAGTGAGTTAAGCAAAAAGTTTTGTGAAATGGTTAACAATTTTGCAGTGTTAGTGAGGCTTTGTTACAAATCGTATCTGGAAGGCAGAATGCAATATCTATCGCTGGATGCTGTAAAATTGCGTTAGATTATATACTAAGAATGAGAAATAATTAGATATGGTGATCCTGAGAGATCCATATTTGGTCCTCTGCTCCTTTTAATACAATAAATTGATTCTCATTAACAGCGCGAAGATTTTAGTAAAATGGTTTGTCATCTTCTAAGTTGGTCTCTTTTCCATACCCTTTTGCGAATGCTACTTTGTTTAATAGCAGAGGTTTGATATAAGAGATAACTGTTGTCCTAAGAGTTTGTAAATCTTCTCCCTTAGTATTCGTTAACATAGTCAGCATATACTATTTCATTAATTCTAAATGTTTCTTTTGCCATTTTCATTCTCTCCCTTACTTCTTTTACATTTCTTCACTTACAATGAACTACGAAATTTGTATAGAGAGTACTTCGTCATCTCTAACCAGTTCAGATTTTTCTTAACCTAAATATCTTATATATGTAAACTTTTTAGTTGGAATTAATTCTAAAGCCATTATTTATCTGTTCTGTGCATATCTAAATGACATGACGGGTAAAGGATATTGTAATTTTACCGCTACCCTCTACTTTGCTAGTAGCGTATTTGCTTCTTTTAGAGTTGTGGTTGAAATACTTATGGATTCGTTCAACTCTCCTTTGTGTATCACAGACTCAAAACTTCTGAATTCTTAACTCAGGAATTTTCAATAGCACAGTACTTTAGTTATAATAAAATTTCAACAACAAAAAGTGGTGGAGAGTGAAAATGATTATGGGGATTAAATGGAAGGCAGACAAAAAGTTAGTTTTTTTTTTTTTTTTTTTTTGTAACAGTTTAACGTCCCTTTTTAACAACGTGGTCTTTAGAGACGGGAAAGGATGGGGGCAAGGAATGGGAAGGAATTCGGCCATGGCCTTTTGAAGGAAGCATCCCGGCATTCGCCTGGAGTGATTTGGGGAAACCATGGAAAACCCAAATCTGGATGCCCGGACGGGGATTCGAACCGCCGTCCTCCCGAATGCGAGGCCAGAACGCTATCCGTTACACCACCACGCTCGGTCAGACAAAAAGATTTATTTTAGATAATCATCATGGGAAACAAATGAAAACTAACAAACCAGATGACTGTAAGAAGTCTTGGATTTTTCTTTTTGTTCATCAATTTTTGGAAACTTTTGCAGAAAAACTATTTCAAAAATGTTATTCTTCCCCTTAGTTTAGGAACTACTAATCCGATTTTTTTTTTCATAAATTTACCGTGATATGTAGCTGTTGCAGTTTATTGGGAAACTGCAGTGGTCATTCTGGAGTACATAGTTTTCGCCAAACAAATAAATGAATGATTTTTATAAGTTTTATACTTCAACAGATATTTTTTTCTACAAAAAAATCATGTGTATCAGACGACAGATCGTTTCATGAATTTCACTACAAATACGAGTATGTCGTAAAATTTTCAAGGACCCACATTAATTTTTATCAACTGATTTTTTTCGTGTTTGGTTTGTTTGTATGATTTGGAAGACAATTTCGTAAAACGTATAATGAACTCCGTTCAAAAATAGATTGTTTTTTTTTTTATTTGACATTTTTGTGAAATAATTTTAATATCCAATTTGGGTAAGGAACGTCCAATGTGAGAAACTAACTCGCGCTCGACATGTTAGTTTGTGTAATACGTAATTTAAAACATATATTATACTTTTTTGTTTTTAATTTTTTTATCTGTCTGCGAAATTCTTTAGAAGAAATGACAGCTTGCAGGAGGTAATTAAGTAAGGTGCTTGCAATCTTCAAGCCATAATTCCGAGAAGGATGAAATGAGAGGTAAACGGTTTTTCACAGAAGGGAAAACAAACAGACGTTCTGTAATCGTTTACATTATGCTGCTGGGGATCCCCTCTCTACATTTCTTTAAAACAATTTGTTCAAAAACTCCACGGTGTCTTTATCTCTGTTGCTGCATCAATTTTCCATGAAACGGGTGACCGACAAAAAACAAAGACACATTGATTGAAAATTGTTTTCGTCTGAAATAAATTTGAGCCTAATGTGGTTTGTTGGATTCTAGTCTCAAACGAAATAAAGTATAAGAAGTTAGACGAACACAGTTATACGCTATAGATTATTTGGGTACACAATAACTTAGTTTCAAGGACATCGAACTGAGTTTGATATTCTTATCTTTATTTTCATGACGTGACTTAATTTTTGCAAAATTGAATCTGATCAGAAGAATCATGTATTGATGACTATTGTGAAATGTTTCGTTCTCGTAAAAGACATTCAAATACAAATACTTCTTTTTCACATTATCTTTACTTGTGGAGGTGGCTGGCATGTGAAGAAAATATTTTTTCTGATTTTCTGATTAACGAGGAAATATGAGATATGACAAATTTTTGTGGTGTTTTGAATTAGCCTTTTGTGACAATTTGGAGGGTAGTGTGTTAAGATAGAGAATTTGGTACCTGCGTGTCTGTTGGTACTTCTATCGTGGTTGCAACGATTTTAGTAGTTCTTTTTTTCTTACAATCAATATTTTCATAATTCATAATTCTGTTTTTTTATCGGTGTCTAAAAGGAGAAAGCAAATTTAATAATAATAATGGAAAACGATTTCCTTTTCTTCCAACTGCGTCCCATAGCTCATCACAAAACTCACATACAGCGTCGATGATGGTCAGAGATATTTATTACGCTTTGCACGTCTTCTGTCACAAGTAAACAAAAAAAAAAACAGATTAGACAGATAGTACGGAATCGAGTTTTTCCATGAACTCAGCCTTAGACTCCGTCTGTACTGTAAGATGACACAGAGGGAAACATCTACAAGTTTTGTCTGTGTTGAACTTTTTATAAACATACTAGCTAAACCCGGCCACATTTCGCTGTGGCTCAGTTACTTCCAGTTCGGAATAAAAATTGTAGATTTGTATGTCACCAAAAAAAAAACTTTAATTCAATTTTAAATTTCAAATTCCAATTTTTGGTTATCAATCGACTGATCGGAATATTTTAACATTTCTTGTCAAACGGCGCAAATAAATTTAAAAAAAATACAACAACTTAATGGTTTCAAATGTAAATTTTGTTTAAGTAGGGTGATGGGGGAGAGTAGGCGGTTTTTTTTAAACATAATGAAGACCGTGCATTTCTCTTTGTTTTAAAGTATACATGTGCAAAGTTACATCAAAATCGGATAAAAACTGTAGCTTTGTATAAAGAACGTTTGAAAAAATTAAAGGAGGTAAATGGTTAAGAGGTTGGGTTTTTGTAAACAGAATGTAGAAGATATTTTTCTCTTTGTCTTAAAGTAAACGTGTGCAGTGTTCCACCGAAATCCGATAAAAACTGTGGGTTACTATAAACAACATTGGAAATTAATAGGGATGGAGGTGAAGGAGGAAAGGGACTGGACTTTTGCAAACCAAACATAGGCAGCATTTTTCTGTTTGTTTTAAAGTATACATGTGCAAAGTTCCATAGATATTGGATAAAAACTGGGGGTATGTATAATGAACATTTACAAAAAGTAATGTGTGCTAAGGGAGAGATTAAATGGTTTTTTCTGAACAAGGCGTTAACATTATTTTTCTGCTTGTTTTAAAGTATAGCTGTGCAAAGTTCCTTGAAAATCGGATACACACTGCAGCTTTAAAAACGAATATTGACAAAAATTAAGGGGGTTGGAAACAAGGAATTTTTTTTATCTGCTTAACGTCTCTCTAACAGCGAGGTCTTTAGAGTCGGGAAAGGATGGAGGGCAAGGAATGGGAAGGAATTCGGCCTTGGCCTTTTGAAGGAAGCTTCCCGGCATTTGCCTGGAGTGATTTGGGAAACCATCGAAATCCCAAATCAGGATGCCCGGACGGGGATTCGAATCGCCGTCCCCCCGAATGCGAGGCCAGAACGCTAGCCGTTACACCACCATGCTCGGTGGAAACAAGGAGATGGGTTGTGCTTCTGATAACCAAATGTAGACAGTATTTTTTTTTTAATATATGTGAGTAAAGTTCCATTGGTATAGGAAAAAAAGTATGGGTATGTACAAAGAACACTGACTAAAATTAAGCGGGTGGAAAGGAGGATTGGGGTTGGGGTTTTGCAAAGCAAATATAGACAGTACTTTTCTGTTTACTTTAAATTATACGTGTGAAAAGTTTATTCAATATCGGATAGAAACTGTAGCTCTATATAAAGAATATTGACAAAACTTAAGGGGGTGGAAAAGGGGAGAGGCGGTGAATTTTGTAAACAAAATGTTGACAATATTTTTCTGTTTGTTTTAAAGTATGTGTGTGCAAAGTTCCATCGAAATGTGATAAAATACGTGGGTTTGTATAAAAATTAAGGAGTGTAAAGGCAGAAAGGGAGTGTTTTTAAAGTTTTTGGTTTCTAAATACCTTCTTTGTGCCACCCACCACATTCTTCCTAAATTTCAAGGCAATCGGCTGACTACTTTTCAAGTTTTGCGAGCACAATTAAACGGAGGCTGAATTTTTGTGTATAAAGATTACACATTTTTGTCATCCTTACCCTCGTCAACCCTCTTCCACCCACCGCGACCAAACTCCCTTACTAATAGCAGGTGACCAAGGGCTATCTACCACCACAATCTCGAGTGGGTGACAGTACGTGGTCATGGAGAAGAGTGTGTCGTTTCACACACACACTTGCTTTACCTGGTATATACATTTATTTAGTAAACTTAGAATACTTTATTATTCTACTAATTAAGAGGGAAAAAATGGAAATTTATTTATATATATTCATCTTCTAAGAAATCTTGGTATATTCCAAAGGTTCCTTAAATTTTTATTTGTTGTATTTTTTTTCTCTTTGCATTGTTAATTTTTTACGCTTACTGGGTAAAAAGTTATTTTAAACAAAAAATTGGTATGAATTTTTGTGCAAAGGCAAAGGGGTAACACATCAGTGTAGGCCTTCATTCTGTTAAGTTAAGAAGCGTTTATTTCCAAACTAAAGTGCAAATTTGTAATTAAAAGTTTGAACAATGTAATTACGTACACGGATTTATAATACAGTTGTGATGAACACCAGTAAATCAAAACACAATAACTAAGGAAGGAAAGCTTCTCGAGTTTGAAGCCGTGTCAAAATCGCATCTTTCGGAACGTCGTCAGGAGTCTATCTTTAATTGTTGCCGCCACAGAAGCGTTTATAGGTCCAGTATGACTAATATTTTGGTTTGCTTTATCTGAAGCGGCTGAATTGATGGCGAGATTACAGCTACTTGAGTACCCTTCCTGCTGTCGGGTGGGATGCGGGGCATCGGTTTTGGAGGTGGATGTATCTGGTGGCCTTCGGGCGTCCAGGACAGGTTTGTGGTCCGTGTAGCCGGCAGCTGCTCCGCGTGCCAGCGCAGACAACCCAAGGCGGCCCCAACAAAACCACAGCCAGACACCTTCCAAAACCATATCATTTACCTGGCACAGGAGGGTTGCCTGCATCCGAATAACTCAAACGGAGATTTATTTTAATCACCAAACAATGTGCTGATCGTAGACAAACCTCTCGGGATTTTAGCGGCGTCAAAGTAATTTTACTTTGACGCCGCTAGAATCCCGAGAGGTTTTCTTATAATATTGCCGCCGTGAAAATGTAAATAATAATCTAATGTGTTGATTGTCTATTTGAAATAAGATGAAAAATCACATTAGAAAATTGTTATCTATTTAAATCTTTGGCTTCCCATTCGTGTTTTCTGTCCCTGGCAGATCTTTTTTTTTTTTTTTTTTTTTTTTCCCCCCCCTTTTCTTCCTTTTTTACTAACATCTTGTATTTTACGACCCGATCGTCCTGTCATAACCTCAACAGATATAAACTTCTGGCCGTTCTGATTGCTCGTCACTATTTTTTTTAAATTGTTTTCGTCATGCACCATCACCTCCGCTTTGAATTTAAGGTCATAAACAACTATTTGTGTGGCTGGGTTGACCACGGACGCTCATGTGAACTATGTCAAATGATTCACCTTCTACAATTATGACTAAGGGCTACCTGCGAAATATTGTGTTTTGTCTCAGGAGCCTGCTTAAACTTAAGTAAGTAATGGGTCACCTGATATATATATATATTTGAGGTTTTTAGTCATCGAATCGAAAGTTGTCCGGTTTCAATATAGGTCTAGGTCTGTAGTGTTTCATTTTTTTTTCATTAGTCTCTAGACAGATTTGATGTAGTTCTGCATCTCTTCATATACCGAAATATTCTCTTGATCTCAACATACCAACTACAGCCAACATCACTAATTATGTGCTTCATTTATTTTAATCTTTGGCTTCCTCTTCCGTTCCGTTCTTCGACTATTTCCTCAGCTAAGAAATTAATCAATGTGTTAAATTGGTAACTGCCTTTCTCTCTGTTCTTTCCGTGAGATACTCGCAGAAAAAGGCCTTTCCCCATCCACCATTCGTAAAACAAGTTCATTTCGTACTTTAACTATCTATTTAATTTTCAACATCCTTCTTTCTGATATTCCAAAATTTCAATATTCGCTTCCGCATATGTGTATCAACTTTGTAGGGCGCTACACCACTGTCAAATCTTAGTTCATGTAAAGCGGAAAAGGACGCGCTCCAACGTTCCCTTAAACGTAAAACTGTAGGTCCCCTTTACCCACTGAGATTTTTTTATATATGTTCCAGGAAATGCACATAAATCCCAGAAATCATATTATTTTAGTAGAAATCGTAAAATATGCAGCATTTTACTTATATTTTAAAGAAATTGTCCTGTTAAATAAACACACGAAACTTAGACGTTAAGGTCTTCTTCATCAACTGTGCCAGGACTATTCCTGTTGTAGAAGCGGAAAAAATTTAACTGCATATGTCGTATTTTAAAATGCTGCCACTAAATTAAAAAAAAAAAGACAGTTGCGTAATTCAGCATTAAATTGTGGTACTGAGCAAAGAGAATAAGTGAAGTGAAAGAAAATTGTTTTAAATAAGATTATCACGTTCCGTCAGTACATAAGACGTGTGCGCAAGAGCTAATAGTTTCTTGTATCGAATAGAATCAGTAGCTTTGAAAAGCATTTTATTCTTTTTTTTGGTACATGGAACGAATAATGTGCTACCAGCCACTTTTATGGAAGCTATGGAGAATCACGGGACAACAACACGAGGAGAATCATATTTTTTATTAGACTGATGACGCCGTTGTTAAAAGCCGGGGAGGCCAATGGGCAAGGAACGAAAAGATAATCAGCATAGGCGATTAGTAAGAATTGTCTTGTTAGTTTGAGAAACAATAGGATACTACGTGGCTCGGTTTAGGGAAGGAGGGCTTGGCTGGAAAGCTACGCTGGGCTATGTAGGAGGAGGAAGTTTCCGAACCAGGCCACTTAGCTTTTCATTCATATTACTTGTCACAGTTAAAATGACGTAAAGAACACACAACAACATGTTAATATTTATTTACGTCATTTAATTATCTCCGTGTGTTATATACGATAGTTTGACAAGAGAAAACAGTACGAAATGTTTTCTGGAATCTATACGGAAAAATCTACGTGCTATGCGGGGGGGGGAGGGGGGGGTAGAGACAAAAGCATCGTCGGGCTACGCGTGGGGAAAGGGAGGTTCACAGGAGGCCAAAATGGAGCAACGTGGTTTATGGACGCTCCCTTAATATCGAGAATCAAGCGCTGGCATCCAAGATGCCAGAACCGACTGTTAGGCAAAATCAAAGGTGGATCGCAAACCGAGCATGGTGGGTGAGTGGTTAACGTTCTGGCCTCGCATTCTGGAGGACACCGGTTCGAATCCTCGTCCGGGCATCCAAATTTGGATTTTCCATGGTTTCCCCAAATCACTCCAGGCAAATGCCAGGATTCTTCCTTCAAAAGGCCATGGCCGAATTTCTTCCCGATCCTTGACTCCAGTCCAATCCGCCTCCAATGACCTCGACGTCTTGATGTGTAAAGTTATAAGTAAAAAAAATAAAAAGTGGAGCGCAAATGCAGTTACAAATATTAATTTTAGCCTCGTGTATTCAGACGATGGGTTCGAATGTAACAAATTGTGTGAAAACGTTCAGTCACCAATTCATAGTGAATCGCGTACAACAGCTGATGATATAGAAATATATTGTCAAAAACGATGACGAACAACCAACGATACAAAATTGCCGGCATGAGGATCTACTGACAGAATGAAGTACACCATCGATATTCTCTAAGATGTATAATTAGGGGAAAAATTAAGGAGTCTTGAATTAAAAATAATGAAATATTACGATGTGAAAAGATAACCAACTTTCTCTTAGCTGGCATGTGGAGTTGCTGATTTTCCATGGCAGAAGAAAATTATTCTTTTTTTAATGGCTTTGGGGACTTTTATTTATTCAGTGAGCTCAAAATTGGGTGGCGGGGAGGGGCGGGGGTCAGTAATAATCTCACGTAAACTTTTAACTTCAGATTTCCACCCTTCAAAGAGCAGTAGAGCTTATAGAAAAAGTCTTCAAAATTACGAGATTAATATCAAGTTAAGAAGAGGGTGGTCTCAACAGACCTCACCAAATCTAATCAAGGAGGAAGGGGTGGTCGAAATTTTAGTAAAAGCACTTCACGTAATTAATGGATACCTCATCAACGTCGACGAACGGGGCAAAAGGCGGGAAGGAATTCGGGCTTGGAACGTCCAGGGATTCGTGGGAAATCAAATCTGGATAAGGGGATGAGATTTTGAACCCATGTCCTCCAGAATGCTAGGCCTAAGCGTTGCGGCTCGCCCACCGGGTTCGGTGAGAAAATTCCATCATCCAGCACTAACGAGAGAAACAGTGTAGCAAGTAATATAGAAATGAGCAACACCAAAAGATGAGATGAATGTGGTGGGTAAATATATATATATAAATATGGAGAGCACGCTCTAATGGGCAGCCTCCCTAGACACCCATTTTTCCCATTTTCTGTACCCACCTACTTTTGTCCTCAACAAGTTTCGACTTTAAATTCTTTGGTAATTTGGTAAATTATTCATCATTTCTCTAAGTAACTTATCCTAATCCCTGACCCCATTATCTACGAAAGAAAATCTTCCCACATCCTTGTGTCTGGATATGGAACATCACCTCGTAAAACGACTAATATAGACTCGCAACATATGCACAACAGAACTTACAGTTACATCGACCAGCGTGTAACGAAACCGTTGTATTTGCTTCTGTGTAAAATTATATTTGTGACTTTATTGCTGGTTAAACTTTACTGGATTATTATTTAATTTCTGCAAGTTACAATTATTAGTTCCATAATGGAATCACAATAAGCTCTCTATTTAAGTTAAGAAAGTATCTAAATACTAATATTGGCTACCAGTAAAGTCACTGGCTTCATAGAATAATCTTGTTGAGTAATCGAATAAACTTTCAGTCACTCCCGAGCACTCTGTGGAGGGAAAGAACTGGGGGCAAGGCAGCGGAAGGGATTAGGCCATGACCACTTCAGGGAACCATCCCGACATTCACCTGCAGTGATTTTCTGAAACTGTATATAATCGAAATGGGGATTCGAACCTGCGTCCTCCCGAATGCGAGTCCACCACGCTCGGTCTGTCACATCATAAGAAATTAAAAACCAAAGATGAGATTAGTTCACATTTTTCATTTTATAGAAAAAGTAGTGTACGAAATTAGTTATTGTTGATAATGGTCTCCGTACTTTACAGGATGTTAGCATTGGTGGCCGAGCATATATGCAAATTAATGTCCTTTGTAGCAACAAGTTATACCCTGTCTGAAGAACACAGCAAAATGTTATGGCACTAGAAGTAAAAATGAACTTTGCAAGGTTTTGTCATTTGCTCAAACTGGTATCAGGTATTAAGGAATACATATCATTAATATGCTCCCAAAACATCTCAAATATCTGTCAGGAGATAAAATAAAATTCAGAAACAAATTAAAAGAATTTTTAATTGAAAACTCCTTATCCATAGAAGAATTTCTTTCAAAGGTGTCTGGAAAATAATTCCCAGTGTCTCGTATAAATGTAGTTGACATAATTAATGTAAATATTTTTCTGTGACAGTGCTTTTTCTGGTGAGAACATCAATTTTTTTACGTAATTATTTTGCTGTAAATTTACTTCTTTACACATTGCATAGTGTCAGTACACATTAATGTGCTTTGTAGGTATCAATTATATTCTGTTTGAAGGAAATAATAAAAGACATAATTATTGGGTTAGAACTAAACATGATCTTCAGAAGAATTGTAATGAGTATCTATGGGAAATGAGTATATTTTGTATATTGACGTGGTGCCAGAAGCATTCCTGTTGTCAATATTTCTGGACGCTGAGTGTGCGATTGATATTGTTCGTACGCATTTTATTTCTCAATTGGGCTTTACGTTCCCATTGTCAAAGATTTTTGCAACGAACTATCCGTCCAATCACATAGACTCATAGAGTAATTTTGGGAATGATTTGAAAAAAATTGATATCTGCAAGGCCTGGACTTGGAATCAAACTGTTGTCCTTTCGAATGCTCGAATAGTTGTGAATAATGGTCTAGTGTGTGGATTAGCGAATACTATTAAAGAGAGCAAACCCGGCGAGGTGGTTGCAAGATACGGTAATAAACGATCCAGGGTCAATCAGTCCACCGGAAAAATCGGCTGCGGGCTCCTAAGATTAGCCATTCAACAGGTGAGACAGCGTGGAGAGATTAATGAAGACGCGGGGGAAAAGAAATAAGAAGACGTGTGGCAATCTACACGCCGTAACACGTGGACGGTGGATAAATTTGAATAATGAGTGTACGTCGGGCACAATGGAGGTGCGACGGACAGGTTGGCCCGAACGCCCGCTCGCCCGTGAAAAATGGCTGCGTCCGACGCGACGGCTTCGCGCTCTCACTGCGTCCTTGGGCGAGATGCTTCAGAACGCAACGCAGCCGCCGCAGGTTGTAGCCATAGTGGTATATAGTGGTTCCGTCGCTTGTATATCATCAAGAATCCTTAACTGACAACTAATGCAGTATTAATAATTTCTCAATTCTTAACGTTCTGTTACCAAACGGAAACTAAATCCTATTGATTATTATTTTAATTATGGCTTTACGCCTCGTCGATATCGAGATCATTAAAGGCGGTAACCGGCTTCAGGCAAGGAACGGGAAAGAATTTGGATTTTTAATTTAATTTAATTAAGATGGAGCACTTTCTCTGGCGGCAAATTCCCTACACATCCATATTCACCTTTCCTTTTCCCATCTACTTTTTCCCTCTACTAATTTCAACTTTAAATTCTTTTTGCGTTTTTGGTAAATTATTCATCATTTCTTTTTGTAATTTATTCCTAATCCTCACGCCCTTCCCTCAGAAAGAAATTCTCCCCACGCCCTTCGAGTGCCGATTTGTGGTCATGGCCACATTTTTTCCTTCCGTACATCTGTAATCATTCTTCCACAAATATCTTTCCACGACTCTCTTCACCCTCCTCCTGTCTTCCAGTAAATCCCATTCCAGTTCCTTTATCATGTCACTTACTGATCCAGGGACAAATCTAGTAGCCCTTCTTTGCACTCCCACCAACTCCTATGTTTGATACCCAAAATGTGAATCCCATATTACGCTACCATATTCAAGTAATGGTTACAATTAGGGTCACCTTACACAAAGATTTGTCTGTTGCATTTGCCATTACGTAGATGCTAGCAATTCCATAGCTTAGACACACCCAGTTGACATGAATTAATGGTCGAAAAGACTCGCCGACTTCATTCGCATAGCCTAAATTCAAGTAGGTTTAATGAACCCAATTCCCTAACCTATCTGGTACATACTCTCATCACTCTCTGCAACAAGTGAAGTATTTTAACACCTTTTCCTACTACCTGTCTAATGTGTACAGCCCAGTTGAGCTTGTTATCAAATGATAGATATTTAGATTTCAAGTCTTCAACAAGCAATTCATTCCTCACTTTATAATCATAATCAACATTTAGTTTTTTATCTGTAAGCCTAATAAACTAACTCTTCTTTGCATTTATCTTCATCCCATGGTTGACCAACCAACTAGATATCCTGTCCAGATGATCCTGTTGAGCCTTCTACCGTTTTGATCCTGTTATACAGCATTATGTCATCTGCCAAAAACATAACTTTTGATTGTAATCATTTAAAAAAATGGCATTTGGCTAGTTCTTTTAACAAGCTTCTAATAATTTTATCGGACATTTAGAATCACTTCTGTAGGTTCAATAAGTATTTTTAACTACTGTATTATAATTTAGCTAATTATTGTTTAATTTCTGTTAAGATTGTATATAACCTTGTTCTGGATTATTGTTCCATTCTGTTTCATGTAACTGTGAGTTCAGTTGGTAGTTTAGTTTAAAGCGACTGGCAATTAGTCTGCGAGACTATCGGCCGATTATCAAGCAGACACATTACGATATCTACCTCCGTTAAAATATTATACACAGTCCAGTCACATTAATGTGACCACCTCTCAAAAACTAGAATAACCACCTTTGGCAGAACGGACCGCTGAGAGGCGTGCAGGAAGAGAGTCAATTAGGTTTCTGAAGGTGTTCACTGTGATGTTGAGCCATGCCGACTCCAGTGCCGTGGCCAGCTGCTCTAGATTACGCGGTTGAGGATCGAGCTGGTCCCACAGATTCTCGATTGGGTTTAAATTCAGTGCGTTTGCTGGCCAGGGGAGTAAGGTAAACTCATCCTGGTGCTCTTCGAACTACGCACATACACTGCGAGCTGTATGACACCTCGCATTGTCCTGCTGGTAGATGCCATCATTCTGAGGAAAAATTATTCGCATGTAGGAGTGTACATGGTCCGCAAGGACAGATACGTACTTGTGCTGATCCATCGTGCCTTCCACAATGATGAGTTCACCCAGTGAATGCTAACCATAATGCTCGCCTCTCCACTCTGGATCCTTCCGGCAATTGTTGCAGGGTGTTTGCTTTCATACGTTTCACGCCGTATGCGCCAACGTCCATCTGTCCGATGGAGCATAAAACGTGATTCATCGGAAAAAGCCACCTGTCCCCACTCTGTGAACAGCAGTTAGCATAAGTGCATTAACCAGGTGTCTGCTGCGGAGGCCAATGCGCATCAACGTTCGCTGAACCGTTGTTGAGGATACACTCTTGATAGCCCCTTGGTTCATCTGGGCGGTCAGTTGCTCAACAGTAGCACGTCTATTTGCCCGAACGCATCTCCGTAGCCTTCGTTCCCCTCTGTCATCTATAGCCCGTGGTGCACCACATGCTCCACACCGCTGATTTTGAATAGTGCCATTTTGCCATGCACGGTATACTTTCACCACGGCGGCACGTGAACAGTTCACAAAATTAGCCGTTTCCGAAATGGTTCCACCCTTGGCCCGAAAGCCAATAATCATGCCCTTTTGGACGTCAGATAAATCACTACGTTTCTGAATTACGCCAATGATTGAAATGCTTTACGATGCCCTAGGACATCCTTTATATACACTCCACTGTAACATGCTGCCACCTGCCTTCTGTGATTGGTTATTTCACGTTGACTTCGAAAGTAGGTGTTGGTCACATTAATGTGACTGGACTGTGTACTAATCTGTGCTTTGGCTAAAATCTCTGGAATCATACACTTCGTTAACTACCAAATTAATTCCAAGCATGCAAGAAGAATACTTTGTTTGGAAACCTCGAATCGGTGTCTGTCCAGGTCGAAACTAGCATTCTTATGTCTAGTTAGCGTTTGTTGACATCTCGTGCCAGGGCACAGTTAATGAAATGATTAATTAAATTTCTTACGCCTCATTACAGTTACTTTACTAGATGTTAATATGACTTGATTTAAAATCCTCTAAATACAGATAATTAACAAAAATTAAACTAAGGACTGCCCAAAGAGCTATGGAGAGGTCAATGCTAGCTTTAACTAGAAAAGACAAGAAAAGAGCAATTGACATTAGGTCAAGAATATACCAAAAATATACTAAAGTTTTCCGAAAATGCTGAAAAAATGCCAAAAAATTTGAAGGGCTCATTAACATGCCTACCAGGAAAATATCTACCCAAAATAACTCTACCGTTATCAGGTCTACCATGAAAATCACTACCATTAAATACTTCTATCAAAATTAAATCCTACCAAAAAATAATTATGTCAATAAACAATTCTACCATTTACGAACCCTTCAGCATGAAAACTCTGCATAAACATCTCTACGATGGGAAACTACCGAACGCAATATCTACCATAAATATGTATACCACTTTCACTCTCTAGCAATCACATGTCAACGAAATTGTAATCCTACTAAATAAAATCTTTCTGGATTAATTCCATACCCCTAAACACCCCACCTTAAGGTAATTTTACTATTTTCTAATCTACCGCAAAATAACTCTACCAGAATTTAACTCTACCAGAAAAACTAAACTTGTTTAATGTAATGAAAAGAGCAGATAACATTAATTTGCTAGCTTCTGTAAGACCCATATCGTGGTACGTAAATTCTATCTTAAAAATTATTTGAAACAAAATCTAAATATATATTTTAGTTAAAAATAACAATAAACAATACGTGTTTAATGTTTTATAACAATTGAATTATTTATATTTGTTCAAAAAATTCTTTTGTTAAATCCTTTAAAGAGATGGTTGCTTCATTGCAAGACAGGAGGAGGATGAGGAGGGTCATGGGAGTGTACAGGGCATATACTGGTGATGAGGCATGGAAAGATATTGCAATAGGTATGAAAAGTAGTGCATGGAAGGGAAAAGATGACCATGACCACATAGCTGGCACTCGATTTCAGGCACAAGGGTGTGGGAAGATTCTCTTTTTTAGGTAAGGGTGTCAGGGATTGGAATGAGTTACCAAGAGAAATGATAAATAATTTACCGAAAACTTTGAAAGAATTTAAAGATAAAATTTGTAGAGGGCAAATGTAGGTAGGTGCAGGATAGGGGAAGATGGGTGTGTAGGGAAATTGCCACCGGAGCCTGTGCTCCAATTGCAATTAAATTAAATTAATTAATTAATTATTTACACTAGTAACATGTATAAAACCAATCAACCTAAAATTAACAATAATTAATAACGGTTCTTTGTCACATATTGTTCCAATAAATAAATGAACAATAATAAAATTTTATTACTCCAAGAAAATCGTTGCATTATCAGGAAAAATGCTAAACAATCTGCATAATTCAATTTTTTATGCTAAATTACTTAAAATATGCTCAATTCAGCCATAAAAATTGTAAGTTGGCAGCACTGCTCTCGGATCTGGCATCGCGGGTTCGATCCCTGGTCCGGCCATCTAGATTACTGTATCATATGGTGCCCTGAAATCACTCAAAATACCATGGCCGATTTCTCCCCGAACTAGTCTCTTATCCTCTCCTTGGCTATAATGACTTCGACGTCGACCAGCTTATTTCGAGTATTATGGGGCGTTAACTTTATAAGTTAAACAGCCTGCTTGAAGTTGATTATGTTTTTACAGATAGTAACTAGTATGTACTCCATTTAACAAATCCAGCCATTCAAGAGATATTGCGAAAGCCAGACCAATAAATGATAATTAATGGATGAAAGAAAACTATGGGGATATGATATAATCTCTTCTGTCATCCTGAGGTATAGCTGTAAAAGGAATTGGAACTGATACTTACTGTCGCCAAGGAATAGGCAAAACTTTGTATTAAAACACCATGCAGAAACTTTTTATGGTGGAAAAGAAAATACGGTGACGCACGAAATTTGGCTGAATGTTCCCGAACGCAGTTTCAATCACTTTTAGTTGAAATAAGTTCTGATTTACTTTCTATTGGACGCGATTGTGCAAATGTGATCACGATGAAATATAAAGCATATGCTTTACGAAGTTGAGATGAGAAAAACATTTCTATTATGGATAGCCTCTGTGTCTAATAAAGGTACCTACATTTTTGCATGTTCCTTACATCGACAGGGATGTGAATTTTGGTTCCTAACTAAAATATGAGCTTCAATAATAACTGAACGAACCTACAAAAATAAGTTGTTTGTCATACATGCTAGTATATACGCTTCTATTCTCGTAGCTCAGAGGTTAAGGCGCTTGCTTTCAAAACATTGCGGTTTCGAATCCCGGCAGGCGCAGGAATTTTGAAAATTGTGTTTGATCATATGAGGTCAGGACGCTCCGTGATTCGGATTCCACGTTAAACTGTAGGTCCCAGAGGAAAGGAACTGGCCATCCTATCTCTGACAAAATGGCTTAGTATGCCTCCTTCGGGAGGATCCAACCAACCTTCGGGTTGTGGACTAAGTTAAGTTTTATACGCTTCTACTCGTTGCTGGGAACCTAAAATGCACGCATCTTCTCTAAATAAAATGTCACATTTAAGCATTGTAGCTTCATGTAGTATGTCACAGCCAGACTTTGAAATTTATTACTTGCTAAGCGCTTCAAGTAAAGCCGGAGATATTGTGGAGGAATTAGTTTTAATTTCATGTACGTATTTATTTTTTATGAAGGGACTTGCTGTGTTGCTACTCTAAGTCTACACTAGTGTCTGGCATTACTTCCACTGGAATCAGGCCCCTCCTGTCAACTTTCTTTTTGATCTCTCTTGGTAAACCCCTGTTCTTTTCAGACCCTGACAGTATTTTAGGGCTATGGAAACGATGTCGACTACAGGTGTAACACGCGATGACTGTCTAATTCAGTGTGTCGAGTATAAGAGCAAATGCTGAGGTTCATTTTAAATGTGATATAAATACTCAAGACACAGAAAATTAGATTACATAGTTATTAAACAGTATGATCAAAGGGTTCTAAAATGAAAAAAAAAAATATTCTTAAAGTGTCGAAAATTCCTGGTTTTCCTTGATGTTGCTCTTAGACACAGCTGCATTTAATTTTAATTGCAATGGACCGCCAGCTCCGGTGGCAATTCCCATGCAAACCCATTTGTTTCCCTCTCTTTTTCTAGTCTTATTACGCCGGCTATTAATTCGAACTTCAAATTCCTGAACGTTTTTGGTAAATTATTCATCATTTCTTTCGGTAATTTATTCCAATCCCAGGCCCCCTTACCTACTTAATGTAATCTATCCACACTCTTATGCCTGAAATCGAAGTTTGTTGTCATGGTTTTCTTTTCCCTTCCATGCAAATTACATTTTTTAACTTATGGTCTTACTCCTCGTTCAGGTCGAGGTCATTACAGGAGGGAAAGGAGTGGGGACTAGAAACTGGAAGGAATTTGACCCTGGCATTTTGAAGGAAGCATCCCGGCATTCGCCTAATATGATTTGGGGAAATCATGGGAAGCCAAATTCTGGATGCCCGGACGGGGATTTGAACCCACGTCTCCCAAAAGCGAGGCCAGAGCATTTTCGCTCCCCCACCATGCTCGGTACTCCCAATTCTTTCACCAATATACGCCCTGTACTCTCCGATGACTCTCTTCACCCTTTCCCTATCTTCCAATGAATCCCAGTATTGTATTCTGCCGTAATTTCCAGAGACGAATCCAGCAGGTCTTGTTTGCACCCACTCCTACTCCTGTATTTGATACCCAAAATGTGGGTCCCATATTGAGAATACACTGAAACTCCCAATTAACCCTCCTAGCTACCAGACCTTTGTCGCCCACAAGATTCCTACCCATACACTGTTGTTTTTTAACACCGCATCTGTCTTATTGTTAAAGCATTAAGAAGGGCGAGTAGACAGCACTCTCTGAGGATTGCACCCACGTACAGCTGGCTGTGGCGTAAATTCCAGAGCTGTTGGCGCAGTAAAACGGGGCGACAGAGGTGAGTGGCGTGCCTCCGTATATTTATGTGTCCGGCCACAAAGCTGCCTTTGTTCGGAGCCCACGGCCGGTTCGGAACTTGGTGGCCAACCACGAGCGCGGGGCTCGAAATAAAAGTCACTACGGCAATCTCGAGGACGTGCCCAACCCGGCTGGTCGTAAAGTGGCTGGGGAGGGGAAGTGCACCAGTATAAATCATGTCGCCGCCCTGCAGGCGGTCCACTTGTTATATATCACCACCAGAGAAAGATTGTTTGTCAAAACTGAGACGGAATTACTTTCCGGCCCACCCAGTTGAAGAAGTCGCTGCTTTGGTGCCGATGTCATTAAACTCTACAAGGGAAAATGTATGTGTCGAATGGAGAAATATGGAAAGAAAAGAGAGAAAGACAGTGGTGATTGCGGCACAGAAAATGGTATGAGAAAAATAATGTAAATATCGGTGGACAAAATGTTCAAACCATGGACAGCTCCAACTATTTACGAAGTGAATTAATCCAAAATGTATTGGGGGACAAGGGAACAGCAAGAAACTGTAACATGGCAACGGATTTCATCAGAATGTTAGGAACGTGATGTAAAAGAAATAAATCCCAGTGAATTTTTGAGTAGTAGTTGGTTTTTGTTTTTTTTTTTTTTATTTATTTATTTTTTGCTGTCATCAGTCTTTCGACTGGCTTGATGCAATCCTCCACCCCTTCCTATCTTGTGCTAACCTCTTCATCTCTGAATATCCCTTACAACGCACGTCCTCAGTTATCTGCTTCATATATTGTAATCTCTGTCTTCCTCTACAGTTCCTACCTGCGACTGTTCCCTCCACCAGCAAATTAACCAATCGCGCATGTCTCAAAATATGACCTAGCTGCCTGTCTCTTCTTCCACAATCATCTTTCCTCACCCATCATCTCCAAAACTCGTTCATTTCCTACTATCTCTGTCCACTTAATTTTCGGCATTCTTCTATAACACCAAATTTCAAATGCTTCAATTTTCTTTAGAAATTTTTTTTTACAAGTGATTGTGTAAGTGATGTCATCTATCATTACATCAAAGTCTTACGCCTTATTATTTTTCATAGCCAAATATTCTGTGAATGAATTTCTTACAACTGTTTTTCACTTTACGTCAGTTATTCACTTAATCATTTCCGTAATTTTTTCACTTATTTCCTGTCATCAGACTTTCGACTGGCTTGATGCAATCCTCCATCCCTTCCTATCTTGTGCTAACCTCTTCATCTCTAAATATCCCTTACAACCCACGTCCTCAATTATCTGCTTCATATATTCTAATCTCTATCTTCCTCTACAGTTTTTATCTGTTCCCTTGCCAGCAAATTAACCAATCCAGCATGTCACAAAATATGACATACCAGCCTGTCTCTTCTTCTATAAGCTTCTTCCACAAACTTAATTTACAAAATGTTCTATCTGCCCATAGTGATTTATGCAACAAAATCTGAGACAGTGACAAAAAGAAGAGGGAACTGTAAGTTCAAGTCATCAATGTCATGTTCTTGAGAAGAATCATTGAATAAACCAAAGCGAGATGCTGAAAAATAATGAGGATGTCGGAAGAAGTTTGGATTTTATGGGCTGAGTGAAAGAGTTTTGAAGAATAAATTAAGATGTTTCGAGATGTATAGAGAATGAAGGAGAAGAAAATGCTAAGACAAATTATTATTGAAGTGAAGTATGAAGGAAAGGTGGCAAGAGGTCTACACTATGGAAGATGGTTGAATTCACTGTTTTTCTTTACCATCTTTGGTAACATCAGATGCCCACAGTCAGTCTGGTGGCTCAGTTGGTTAAAGCGCGTGACTGGGTAGTGAAAGGTCCTCGGTTCGAATCCCGGTCTTATCTGGAATTTTTACGAGACTTAAAATTGACCTTCTTCCCTGGCTGCGCTTTGCTTTGTTCATATGAAGTACACTAGGACACTCCGCGGTTCGCATTCCACGTAAAGCTGTAGATCCCCTTTCTCCGGTAGGATTATCAGGGTAGGGCAGCCATGACAGAGACGCTTGCGCGGCTAATGGAAACTCAAGTCACGCGGCGGCCGAACAATCTTTCGGGATATCCTGGCCCAGCAATGCCATACGCGTTTATCTTTTATTTCATGAGTTTCACTCATCTTTGGCGTAGTCAGAATTACAGCTTTAGTTTCACAACCGTATGCCATTCCTGGCGCCAGGTTGTCATACAACATACTAACGGAGCAAGTGAGGTGTTGCCATCTGTCTGCAAAATGCGTAACTATGTTCTGTGTATGATAAGTGTATTTTTGTTTGTGAAATGCGTAGTTTATTTTGCGGAAATTGGGGACCGTCCCGACATTCGCCTTGAAGGCTGCGGAAACCACTTAAAAATCGCTATCGTTAAGACCGGTACTAGGGAACCTGGGTTCATGTCCGTTGCCTTGAACTTGGAGGATCCAGTGTGCGGCTCACTGAGACACACTGGCGGGTGTTCCAAGTACCAGCTTACATGCTCCTCTCTGTATACTTGAATCGCTAATTACAGAAAGGTAACATGTCCATTTCTTGACAAAGACTTTTTTTCGGAAAAGGCATCTTTGAACTTAGGCCTTTCGTTCTCTGCAGAAATCCACTTAAAAAACATTTAAGTAATATGCTTCTCGTCCCAAACAACCACAAAATGTAGTACTGAGTAGTCTACCGTACGAACGTAATATAGTTTTTCGTCATGTCCCTAAAACTTATCAAACTGGACACGTTCCCATTCAGTCTTACAGACGTAAAAATACGTGTGACTGGTTTGTGTTTTTTATTTGCTATATCAGTGCATCACAAAAATTCTAAGTTCAGTAGAGCGGCATTTTATTATGACGACACTAATTTTTTGTAAAGTTTTAGGCTACTTTTACAATTTTTATATATATGTTTTTTTTTTTACTTATACCAAGTACTACTTAAAATTGGTGAAAGGATTTTCTTCTTGTTTACATGCTGGAAGCAACTACGATAAATTACAACCATCCTTTACTGATTAGAAGCCGTGTAGTCTTACGTAAATATTAACATACAAAGTTACTTCCGATAATAGTAATAGATGATACTGTCATTTGTTAAAGTGATAAAATTACTATGTTCCCTATATATCTGCTTCTCTTGATTGAATTATACTTGCTTTAAATTCGTCGACGTAGTATGAGCAGCTGACACAGAACAGTTACGGACCATATTGCGTTACCATAATAGCATTAGACTGATGTTAACATCGCGGTGCGTACCTACCTTCAGTCATCGTGTCATTTCAGGCACTGAAATCCAGGGGCGCCGACTCTGTGGGTGCTCGGGGGCTCTGGCACCCATGAGACGGCAATAGTGGGTGCGGAGCACCCATGAATATAGACATCAAAACCAACCAGTAATCGGCTTTAATTGATACCTGTTTACCTATCTCACACGCCACTTGCGATGCAAAACGTCTGAACGAGATCGCTCTTGCTTTCGATGCGAGAAAGTACTTTAAATACTACGTTACGCCATCTAGTGTGCGGTAAGTGTGGGTGTGATTTGTGAAGAGCACGCACACAACCAAGCCAAGCATTCAAGCTGGTAAATAAAGCAAGTGCTATCAGAGCCCACCGCGCGTTTTTTTATCGAGTTTATTTCGGAAAATTATTAGTTTCGACGGATAAATTCGTCGTTCGAAATCGTAAATTATCAAAACCTGAAGAACTCTCCAATACTAATTCTTCTCAGCTAAATACAGTTCAACAAATCCATCCAGGAAAATGTTATTTCTGAAAATTCAATTGAAGAAGCTGAAATATTCAAAGTAAGTGGCAAACAATTTTTCGATGGTTATTATATGATGGAGATAAAGTTTTTTGCCAAATTTGTAAAATAAACATGTCTCGTAGCGTTTCTGCGTTGATAAAATCATCAAGAGATGATGAATCTATTACGGCATTCACTCAAAGAGCTTTATAAAGGTTTAAAAAGCCACGTTCACACTGCATCTTATACAGAAAAAAATTTGAAGGTATAAAAACAGCTAGAACCACCATCGTTTTTTAATAACCGAAGGCCTAACCAAAAGGGGCCACAAGGAGAACAATCAAATTACATTCGATTTTTGAAGCCGCGATCACAGGATTTTCCCGAGTTAAACTCTTGGCTCCAGCAGCATTACGAAGAATAAAAAATTATTTAAGGAGTACTAAGCAAATACAATGATCACATGGTAGTGCAAGTAAACCGAGAAATAGCGGATAATTTGGACCTTCAAGAAATCGCTGATATATTTATAAATACAGCTGTTGTTCAACAATATACGTTTTAATTGTCAATAAATTATATTATTATTTATATTATAAGATTTTTCTTCTTAGAATTATAAATTTTGATTGGTTGATCTTACAATTTGTAGTACAATTTTGTACATTGAGCAAATACTAATAAATATCTCCTGCAAGTAAAAATTTTGTTACACATTGCTTAAAGGTTTCATTATGATTATAGTAGGTATCCATTCATTATGTTCAACCCAGCATTTTGTACCCTCTTTTTTTTCCCCCTTCTTCTCCGTACCTCCATATTAACTAATAGCTGCACCCACTACTGCATTCTCGATAGCGATCCTTGCGAACAGAAATCAAATACAAAATTCTGAATTCTTCTAGCAGTACAAAAATCTTTAGTTCCTATCAACTGATATTATAATTTGAAAATCTGTAAGTTTGTTCCTCAATCACGTCAAAAAGACTGAACCAATTTTAATGAAATTTATTAAGTTTTTGATATGGAATAAATTTAGAAAATACAAAATCTTTGTCTTGCTCGCTTATAACTTGAAATCTACTCGACGGATTTAGATGAGATTTTCACGATAATGCAAGACTTACTGGTTCTTGCGACTTCGTATTTTTCAAGGTTTCTTTCTTTCTTTTTTTTTTGAGTAATCTTAAATGTTTCCACGATAAAAAGTGGCGTATAATACTTCCTGTCAGATGTCATATCAGCAACCCGTCAGTGATGGTACGGTTAAAATCAGTTTACACCCTTCATCAGTATCTTTTTTTTTTTTTTTTTTTTTTTTTTTTAAATAAGGAGTCATCAAAGGAGCATGAGCACCCACGAGGTTTTCAAAAAGCCGGCGCCCCTGCTGAAATCAGTAGTCGGAGGAGGAAACGAAGCCTGGTGCTGAATCACATTGAGCTTTCTTGTGCTAAAACAAAAAAAGAGCAACTTTTTTTAAAGGTAGATGTGATTTCATAAATCGCTTTACGTTTTGTTAATTTTGAAGCGTAGGTTATAAAATGTTTTTGCAATGTTCCAGAATATTTTTATTGTAAATAAATAGTTACCGCTTTTTTGGTCAAACATCGCGACAGCTTGCCCTTACCTGACTTAAATACAAACCGTACCTTTATTTGCTCCTAATATTTCCTCTGAAAATTTTGAAGAATTTCTTTTGAGTTGTAAGGGACTATCTCACTATGGAATAAATGTAGTAAAACAATCAAAGATCGTGATTTCTTGTTCGATCTGGCTGAAATAAGAACTTCATTTGAATTTACCCTTCGATTCACTTTCTTTTTTGTCAAAAAAGTGCGTAAAGGGATTTAAGTTGGACTTAGACGCTCTGACTATTACGTAGATTTTGACAAACATCGCGTGAGAATTCTCTGTCTCATTTTTGGCTGCAATTCTTAACATGAACTGTGATAATCCATTTAACCTCTGAAGATTAATAAATCATTCTAATTATTTACCACACCTGTGACCTATATACTACCGTTTAATATAGAATCTTTGGATTCCACAACCGTACACCATGCGTAGTGATTGAGCAGTTACGACCGAAACTGGAATTCGGAAGGAAGCGGGTTCAAATCCACGTCCAGAAAATCCTGATTTCGGTTTCCGTGGTTTCCAGAAATCCAGCAATGGCTGGATGATTACTTTAAAAGATGGCAGAATTCCTTCCTGTTCCTCCCCGCCTCCAATGAGCTAGACGTCGATGCAGCGTTAATGCCGAAGTAAAATAAAAGAAAACCATTCGATATATAAGTACCATTAAGAGTAACTTTCTTTGCGAAAGTCTCAATTACTGCCCACCAAAACATGCTGAAGGAATTATATGTTTGCATTAGCAAATAACATGGTATCAGGTATTGCACGTAATTATTACTACAATCGATTCCACTTAAACCGGTTGCCGACAAGAATTATATAATACTAATCAACGTGTTCCAGTATTACATTAATCTTGGTCTAACTGGTCATGCCAAGGTTGTTCTGCTAAATTCGGTTGCGTGACATTTCGCGGTCGCAACAGGTTTAAGTAATAAGGGTCTTTGGTTCCGTACTGTCCCAGGGTCAAACACTAAGTACCCGCATCCTCCTTAAAGCCCCAACATGACCAGAACAGTTAAAAAATCAAGATATCCTTTTGGAATCATAGTAGCAGACTTTTAAAATACGCGCAATTATCTGCTTCATATATTCTAATCTTTGTCTTCCTCTACAGTTCTTACCTTCCATTATTCCATTCACTAACAAATTAACCAATCCAGCATGTCTCAAAATATGACCTACCAGCCTGTCTCTTCTTCCTGTAAGCTTTTCACACAAACCTCTTTCCTCTCCCATCATTTCCAAAACTCGTTCATTTCGTACTTTCTCTGTCCACTTAATTTTCAGCATTCTTCTGTAGCACCACATTTCAAATGCTTCAATTTTCTTTCTTTCTGGTATTCCTAAGGTCCATGTTTCGCTACCATAAAGTACTGTACTCCATACTCCATTTTAAAAAGTTCTTCTTAAGTCCTAGATCAATGTTTGAAACTAAAATATTTCTCTTTTTCATGAAGGCTCTTTTTTCTAGTGTTAGTCTGCTTTTAACATCATTCCTGTTTCGGCCATCGGTTATAATTTTGCTTCCCAAGTAGCAGAATTTACTTTCTTCTCCTATTGCATCCGATCCTATTTTTATTTTTTAATCTACTGTGATTGGTATCACTTCTGCTACATTCCATCTCTTTTGTTTTGATTTGATTTATATTCAGTCCAGACTGTATATGAATTACTTAATATAGATTACACAATTCATTCAGTTTACCGTGAAACTTTAGAGCTCTGGCCTCGCACTCGGGTGTACGGCGGTTCGAATCACCGTCGGGGCATCCAGATTTTGGTTTTGCATGGTTTCCCAAAATCACACGAGGCGAATGCCCGTATGCTTCCTTCAATACACCATGGCCGAATTTCTTCTCGTTCCTTGTTCCATATCCCATCCTACCTCTAACGTCGACGAGGCGTAAAGCTAGAATCAAAATAAAAAGGGCGGGAGGGGGTAGGGAGGACAGTACATAAACTCTCAAATAGGTGTGATTAACAGAAATTATGTGTAGTTTTTGGATGTTAAGTGAGTAATTGTAATTATTATCTGGTAATATTAGTGGTTCTTCTGTTTTACATCCCCGACACTGATTATAATTTTAGCGATGTGAGGATCTTCCTGTAGATTCTGCAAACTTTTTACCAATACTTAGCGTTAAGTATTCCATACATCATCACAGGCGTACTCGAATTTTATATGCAATGTCTTCAAAATTTGACATTGGCTAGGAGTCCAAAATTAGTTTCACCTACGACAGATGTGTACTAATTCTTTCCATATTGCTTTGTACAGTTTCACATAGGTACTTGAATAACTCAATAACTGAATGAAAACTTGCGGGTTTCTTTCGATAATTTTGCGTTGCAGGGTTTCTGATTCGAGTCCTAACGCACCCGAAAGTGGTACTCATGAAGTGTTGTGTTCCTCATGTGTAGAGCATACTATATATTAAAGTATTAAACTAAACTAGGTTTGGTATTCAACCCGAAGGTTGGTGGAACCCTATTGAAGGAAATATATTAGCCTGGTATTGGAGGTAGTGTGGTCAGTTCCTTTTCTACTTACCTAACCTATCCCGATAATCCCACCGGATAAAGGGGACCCACAATTTAACGAATCCGGACCACGGAAGATTTCTGGCGTACTTCACATTACACAGTAACGCCAGAGATGTAGGTCGGGTTAAGGGCCTACGAAAATCCTCGCCGACACACGGATTCGAAACTGTGACCTTCGATAGTATTCCTGGTGATAAAAGTTGTGCATAAATCTTCAATAAAAATTAAACAATGTTTGTATCGCTGAAAGACCCAAAAATGGTTTGTTGTTCGAATACGCATTACCTTGCACTTTTTGTATTTCAATTTTAGCAGCCTTTATCGGATGATGTTCTAGCGTGGATATCACGTTGAATCTATGAACGATCGGCATAGTTAACAGCGTAGTAAACAAACTTAAATGCAATTAGCTTTGTCTGCAAGATAGCTTATAATGGAAGGGTATTACTGCGTTTCATGGACAGGCCTAACGACTATTCCGACCTCTTCTTTGGTATACAAAATAGCCATTCCCAGAACATAATGGTATTGCAAGGCAAGCTTCAGAAATTTGTTATTACCCATCCTCAGAACGTGGTCCTTTCAATTTTCTTTTTTTTTTTTTTGGGGTAAATTCTGTCATTCAAAGAAAAAATATTCAATTGTTGCTGATTTCCTCATTCCTTCTTCTGTCTTTTAAGGGAATATACTTTCACTAATCTATGGAACTACATTTCGTATGATCCCTTTCATTGTATTGTACTTTGTTACCCAAGTTTTACTACCATACATCAGAGTCGGGACTGCTATCTTCAACTTTTAGTGCTAGCCGAATTTACGCACACATGTATTAATATCGGCGAAATTTCTTCACTTCCTCAGAACAGAGGTAGGGGCGAATGCCGAGATGCTTCCTTCAAAAGGCAATTGCCGAATTCCTTCCTGTTTCTTATTCCCACTCCCATCCCGCCTCTAATGACCTCGACTTCGACGAGGCGTAAAGCCATAAGTAAAAAATAAAAAACGGAGAAAAGTAAAACATGAGACTTGTATTGGTTGATTGTCAATCACTATTTTAACTCTGATATAACTTTTGTTTTTTGCACAAGATAGGAGCAGATTGTAATCTAATAATATTTAACGTATGTATTGATTTTAGGAGTCCAGCTCCCAATCTAAGGGAGGTTAGTAAATCATATCATCTTTCCTGCATTCGTGTAGAGTTTGTACAGTATATTTTCTTTAATTTTGACTGAGTAGATCATGATTTTTAAAGCTGAAAGTGAGGATGATATCGGAATTTTCCTGGGTTAAATCCATAAACATTAATCTGGATTTGAAACCCATCCGTTGTACTTCCTCATCATCCAGAATGATGGAACTTCATCGTGTTCAACAAAAATGCGAGTCAGACACAACACCTGCCAGGGATAATGAGATTCATAACTGATCGGAAGCAATTGTGATAAAATTTACAGCTGACACTAATGATTCTGCGAATGCAATATTTACTGTACTTTGTTTTACTCGTAACGACTGTTGTATTGCTTCTCAGAAATACTTCACCAGTGATCTGCAGTCAACACACTAACAGCGCAATCAAGCCTGAGTTTTTTCTTTTACAGTTGTTCGGAGATAATTACAAATGACGGTAATACGTCGAAGAAAGGTAATTACGTCGAGATTAATAGGTCGATTGTTACGACTGTCTTCCAAATGCAAAGTAGAGCAGGTTGAAACGTCAGGTCAACCTACTAATGCTAACAAAAACAACCAACACTTACTTCATTTCTCTGGACTAGTAACCTGACACATTAAAGTGAAGTACAGCTAATTAAACTTATAATTAAAACAGTTAAAGGGTGGTAGTAGAAAGTCATCTCGTCCGAGTTTAATGTTACTTTGTATTTTAAAATGAAACAAAATTAAATACAGTGAACAAAGAAGTGTTTCTGTACTCTTCTATGTTTTAGATTTATATACAGAAAAATAATGTATTTGAGAAAAAAAATCTGGGCCATTCACGGTGTACCAGACACAAGGATATTTTCCTTTTGTTTTCTCCGGTGTGAATAGATTTATTGTGTGTGTGGATGATTTTGACTTCAGTGTGTCCACTGTAATGTTTGTGTTACAAATGTCAGGTTTTTTTTTTTTTTTTTTTTTTTTTTTTTTTTTTTTTAATGGCATTCGGCCTTGTAGCCATTCAGCCAGCAACTGTGTTTCCTATCATTCTTCAACTATGTTCATAGTATCTTCTCATATTATTGATTATCACAAGTGACAGGACAACACAGGACGAACACAACACTTAATTAAAACCACCCATGCCCTGGGCCGGACTCGAACCGGCGACCCCTGCAACGTGAAGCCAGCTCGCTAGCCCCGCGCTACCGGGGTTGGCTAGATGTCAGGTTGGTGAAGGCAGAGGGTGAAATTCAACGCTGCCCCGTTCAGACTTACTCTTCCGAACAACTTCAAACTTGCGTATGACCCTAACGGAGCAACTTATTTAAAATTTTGTAATATTTGTTACTTTTGTAACTGGCTCATCTCAGAAACACTACTCCCCAAACCCATGAATTTTGGTCCTAACACCGACAACTTCCTGTGTTTACTTAAGCACTAAAAATACTTAGCTTCACGTATACTTCGTGAGTTGTGAGCAAGATAAGCAACCGCTTTTCTTTTGAGGCAACTTTGCCACATATTAAAATAATGTTACTTATAATGCTCTAAATTCATGTCCAGTGGTAGGGTGTGCACGATTGAGAAACCATTTTGAAAGTCTGGAGTGATCCAACCTTAAAATGTGCTCTCACTATTGCTTCTTATGTTTGTTTAAATCATATAAACTTTCACTTATTAAATAAAGAGTTGTGGATTGAGAAGTAGGATATTATTTTGTCAGCCATTTTCAATGATTGTCTGATGAGTACTGACTGTCGTGAACTTCTAAGCGTGTGAAAATTAGTCACCATGCTTCTTCCTGTGACGAATAGAGGACTCTCCCGCAAGGGGTGCGTCCATAAACTGCGTGGCCCGGTCTAGGGAGGGGGAGGGGTTGGCTGAAAAGCTACACTAGGCTATCTGCCTTAAAATGTGAAGTCATATATAATAGGTGTATTGTGAAATGTGTAGTTTATGACTCAGAAATTGTGGTCGTCTCAGCATTTGCCTGAGTGATTGCGGAAAATCACAAAAAAAAAATCACAGCTCAGTGGTTTTGTGCCCTAACGTGCACAGCCACGGCAGGAAGTATGATACATACGGCTTTGAAAACAGAAAAAAAGATGGGTTCACTGTACACGAGCAATTCTCCACGAATAAAGAAGCGGTACTGACACAAATGTCTATCCTTTCTCTTTAAGATATTTTCAAAAGGTCTGCACTACGTCAGTTTTCAGTCTACTTATTGAAGCGTGAAATTGCTTCAACAGAAATTGTCCATCATTTCTTAGCGATTTCCTTCCCTCACCCGGCATCGATTTTAAAGACATTTCCACGCCAAAAGAGCTTTTCTGTTCTTGGACTACTATTGCTGAAATATGTGGCCTCGCCTTTGTTAGCCCACCGTTCGTTTGCTCACGTCAGACCAGGAACTGCGACCACAACTCTGGTGTTAGGTTATCTGAGCCGGTAGTCGTTTGATCTTCACCCTGCGCATAAGCAGTTGGAGGGAGCAACCCTGGGCCTGTTAAGACACTGAGCATGGGCGTGGGACTGCGATTAATCTCGCAGGCACCTGGGAGTTGCAGAACAAATGAGAGCTATTCACTCCGGTGACCTCGGAAACGACAATGTCGAGGGAGACCAAGCTCATTGGCCGAAAGCTCCCCCGGAAATGCATCCAGCATGTTACGTCGCCTCAGGATTCTGCTTTAGGCCAGACGCGTTACATCCAGATCTCAGTTCATTAAACCAGTAGATGCAGTGCCGTAGCAAACGTGTAAAATGTACTTGGTTACTTGATCCTCCAATTCAAGATAACGATTCAGTTAATCGTTATCACAACTTTAGTTTGTTTTACTTCATCAACATATACTCTTATTCTTCTTCTTCTCATGTCGATGACAGCTTCAAATACGTGGTAGTTTTTCTGCAATTGCGATGGCTTTGTCAGTAGCTGCTTGAAGATCAAATTGAGATACATTTATTCCAATTTCTGCTAACATATACTGATAAGCTAAAATATTATGACCACCTTCTTAATAGTGTATTGGTCCATCTTTCGAACGCAATACAGCTGCGATTCGGAGTAGCATGGATTCTACAAGTCCTTGGTAGGCTTCCAGAGGTATTTGACATTAGATTTCTACGCACAGGTCACGAAATTCCCTTAAATTAGGGGCCAGCGGTTGTTGAGCGCGGCTCCTGCGAACGAGTATCTCGGAAACGGAGAGGCTGATCGGCTGTTTGCGTGATACTGTAGTGAGCATCTATGGAAAGTGTTTGAAGGTCGGTAAAACCACGAGTAGGCGACAATTTGGTGGACACCCACGCCACATTCCAGAACGTGAAGATCGGAGGCTGCCCGCTCTGTAAAGCAGGATAGGGAGTGATCTATGGCAGATTTGACGAAGAGTACAATTCTGGTGCTTCCAGAAGTGTTCCAGAGCACAAGAATCGCGATTATGCCACAGATCACCCTATGGTGCTACTGCCAATTGGATATTTGCATCTTTCTATTCCATGCGTTTTGGCACTTCAGTGTATAATCATATTGACAGTGGAAAGAATTAATGTTTCCAGATACTGAGAATTATATCCGCCTTATAAGTGATTACCGATCCACTTTAACGTTTCCATACTTTCACTAAATCAATTTCAGCGAACGTAAGGATGTTCTGTTCATATAGGATAAAGTTGTTTTAAGTCTAGACTCCAAGCAGTGATTGCGAAAATGATGACACCGAGAAGTTTTATCTACTAAACCATCATCACATTCAAAGACCAAAGTGTCACTTCATTTCTCCTGCGTCATCTGTCGATCAGTTTCTCAAGCTTCAATTTTATTACCTTTCTACGTTCCTGGACCAAAATATTTAAAGTCACGTATCTGTTGTATCATACGACATCAGTTATCTTCTGACAAACTCTATCTTATCCTACAATTTTTAAAATTAGCTCTACCTACTGTCAATATATTATCCAGTTCTATACTTTTTTTTTACTTATGGCTTTACGCCTCGTCTATGGCTAATTAGAGGCGGGATGGGAGTGGGACAAGGAACGGGAAGGAATTCCGCAAAGGCATTTTTGAAGGAAACATCCTGGAATGATCCTGGAATGATTTGGGGAAACCATGGAAAACCCAAATCTGGATGTCCGGACGGGGATTCAAACCCACGTCCTCCCGAATGTGAGGCCAGAACGTTAATCGTTCACCCACCACGCTCGGTAAATTCTATACGTCTCTACACAAAATAAAACAGATTGTCTCTTCATTTCTTAAGATGCCTCTATAGATCCTTCATTAAATACTTAGCTATATACGTCTCCTTCGATGGCCAAGATGCAAGGGTGCACATAAAACCAAAGTGAAAAATGCATTCAATCTCTGAGATATAGCTGGAGATAATTTAATACGATTGTAAGTATTCTCAGGTCATTTTTTTTAAAAGAAGTGCTGAAAGTCAAACCGTCATTAGCGTAATTCACACAAATACACAGACGGAAAAAAAAAATCCCAACACCAAGAAAAAATTATTGTAGAGTAATGAAATTTGGGACAATGCATTTGTCAAGTTAACATGTTTAATTGATTAAATTTTCAAGATCACAGGTTAATTTAAGCTCAAGAAAATGCATTTCAAATGTGAAATACTGTTAAATTAATAGCCGGTGTAACCTCCAGAATTTTGAATGCAAGCCTGCAAACGTGAATGCATTGTGTCATACAGGTTCGAATGTCACTTTGTGGTATGGAGTTCCATGCTTGTTGTACTTGTGCTGTCAATACTGGGACGGTCAGTGCTGGCTGTGGATGATGCTGGAGTTGTCGTCCAATGATATCCCATACGTGTTCAATTGGAGACAGATCTGGTGATCTCGCAGGCCAAGGTAACATGTCGACACTCTGTAGAGCACGTTGCGAGACAACAGCGGTATGAGGGCGAGCGTTATCCTGTTGAAAAACTCCCCCTTGAATGCTGTTCATGAATGGCAGCACTACAGGTTGAATTACCAGACTGACGTACAAATTTGCAGTCAGTGTGTTTGGTATAACCACAAGAGTGCTCCTGCTGTCATAGGAAATTGCTCCCCAGACCATGACTCCAGGTGTAGGTCCAGTGTGTCTAGGCCGCAGACAGTTTGGTTGCAGGCGTTCCCCTGGCCTCCTTCTGACCAACACTCGGCCATCACTGGCACCAAGGCAGAACCTGCTTTCATCAGAAAACACAACAGATCTCCACTCCGTCCTCCAATGAGCTCTGGCTTGACACCACTGGAGTCGCAAACGGCGATGGCTTGTAGTCAGTGGAATGCACGCTACAGGGCTGGAGTCATGGTCTGGGGAGCAATTTCCTATGACAGCAGGAGCACTCTTGTGGTTATACCAAACACACTGACTGCAAATTTGTACGTCAGTCTGGTAATTCAACCTGTAGTGCTGCCATTCATGAACAGCATTCAAGGGGGAGTTTTTCAACAGGATAACGCTCGCCCTCATACCGCTGTTGTCTCGCAACGTGCTCTACAGAGTGTCGACATGTTACCTTGGCCTGCGAGATCACCAGATCTGTCTCCAATTGAACACGTATGGGATATCATTGGACGACAACTCCAGCATCATCCACAGCCAGCACTGACCGTCCCAGTATTGACAGCACAAGTACAACAAGCATGGAACTCCATACCACAAAGTGACATTCGAAACCTGTATGACACAATGCATTCACGTTTGCAGGCTTGCATTCAAAATTCTGGAGGTTACACCGGCTATTAATTTAACAGTATTTCACATTTGAAATGCATTTTCTTGAGCTTAAATTAACCTGTGATCTTGAAAATTTAATCAATTAAACATGTTAACTTGACAAATGCATTGTCCAAATTTCATTACTCTACAATAATTTTTTCTTGGTGTTGGGATTTTTTTTTCCGTCTGTGTATGTAGCGCAACGGTTTTAGTATATTGGTATATTCAGGATGTAATGTGTCATATTCCTATGTCAAAATCTCTGTGATAATGGCCCACCAATCCCTGACGCGTCATTCGACCTCAGGAAACACTAAACAGAAAATCGTAACGCTAGAGTCGCGGATGACGTCAGCCAGAAGGATCTCGCGCTCAGGCTGGTTGCAGGAAACGCACGCTGGGGTCAGACGCTCTGCTAACATTAATCCTGTGACTGCGAGACAAATGGGAGCCACTAATCAGAGATAACATCCCAGAAGACCATGTTGCAATCACTGGAGGCTGGAGCATCGTGACCGTGGCATTATGCTGAACCCAGTGGCTGTGTTCTGCCTCAGGCCGATAATTTCTCACGGCGGAAAAGCAACTGGACTATGGTCTAGGTCGGGAAATACGTTATTCTATCATCAAGGTAGTATCTGATGTTGCAATAAATCTACTGGAGGAGGCACAGATGACATCATATCCTAGCATCCCTTATCTCGAAGTGCAGATTTCAGTTTTCAACCGTTACTCAAAATTTCTGCAGGTGAATGCTGGAATTGGTTCATTCAGTTCTAAAAGACATATATTAAGGCAAGAAAGTTAAAAATAATTTGAAAGAAAATATTTAATAATTCTGTAAAGAAGAAAAATGATTTATGTATATTAGCGGCATTAGAAATCTGAATATAAGACTTCTCAACAGTTTTTATGGCTTTATCCCTCGCCGACGTCATTAGAGGCTGGAAAAGATTGGTGCAAGGATCGGTAAGGAATTAGGACATGGTATTTTGAAGGAGCTATCCCTGCGTTCCCCTGGAGCGATATGGGAAAGCTATGGAAAACAAGATCCGCATAGAAGGATGGCAGTCGAACCCACTTCCTCCCGAATGCGAGATCAGGGCCATACTGCTCCCCACCACGCTCATTATGTTCACAAGGGATTTCTGCACCGCACTCGGAACGAGAATTTCAGGTAATCGTGTCTGGGATTATGAATGTAAAAGCTACGGCCTCTGTTT
Organism: Vandiemenella viatica; assembly: GCA_031002005.1. Lineage (NCBI taxonomy): Eukaryota > Metazoa > Arthropoda > Insecta > Orthoptera > Morabidae > Vandiemenella > Vandiemenella viatica. The sequence goes on along the minus strand of CM061920.1, from coordinate 315,508,552 downwards.
TTAGCCAACAAAACAGTGCACTCTGACATTCCCATCTAATTGTGTGCGGAGCCTCTTTCAGCATGGTGAATTGCAACACACCAACGTGAAATGGAGTCAAGTATTCCTCGGGAGTCCAGAGGAAGGGATCTAAATCAATACTATTTTCATAGCTGTCCACAATAGAGGGATTGAGATAAGTGTTGGACAGTGGACACAGTGCATCAAGAACTCTGTTAACCACGTCTCACCACGAATGAATGCACTGAAAACCACTTGTCTATTTTCATCCTTCTGACTATGCGCATTCCTTCTTTACTTTTGCCGTGACTTCAGGATATCTTTGTTTATTAATATGGAAACACGAAAAGCAACAATTTGTAAGAAAAATGTCAGTGTATGAAAAATTTCCAAGAGATATCGTCAGTTTTTTACTTACCGATCCAACCGAAGAATCACCACTAACACATCAAACGCAACGCAGAGATGTTTTGGGTTTGATCTTGTACTTGAGACCATAATTTGTGTGACTAGAATTTGACTCTACCACCTGTCATAACTGCTTCCCAAATTCAGAAATATTAAATTTTTTCTGTCATTGTAGTTCACAATTAGTTAACTTCTACCGAGCGTAGTGGGTGAGCGGATAACTCTCTCGTACGCATTCGGGAGGACGAGGGTTCGAATCCCCAACTGGGCATCCAGATTTGGGTTTTCCATAGGTTCCAAAAATCATTCCAGGGCTAAAATGCAGGGGTGCTTACTTTCAGAAAAAGGCCATGGCCGAATTCCTTCCCGTTCCTTGCCCCCATCCTTTCCTTCCTCTATGAACTTGACGCCGACGAGGCGTAAAGCCATAAAGTAAAAGGTTAACTTCAGGTCGGGCGCCATGTAATCATTTCAGTGTTTAGCGACCTGTGAAAATTCTCACGGAATCCTGGGTTAAATTTGAAAACAGGGCAAATCGATTAACTTGTTAGTGAATGAACGACGAAGATTAGAACAGATGAATCAGATAATTGGAGATGTATATTGTAATGGGTATGATGCGACGAAGTGATTAGCTCAAGACCAGAAGAAATAGTGAGTTTCATGAAACTAGTTGAGACGATGATGAGAAAAAAAGCACAAAAGTAAACTGTACAGGGACAAAAAAATATAAATCTTATCATCTCTGGAGTGTAAGTTGGTAGTTCCTCATTGTGTAATAGCTTGGTTTCACTGCCACAGATAGCGAGCTTTTAGGCACCTCATCTTAAGAAAATGAGCAGTTTCTCTTTAAATATTTCTAGAAGAAAATCCCTTGAAGTATTTTTTTCAGCGTGTTGATGTCAAAGGTTATTAGAACCGGGAGTGGACGGAGAACAAGCAACGGGCAAGGAAAATGGCCTTTTGAAGGAACCATCCCGGCGTCTTCCAGAAATTATTTCAAAAACCACAGAAATCCTAAATCTTCGTAGCTGTACCGGGATTGGCTCCCGCGTCCTCCCCGAATGTGAGACTCGTGAGTTACTGCTCACCCATTCACACGACAATGGACAGCGGCAAATGAGAAGAAAAGTGCCCAGGATGGATCGACTGCAAACCTCATCACACAGACTCTCTGGTACATTCTGACCTGTTAGGTCACCCGAGTTGGCTTAAGCTTTCGGTAGGTTTTAGGTGCCGTCTTTCAACGCAGATAGCGGACACCTTTGCCAGAACCAGTGGGAAACCACACACATTCCAATCTGCATTGCAAAATTTTAGATCCGAACTTTTCATTGGTACACGTGATCTCAGAGGACGTTGGCTTTGCACGCTAAGGGAATTACTTTAATATTCCTGGGAAACAGGTCCTGCAACTGTTCAATCCGCCATGTCGTGTTGAGTGACCGCGGCAAACCTTGGAATGTCAGTTTTCACGCGCCTGGTGACTATTTAAGTTTTTCATTTTAGTTTAATAAGAGACAACTAGAACTGTGATTATCTCTCTGTTCATTGAAAGGTCAAAAATTTAACACGGACCAGGTGCGGGCCGGCATGTCTCGAGTAATCACACTTGACAACGCATTTCTGACAAAATGTATCTTGCACTTCTTGCTATTTGATATTCCAAAATCTGCAGTATCACATTGGGCGTCTTCAGAGTTTTTACAGACTTTCATACTCTAATTGAACGTTGCCTATTTTCGAATGTCTGTAGTTTGAAGAAAATTATTCGTTTCTTCTTCAAATCAATAAAAAAAACCTACGTTTAAAACTTAAGTTTAAATTTGGTTCAGTGTTGTCGGAATTGTACGTACATCTACCTCCAAAATCCTAAAACTATATTATTCCCTTTCTAGAGAAAAATGACGTAGCAGCTGTTCGATTTTTAACATAAAAAGAGCGTTGCAAGAGTATCCTCCACATATTGCGGAAATGACATTAAACAGTTTAATGATTACCATACAGCTTACGAACATTAATAAGTCATTTACCCCAAAAGGCACAGAGGGGATAATTTTTTTTTACCCTTCATTACAGTCTTAGTGACTAAATTAGGCCCAACATATTAATTTTTACATTGTTGATTACGTAGTGTTTTCAGATTTGTACAAAATATTTGCATGCAAGGAATTTGGCATACAGTTCCATTACACTTTGACTTACTGTATAATTAATTCTATAATATTTTGGACAGTTATAACAGTTACAGCTGCTACTGCAAGCTTTAATATTATATTGAATCACAAATATCGCTTATTGTTGTTATAGGGGATAATAAATCTCCACAAACGATACTACATTTAGACACCACAACTAATTCCCTCGGTTCCATCCTGATCCAACCACGTTATGGCACGTGACAGCCATGCGACCCTATTATAACAATCGCGATCAATTCCAACCGACAGTCTACATTTTGCCGAGATTGCATCAAGCGAACGTGGGGTGGTGTTAAATATTGACTATCAGCGGCGTCATTAACAGCCTTACTGATAATTGTGATTCAAAGACGGAACGTGGTGGGTGAGCGGTTAACGTTCTGGCCTCGCATTCGGGAGTACGCCGGTTCGAATCCCCGTCCGGGCATCGAGATTTGGGTTTCCAACGGTTTCCACAAATCATACCAGGCGAATGGCGGGATTCTTCCTTCGAAAGGCCATAGCCGAATTCCTTCCCATTCTTTGTCCCCAGTCCCATCCCGCCTCTAATGACCTCAATGTCGATCAGGCATAAAGCCGTAAGTAAAAAAAAAAAAAAGTGAACCGCTGGCAAATGGTTTAATTAATACATGCGAACTCGAATGCAAAAACTTCCCCTTGCTGATTTCTATAATCAGTGAAGAAGGTTCATCAGACTGGCAGAATGTACGACATGGCATTCCGCAAGGTTTTGGCTTAGGACCCCTTCTGTTTTTATTACGCATCAGTGATCTTCTTGGGAACTTACCCGTCAAGGCTAGCTAAGAGAATTTTATTTTCAATCGAAACTAACCTGATTAAAAAAAAAAACTTATTGATAAAACACAATATATTAGGTTTAAAACAAAAAATTATGGTAATGATACAATCTTGGAAATAACGCGCACAAAATTCCTTGGCATCAAAATAGATGAGAAAGTAATGCGGTCCGCTTGAAGATTTTTGTGGCCCACGACATATCACACTTTTACAAAATATATTTATTTTATAATGGCCAAAGTAGTGAAAACCAACGTATTAAAAAAAATACATTATTTGTGCATCTATATATTCAAAATTTATTTCATTTATATTTAAATATTTTTTATTTTTCATTTATATTTATATATTTTTTATATTTCATTTTAAGTGTTATATACTTCTTTACAACGTGCGTTTGGTATAATTATTATTATATTATCTATGTTTACATGTAAGAATAATAGCAAACACAATAATCATAACTTATTATGTTTCAATTTTTCACTCCAAAATTGTCTATAGTGGGTCTAAGTCTAATATGGGGATATACTGTTTTATATGCTGCCCGCGGAGTTATGATGCATTACTAAAGTGGCCCGCAAGATCATTTGGGTTGGCCACCCCTGCTGTAGATAGTAAAAAATTGTCATAGCACAGAAAAGAGGTATGAAGGTGCTATGTGGGGTAAAACTAAGAACTTCCTGCAGAAAACTCTCTAAAATGCTTAATATTCTTACAATGACTTCTCAGTATATACTGGGTTACCCTTACAATAAAAAATACCTCGTAAACTACATGAGGTAGAAACATTTGAATTTTTGCAACATCTCTAACTTTTATTAACATTATCTCCGCTTGCACATGTGTAACTCTAGTTGCCCTCAGGATATCGAGACGATATTCTAACTCCAGAAATATCAGTCGTTTGCTTAGTCCCATCTGTCCGTCTACGAAGGGTTGCAAGATCTGAAACGGGGGTTTCATAGAAACGATCCTTGACGTACCTCCATTAGAAAAAATCCAAGGTGTGACAGGGTAACGCGGTATCCAGGCAATTGGTCCATTACGACCAATCCATCTCCCAGGAAAACATCACCAGAGCCGTGAACAGGTGCGCCGCCTTGTCGGGATATTGTGGTTGTCTGCAGGTCTAGCACCTGAGGTAGTAAGTACTCATGCATCATGTGGTAAATTGCCACTGTAATCATCTCTTCAGAAAATAAAAACGTGTCGATTACGCTAACGTCCATAAGAGCGCACCAATCTTTGACTTCGGGGCTCTCTCGTACAAGTTCGCATGTGGGGTGCAGATTTTCAGACTCCATACATGAACGTTTGGCTATTAAACTACCCAGACACAAAAAAGTAGCTTCATTAGAGAGCATCACCCTCTGCAGGAACCCACTGTCGTCTTCGACTGAAGGTTTCACGGAAGCAGCAAATTCAACACGCACAGGAATGTCATTTCATGGTAAAGCTTGTGATCTGCAACAAATGGAAAAAAAACTTAAGAAATGAAGAACACTGCATGTCTCATATAGTTTATGAGCTATGTTTCATTGTAACGGTATTTGTAGGACTGCATATATCGTCTCAGTGGTTTTTCATAGAACATTTTAACTAGCTTACATCAAATTCACAGTTACGCAAATTTAATACAAGAAACAAAAGTAATCTGTACAAAACTCAAACGTCGTTGTTACCAGAACAAAGAGAAATTGATTGTTCTGGAAAGTATTTGTTTAATAAACTTGCTAACATTAAAACAATTTATATAAAAGAAAGATGTAATTAAAGAAAAACTGAGAGATTATCTTACTGGTTACTCTTTTTAGACAATTCAAGAATTTGGACAAAAGAATTAACTGTTTTCTAAAATTTACTTTGAACTTCTGAATTTAATTTTTTTAAACCTAGAATAGTTTATCACTACGATTATTGTTCATCTGTTATATACATGATCCACATCGCAGAGATCTTGCCTCAGTTGGATTCTATGAAGAGTAGTAAATAAATAAAATCTATCGTCTATTTGTACCATATCTTGTTTGGCGTCTACTGAATCCCTTCCCTCTGTGATAATTTAGTCGCTACCCCTGCCAGCAGATAGGGAGCGTGCACAAACCACGTAGCTCCATTTTGGCCTACCGTGAACCCCCCCTCCCCCCCACGTAGCCCTACGTGGCTTTTGCCTCTACCCCCCCCCCCCCCACGTAGCTTTTTTCCCCTTTTGATTGCAGAAGATATTTTTTACTGTTTTCTCTTGTCAGACGATTGTAAATTATGTAAGGAGATAATTAACTGACGGAAATAAATATTCGCATGCTGTTGTGTGTTCTGTTCCTCATTTTAACTGTCAAAAATGTTATGAAAGGAAAGCTACGTGGCCTGACTCGGAACCCCCCCCCCCCCACGTAGCCCAGCGTAGCCTTCCAGCCAACCCCTCCCCCCCCCTGGACCGAGCCACGTGGTTTGTGCACGCTCCCATAGCACCATGCTCGCCTCCTTCCAACGCCTCTTTGCGGAAGGTCGGCTTTGGTGCCGGCGCAATGTCGCACACCAAATAAGACACCACGGCACCGATCAGCTGACTACAAGCGTCCAGTTCTACTCACTCCATTCCACTACGTCTCTTTTTTTCCCTTTTCACTCTCGCTTTCTCTCTCTCTCTCTCTCTCTCTCCACTCTTGTTTTTCCTATGTGCCCATTTTTTATCCCGCCCGACGGTCTCATTCCTCCCGTTTCTTATGTCTCTTTTTAAAAATTCATTCTCGTTGAGCCACCTTTTAATTCTGTTGTCCGTCCACTTTTCCTTTTTCTCCGGCGGCAAGTACTACTTTCCACTCGTCGTCTTTTTCTCTCGCCGCCACTATCGGTGATGCTCGCTGGCAATGTTTATGTTCTTGCCGGTGGTTAGTTCTCGTTTTACTCATTTTATCCCATTCACCTGTCGGCCAGCGGTTCTTTCCTTCCTTCCTAGTTTCTTATTGGTTTTATCCTCTCCCACACCCAGTACCGCTACTCTTACCCCCACCCTTCCGTCTGGAGGACGTCTGCAAGGCTTCAGGTAGGTTTTTCGCATCCCTTCCCCACTCCGTGTTGTGACATGTGGACTTTTATCAGAAGCTGAGTAATGGATGTTGTCGTCTTGCGTTTTCTCGTGTAATCCAGTAGCTGACTAGTTCTGCACCAACAATTAACATAAAACTTTACCACATGCTATTTGAGGAGAGCAAAGAAAATAGTAGACGTAAATATCCTGAAAAAGTAGGAGCGATAAATCGTTCCCGTTGAGTAACTACGGCTGTCGTCGTATGTTAATTCGCAAGCATGTTTGACTTGGATGTTTGATCTGTTCATTCAGAACTACGTTTCCTATATTTCGAGGAAAATTATGGAATGCATTCTTTCTTTTCCGGCTAGTGAAACTTAGTCTGTAGATCCAGTCGGCTTATTCTCAGTAAGCTGTAAAATAAAACATCGTTATTACTTCCTTTATCCCTGCAAGAAAAATCTACAAATCAAGGAAATATTTTTGGTAATATATTAAGCAGATGCCTTAAATGTAACAACTTGAAAATATCTACTTAAAAAAAACCATTGTTTACAAGTAAAAAAAAAAAAAAAACGCCAAATAATGTTTTTCGTTCAGTCTTGATGTTCATTTATAGTTTTATTATTTGTAAACAAAAAACGGTTCTGTACAAAGGTAAAAGTGATGTTATATTACAGAAAGAAATTGTACGCTGAAGATACCTATACGAGCGGTGAAAAGCGTCCGAGAATAAATGACATCCAACAACAGTTGTATTGGCGAACTCATTAAAATATAATAAATATTGTATTATATTCCCTCTATTAGATCACTAGAAAATCTTAATTCATCAATTTACTGAAATTCATCAAAAATAGAACATAATTACTTGCAAACATGATATAAGTTTTACAATGATGCATGACAACGAGACATTATCAGGATTGCTTACGCGGTTTTTCTGTGGAAAAGACATGGCGTAGATTTCATTACCAATCAGCTGTCGGCGTGATGTGTGAACCAGAATACAGGTTCTGTCGAGGCAGGCACAGCAAAGCTTTTCACCCGGTGACCGTCGACGCTGCTTTGGTGTTATCTTTGGCGGAATGCAAAAGCCATGCTGTTCAGAACCAATCCGGTTACCTTCTCTTCTCATCCAGTTGTTTTGCTTCGAGCTGCTCCCCCCCCCCCCCATCCCTCCCTCCGCGATCATATTTTGACAGACCAGTGACACACCCAATTAAATGGGGATAAAGCCCACAAATGTCAACCACTTGTATATCGATAGTAGTAATTTCGCACGCGTAGACGATCATACATAGCGAATCGAAGGATGAGTTTCCAAGTATGTAGCTGTAACATTCGTCAAATGGGTCCTTGGTCGTGGTGATTGGGTTACCAAAATTTCGTCACATTGGGTCTCCTTTTTAACAGGGCAGATGAGCGTATCGACTGATCACACGTGCATGATATCTCCGCATTCACCATTTCCACTTAAAAACTTTTTTTCAAGCATTCTGTTCACTCAGAGGAATTTATTAGTGTCCATCTAAAAGATGCGTGATACTCCAGTCTTTCTCACGAAATTTACATGTTAAATGAAAGTACCTGAGTTGCATTGAACATTACACAAACTGTCTAATTACACCTTGTAACAGAAAAATGGACTTACGCTTGCTATAGTGGCAGTTCAGGATCATGGAGTCTTAGGATAATCTATCTATATATATAAAGATGAATGTATGTATGTTTGTTTGTTTGTTCTTCATACAAATCCACATTTTTCATCCGATCTCGATGAAACTTTGCACACTTATCCTTCGAAATAAAAAGAAAAATACTGTCTACATTTGGTTGAAAAATTGTCTGTATAAATAATAAATGTTGTCTTATAATTTCGAAAAATTACTGAACGGCAATAGACTGACGCGTTGGATATGGAGGTCTCTGTACCGTTTTTTCGTGTAGCGGTCAGCTAGCTTAGTGGTTAAAGCGCTTGCATACTAATGTTTGGGTCGTGGTCCGCGGTTCAAATCACCGTGGAGGCAAAGGTTTTTAGAAATTGTTTTTCACCGTAAGAGTCACGCCTGGACCGTCGGTTATTCCGATTGAATGTTAAACTGTAGATATCACAAATTTAGGGGCGCAATGCGAGGCAAATCGTAGGTAGTCTTGCAATACTGTAGCAGTACATTTTTTACGTTTAATTGATCCCTCAGGGGTGATTTGCAACAGTATGTGTGTGATCTGCAGTAATAATACTATAAATGCGGAATTAAGTCTCTGTCTTTTTGTTACGTTTTGATAACTAAATGCCTATATCGATATTGACGGAATTTGACAAGAAAATCTGTAGGGAGGGGACAGGACACTTTTTTTCGGTATGATTAACAGGTGTAGTCACGAAATTTTCAGAACTTATCGAATGTTGACAGAGAAACGGATGTGTGTTAGTCTATAATGTTGCGTCGGTTGCTTAAGCTGTGCTTCTCGCGCATTATTTTAGTGTATAATTTGTTAATAAATTTAGTTTAGAGAAAATACGTATTATTTAGTATATATGTCGATTTTCTCTGACCTATTACTTTGTGTCTGCTGAAATGTTTCTGGCACCAGTTTATTTTGCCTTCTTTTTTGACATGCCTTGCGGGCGTAAACTGGCCTAAAATGTAGCTCTAGCAGAGCGCGAACAGCTAAAGTTATTAGAACCCCAGAATCGGATTCTCATGCTGAAGAAAGAAGAAAAGACCAAGCTGAAATAAAGTTCCCCTTAGTCAATTACCCCCCCCCCCCCCCCACCCACATCCCCTCACCTACGTTTGTTTTTCTGTTTTTAAATATGTTGAGACAGATTCCACGGTAGAATGATATAGTGATGACTTTCGTGTCATGTTATGTCGACTCAGTGTTGTTTTGGACCAATCCTTTGTTACCAACAAATTTCTATATTCAATTCTGGCAAAGAAATTCTTAATCGACGCGTACGAAGTAGCGGGTATCAGCTAGGTTTCAATAAATAAAATTCACCGGCTTGAGAGCTGTGTAGTAGGAAGTATTTTGTGTACAGAAATCTATTTTTTATTTGATTTATGGTATTTACGAAACCTAACAGTGAGCGGAAAACTACACGGATTTTTTAATACGTATGAGACGAAAACAACTTTTTTCCTTTATCATTATTCTCTAAATTTGTTTTGAAATTTTTCACCTTTCTCTTTTTAGGGCTAATCTCTTTATTATATTCGATTTTGGTTTCTTTTATGGCTTCTGCACTCTTCGACCTTTGCTTCGACGATGTAACTTTCTTGTTACTTTGAAACGAGGACACTCTGTGTTATGCGCATGAACAGATATGACATCAGCCCAGAACCGTGCTTACTGTTACTGTTCCATAAGAGATTGGAGAAAAAGAAGCGGATCAGATGTGAATGCTTTCATTAAGTCATCTTCTGCTGAAAAGTGTACACCTTTTTTTTCGTTCCTTTTTCTTAGAGGTTTATGGTTTTTCTTTTATTTGTTTTAATGCATCCGGCTTTATGAGTCACAATACAAGCAACAATGTTTTCATATCTTTATTACATCTACAAGTATTTTCACCCAGCCAAAGCAGAAATAAGCGCTAGACTAAGCTCAAAAATTAATTTCGGATTAGCACCAGCAACCTCCATAGGACGAGTTATGCACTACGGTGCAAGGTGCAGAAGACTTTTTTCACTAACTTTTATAGTCTCCTGAATGCTAAGCTGTTTATTATACGCAACCTGTGTTAAGGAAGTGATTTTCGCCTTCTGTTTTATAACATCGTATTTTGACTGTTAGGCATTCTAGTATTTTCTGGTCGGAGCTATCCCAGCACATTCCGAAGCAAGAACGTAAAACTACAGGGTTATTAAAAAAGGAGGAGATTTTGCATTTATATTTCTCACTATAAATGATACAAATGCGTGCCATATATCACTGGATAGAGCAAGGTTCAAACTACGTAACCCTCGCTTATTAGTTCTATTCGCTGTCGCCGACGGCGCTGCCCTGTCTGTTTACTTGGATATGGCGATGCCAAAGGAGAAGTCGTTTCGTGTGCTACAGTATGCTTAAAGTGAATCATGTTGATGTACAAAGTGAATTCCATCATAAGTTCGATAAAGTGACATCTAGTCATAAACAGTTTAGGATTGGCATAAGAAATTCATAGAAGTTGAGTGCATATGCAAAGGTAAAAGTTCTCGAACGTCAAATTAAGATGTTGAATGTATCGGACGCGCTTTCGCACGGAACCCTCTGAAATCACTACACACGCAAGCTATGAACATGGAATTAGGGGGCGTCCATCTCACCAGGGGGGAGGGAGATTTTTGAAAAATTGTTGGACTGATTTTTGAGGGGTGAGACCTAAAAAAGAAAAAGAAAGGTCTAAAATAGTTCCAAGGGTGATTTCTAGGGGGGGGGGGGTCTCACGGACCAGATTTACCAGAGGGGTGGAGGGGAGGAGTTTGACCAGGTCTCACCAGAGGGCTAGGGGTGGTCCGGAAATCCGGAAAAATACCTCACGTAATTTATGGATGCCCCTTACGCAGAAAACGGTTTCGCGTGTTCTTAAGAAATGTCTGCATATGAAGGCTTATAAGTTGTAGTTACTTTCGGCATTGCATCCTGGCGATCGTAAAAAATAGGTTAGAATTTTGCACTTCAGTTCTGCAGGATTTGGAAGTGGACATCTTTCTGAATGACTGTATTTTTCGAATGAAGTTTCGTCTCTCTGGTAAAGCTAACCGTCACAATGGCAGAATCTGGGGCTCTGACAATCTTTGCTTTGTCATCGAACATGAAAGGAACTCATCGTCGCTGAATGTGTTATGGACTATTACTGTTGCCTTTCCTTTTTATGGAGAAAACTGTAACTGGAATTTCCTATCTAGACATTGTTCATAACTGGTTTCACCAATTTCAAGAACATGGGAATGATTTTATTTTTGCCCAAGACAGAGCTCAACCTAACTTTCGCTGTGAGTACGAAACTACCTGAAGAAACCATTTCAGTACGATGGACTGGAAGAGGAGGACAAGAGAGCGTTGTTCATCGTCTGTGTCCTCCCAGGTGACCAGATCTTACCCCCTCCTATTGTTATCTGTGAGGGTAGGTGAAAGATAATGTGTATGTACCTCCTAAGCCAGTTAGTCTTCAATAGCTGCGATGTCAAATCCGTTTTGATGTTTGCCACACAACAAACGGTACTCCTGTCGAACGAATACAGTAAAACTTTCAACGTTCCTGTATCCGATGATGTATGGAACGTATTTCGTGAGAAACTTAAATGCAAAGTCTGCTTGGATAACCCTGTACTCGTAAACCCTAAGCAGGATGGTTGGTATTCACGCCGATCGTGCCCTAACACATCCTGGCGATACCCTGGCTAATGGCACGGAGATAAACATTCGGTGTGCGGTAATAGCGTACAGTGATTGGACGGACCACCGTGGTTGCTAGCGTCCGGTCCTGAGAAACGTCCCTCCCACCGGCTGTTAATGCAGCGGGAGAGAGTTAGTCCTGAAAGGCAGCAGCTGTGTGGCGGTAATCCCCGTCCTTGGCTCGCCGTCACACCTCTCCAGACGACTTTTTTTTCCTCCCGTCGCTCTTCTCCCCTTTCCATTAAGACGGCCACAAAAACGTAATTCGGTTCGTCGCAGTCTCCTCAGACTCAATGCTCAGCTCGGCTCTCTTTTTATTAATAACAAGCGGTAATATATTCCCGGTGGCCGGCCAGGGTGCACACTGAATTAATCCTGTGTGTGCCGCGTGTTAATTGAAACCACGGCGGGTCGGCGGCCATCTTAGCGTCCCCCTCCAAGGTCAGCGGGAGGGGAGAGGACCGGCATCTGGTCTGCTGTCTGGAGTTTCATTACCGCCCTCACTCAAAACGTGTCTGCCAAGACGCAGGCTCCGCAGTCACCTGTTGAAGGTCCCATGTGTTTAATTCCCTTCAAATAATACTGTTGACGGGTATACTCTTTTCAGGCGGTGTCATCATTATTAGTGTTGCAACGATATATCGGTCAACCAATAATATCGGACCAAAAATATCGATGTTTTTACATGGTCGATGCGATAATATCTATATGACGCTGTGAAATATCGAAAACAACAAACCCTTTAGCACTAAAAAAAATCCTGCAAAAAATGTATGTGTGGCAGAGACCAAACTTGACTATGTTAGACACTGATTTAGCTCGATAACAAAATCGATGACGTCCTGTACTACTTTGGCGTTCTACTTCGTTTAGTGGACGTTATCCGTTCCATATTCATTCTCGTCGCCGTTTTATTATTTAAACTGTTGCGTTTCACTGTACCTTCGTTGGTTCTTGTTTCTTTTTAGGACGTATTACAATATTCGAAAGGGCGTAAAAAATTTTACCGCATAAATGATGCAATTGCTTATTTTATCAGTTTTGTTAACAGACCTTTTAATGTAGATGAAGCCAAAGAATTTAAGTATTTAATGAAGCACTTGGCACCATTATACAACGTCCCTACCCGCTGGAACTATCAATTCAAAAAATAATAAAAAATATATGAAAAAATTCAAAAGTTGTGAAGGATAAGTTGAAAAGTATGAAGCATTTTTCCATTTTTACGTATATCTGGTCTAGAGTAACACTGGCTATTTGGTGATTACAGTACATTTCTTGCCGCAGAATGAGTAAAATCAATCATGATTGGTATACGAGTTGGATTAAAATACATTCAAAATTGCAATTAGTCATTTACTCAAAACATCCACATCGGAATCATGTGAACGCCTCTTCTCAAACAAGTTCTTTTTTTTTTTTTTTTTTTTTTTTTTTTTTTTTTTTTTTTTTTTTGTAACAGTTTAACGTCCCTGTTTTAACAACGTGGTCTTTAGAGACGGGAAAGGATGGGGGCAAGGAATGGGAAGGAATTCGGCCATGGCCTTTTGAAGGAAGCATCCCGGCATTCACCTGGAGTGATTTGGGGAAACCATGGAAAACCCAAATCTGGATGCCCGGACGGGGATTCGAACCGCCGTCCTCCCGAATGCGAGGCCAGAACGCTATCCGTTACACCACCACGCTCGGTCTCAAACAAGAGCCACTGTAAGCAATTTAGGAATAGACTTCATGGGAAAAAATCAAACCAACTGTAGTTTTCAGGATCTTTTGACATGAATATTTGCAAACCTATTTTTTAATAAATTTATTACCTGATTTTGATTTACATACATATTTCTAATGTAATATATACAAATATCGAAAAATATCGATATTATCGATTTGATATGGCCAATATTATCGATTATCGAAATCTGGTTTGCGTCAATATAAATATCGATATATTTGTCGATATTGCTATCAACTTGCGTCCCTAATCATTATCTTCCATTCTATTACAAATCTGTAAGCGGTTGACCCGTTATTCAGGCAACACGTAAAACAATTTGGATGAGATTTTTGAAAGTTTATGGCCTAGATTAAAATCGATTGTACATCTTATGATTCTACGAGACGGGGGAGAGGAGCAAGAAACAATAATTCGCTCGTAGCAAGAACGGATAGGCGCTACAGATCACACCGCATCTCCGATAAACATTCCTGTACGAGATAACCACCAAAGATCACAATACAATACGGAAAAACACACCACATTTGAGACTCTGCTAATATAGTTTTTGACTATGTAACTTTGTTTATTTATTTCTTCAGTTTTATGAAATATAGTACGTTAGAATAAAAGATAAACGTTAATTAAATCACTACATCAAAGATTAACACCCTCATATTCGTAACGAAATTATTGGGTTTAATTTATGGTATAAGATACCAACTTACAAACGTTCTCGTTTTACTGAAAACCAAAGCTAAACGCATTAGTTGAAGCAGAAGGAAAATACTAGACATTATTTTAGTAGCTCAGCGGTTAAAAAGCTTTGCCTGATAATTCAAGATCACGAATTTAGATACCGGTTCATTCGGGAATTTATTAGTGCTTTGCTTTTTGATATATTATACGCGAGGACGATACGTGGATGTGTTTCCATCTTAAACTACACATCCAACCGCGACAGAAATGGAATGCGCAGTAAAGGGAATTTCTGTTTTAAATCATTCCCGCTCCTTATGCCTTAAATAGTTTGCTGATTCATCATCAAAATCTTCTCTCCTTTCCTACACCGCAATCGATATTCTTGCTCTAACATGAAACCAGGTTTCATTCCACTTTTTGCAGAGTCGTGAATTTATTGTGCATCATCTAACTGTTATATCGGTGACGAGGTTGCCCGTAAATTAAAATTCGTTAATGCTTACATCAATAGAAAGAATTAAAAGATCATATCAAAACCACTAGGTGTCACTGTGAATGTTGTATCGTCGTTCAATTAAGTCAACTCAGAGCAATGTTACCTCACTTTCATCGTAAAATTTACGGATGTACCCATTCTATTTTCCCATCGCTCGTATTTTGTTAGCAATCTAAAAACGAATTAATCACAAAATCACAGCACTATTCTTTTTGAGCACATGTAACATGGAATTACAGCGTTAAAGATAGTACACTTTTACTGCATTGGCGCCTGTTATCTTACAGTTAATAATAATAATAAAATCCATAGAATGTGTCAATGGCTCCAGGTATTCGCACAACCCATGTACAACATTATTCTAGTCACAGTAATTTTTTTTGGGCAAAGTCTGTGTCTATACCACAGGTCACTACAAGAATACGATAGTTTAGTCAAAACATATTCATTCTAAGAAATTTTAGGAAACTTTGAGTATACTCATTACTAAATTTAACATTGGATCTGGTTGAATAAGTCCTTTATTATTCTAATGGCACTATAATACGAGTATTAAGTAGCTGTAGCTTCCAGATGCGGTGCATTTGTAATTTCCCCAAAATTAAACTCTGTTCTGCTCAAATTATTTACAAGTAACGAAGTTAGTGAAAAATCATTTTGCTAATAATTTAATGAGAAAGAGAAAAAAAACACTTGTAAATTAAAGTATGATTCATCAGAGTTTTTGAAAGAGAGGATACTTTACAGTATTTTTCCATGTTTCTGTAAGGAGCCTAGTATCAGATGAAGTTGCCACATTCTTCTCTTTCCCGATTTTTTGTTTTTGTTTTGTTTTCATTTGCAGTATTTGTTCATTTCTTGATACCCGTTATTTAAATCTTCTGCGAGAGTCTAACACTCAGAATTCAATCGTCGACTGGCCATCCAGATTATGGCTTTGCGCAGTTTTCTTAAAACACTCCAAGTGGATGCCGGGAGGGTTCCTTGTAAAGGCAATGGTCAAATTCCAATCTTGTTTCGGCTCTAATGACTTTGACGTCACGGGCTGTAAATACTTTATTTCTTCAACACTATCTTTGATCTACTGTTTTCATAACCTTATTTGGAGGCATTACTTACGCGCTCATAGTTCTTTTAATCGGTTATCGTTATTGAAACTTCTTGATCTTGTAGTGATATTACTAAAAAATTGGCATGATATGAATAATTGCAGATAATCGTGCCAATCACACCTGTTTGTATTGGACATTAGTTATTACGGTTTATTTTTTTGTTTTTAGACTTTCTTGTTTGATACTGAAATCTCTGTTCTTATTTGTAAAACACGAATTCTGGGATAACTTAAGAAATATCTACAAATCTAATAATACAACAGTTTCAATTTATTAGTTAGACTATCAGAAGGTATTATACCAATATTTCTTCCAGGCTTGATATACTGAACAGTATTTTCTCAATTTTATCACAGTTACTGTCATTATTTGTTATGATTTACAAATGGACCCTACTGGATTACGCAAACTCTTGATTCTCAACATTTTCTTTTTCTTTGATTGGTATTTGGCTACCCAGGTCATTCAGCCAGCTCAATGTGGTTATCATACTCTTCCAGTGTATCAGTTCCTCCAACACATTGTTGTTACGAAGTATCGACTCATGTACACTCCAGGATGGACAAGACATTGACATACGCAACACTTAAGCACACCGGACTCGAACCGGCGACCTTCAACACGCGGAACCAGTACTCTAGCACCTACACTAACGAGCAGAGCTGTAAAAGTAACGAGAAATGATGTACCCGTATGTATTCGTTACTAAACCAATCAGTACTAGTTACTACCGTTACTTTTGGTACATTCCAGCGCCAGCATAAAGCATTGTTTCGAATTCCGCCGCGTCCGGACTACTTCGATACTATTGTATCGTTTCTTTACTTTTGACACATTCGAGCTCTAATATGTTGCATCGCATCGATTCGCGTCGTGTACGCGGTATGGGATGACTTCATTCGTACTTTGTAAAGTCTGAGGAAATTGTTCATATAGTAAAGTAATTTTAGGTAAAATTTTCACTGTAAAATAAAATAGAAGTTAGAATATCGCATTTTAAAATAATCGCGTTTCATGAATGCGAAAAATTAATGTTTGAAATTAATAAAATCTCACTGAGGTATGATCAATAAAAAAGCAACAACCATCTCAAATTATCTATCCAAATTTTCTATTTATAAATTATGCTCTAAAATTTTAATGTTAAACAAAAGCAAAACTACAAAATAACTCTTTATGTTGTCAAAATTACTAGTGCTTACCTCGTTAAAAATATCAAGACGTAACAGCAAATAATAATAATTATATTAAAATAATGTACGCACAATATATTTGTACTTACACGTTTTCCTTTGTAACGAAACGAATTCAAATCAAAATTCCCAGAAACACGCGACGCACGATGGTCAGATGTTCATTCTCTCATTCAGATTCATTTAGTCACTGCGCGAACCGTTCAATTTCCCAAATGATACGTCGTATTTGTTGGTTTATCGAATCAAACTGACATCTATGCGACAAATGGGAATAACGAAATGAATTCGTGAGTAACTTTTCGGTACTTCGAGTCAGGCGATGTATTCGTTACTCAATGAATACATACGGTGTGCAATAGCGCTACTGCCGAGGCCGGTGATTCTTAACGTGACTTGTAATTAAGAATATGTCGAAAGCTTCTACAGGGCTCCTGGGGCAATGGAGCGGCTTTAGTGTTGCCATCTATATGCGATTGTTGTAATTTATGTTTTCTATGATATGTGTGTTTTTGTTTGTGAAATATGTAGTTTACGAGGCGGTGAAGTATTTGTTTTGCCTCCGAGGCTTATTCAGTTTGCATAGGTGATGAGTCTAATACAGCTATAAGGTACAGACTGGAAGATCCCAGTAATTTGAGTTGTGACCAAGAAGTCGGTGAGTAGCTGTCGGCGGTGCGTGTTGTAGTCGAATGGGCCTCTTTGTCCGTTGAGGTTGTCTGGTAGGCCCTGACCTTTGGCAGGCAGTTCGTGGAAGACGGGGCTACTCGCACGGCGGGCGGTATTTAGGGAATTCACATCATAAAATGAATTCAGACAGTAAAACAGGTAACATCGACTGTGCCGAATACTACTATACTTTCCCATAGTTATTATAAACCAAATTACTTCTCAGGAAGTATGTTTCACCGTACAATTATTCTGCATTAGAATTCCTCACCTCGCGGAACTCATTTGGCTAGAGTTGCAACTCCAGTATACGATTAGGCCTACCCTAGAACGAGAACAATCGGTACAAGTTACGAGGCTGATTTATAGAAGTAACTTCACGAATGAAATATACTAAAATGACGAAATAAATTATTCAATTTTTTTACAAGACCAACAAATATATTTAGTTTAACAAATGACTAAGTTATTTCTAGAATGTGCTAAAAAAAAAGGCAGTTACTAAAAATGTAAATTGATTGAAGATTACAAACTTTTTGCTTTTTAGAGAATTCTTTTCTTCTCGAGCTGTTGCAAGCTAATTACACGCAGGAAACTAACAACTATTTTCAAAGGTAAATTAATTGGAAACTGCGTGAAAGCTTCACAGAGCCATCAGCTTGCTAATTATTTGAAGACTAGCCACAAAGCCTGTCAAAAATGACGGGTTTAACGGATTAATTGATTTCTTCTTAGTGGCATACGCAAATAGAATTGTAATAAAATAAAGCTCAATGTGCTGTAATTTCTCATCCCTTGTGACATAGCAAAAAGTTTCATTGTCTATTTGGTCTGGGATGCGTTTCAGCCTAACTACAATCTCACCAATATAGCCGATAGAAAATCAAAACTTAATTCACACGCGAATTAAAACATTTCCTGTATCGCATGTCAATGTCATCATGCATCGATAGTCGATACCAATCATGCGATACAAACTTGATCCAAAATCTTCACAGTTTCTTACAACTTTTTATTTTCTATGATGAAGGTCCATGTTTTAACGCCTGACACAACTTACATCCGGCTGAAATAATGACCCCAGTGAAAACGAAGAATGCTAAAAATAAATCTTGAAAGCCTACGTTATGTCACGTAATAGTAGTTTTAATCGTGAACAATTTGGAACTTCTTTCATTCAAACCAAGTAATGAGTTCAATAAAAAAAAGCAACTGTTAATTAATATGCCTTTCTAGCATTACACTTCTTAGCAATTACTTAAATAAATATAATTGTTATAAAATATAGTTCAGTGCAATTCATAGTGCTTTGCCCTATAACAAAAGTTTTTCGTTGCTATTCTGGTCCAGTTTGTATTTCAACCTAACCACGTACTGAACTTGCGATCAGAGAAACAATACTTTAATCACACGCATGGTGATACATTACTTTATCGCATTTTAGTGGTAATAATGCATCACGATATTAACTAAAACAAAAATCTTTACGGGTTCTCCATCTTCCTTTTTTATATTCGTGTTTCAGATAGATACTAACACCTTTGAATGGCTGACTCAGTTACATGCAGCTGAAATATGGCATCAGTAAAAGCAAAGGAAATTAAAAATAAATCTTAACAACTTACGTCATTTCACGCAATATTAGTTGGAATTGTAGTCTATGTTGTGTAGATCTGAACAGTGTGGAACTACTTTCGTTAAAACAAAGCAATGATAAAGTAACAGAACACTTAAGAAAAAAAATTAAATTATTCAAAAAAATTAAATTACTTATGCCCTCTGCTGTCAAGTGCCAGTTCTAATAAAAATCTATCAAAATTGCCCCTAACATTGACAAAATTAAAGTTTTTGTCTTACATATCTGTGGCAAAAGATTTTAACGAATACTTTTACATAAAACGAATCTATTATTAAATAAATCTAAGCTACTAATACGTATTATGTCGATTTAAACTCAATACATACTTTTATTTCAGTGTTCTGACAATTCACGGCTTAGTGTAATTCCTCGTGCCTTGCGTTGTAGCAAAAGGTTTCAGTTTCCATTCGGGTCCAGGTTGCATTTCAACCTAACCACGTAACTTCTCGCCAGAAGAACTATTCTTCAATCTCACGCATATTAATACATCAACTGCATCGCGTTTTAGTGGCAATAATGCATCGCGATATAATTTTGATCAAAAATCTTCAAGGGTTTTTGCACATTTCTTTTTTGTGATTCAGACTGGTAGTAAAACGTTTGAATGGCTGACACAGTTGCTGAACTAATAGGCTCAGTAATATTACACATTGAAAGCAAAGTAAATTAAAATAAACCTTATACATTTACGTTATGCCACGTAATTATTGTTTGAAGTGTAATGTAGGATTGCACAGTTTCCGGATCAATATCCAACTATTTCCATTCAAACGAATTAATAATTTCAATAATAGGACACAGTTTAAAATATTTTGAAATAAACTAAATCATTCATGCCCTATGCCGTAACGTCAAATGCCACTTGTAATTCTGATCCATGCTAAGTAATACTCTAACCAAAATTTTCTCTACATTGATGCAAGAAATACAAAGCTTTTATCTTACATATCTATGGACAAAGATTTAAGGAATACTTCTATATATCAAAAGGATATTACGTAAATATAAGCATCTAATGATTGATATGTCGATTTTAACGCAATACATACTTTTATTTCAGTGTTCTGTGACCTAATTTATTCACTAATGCTTGGAAATGTCATTAAATAACGTGCATTCCCAAAAATATCATCGTAAAGCGTGACGTCATAGCGCAACGTCATAGATTGACGTCATCCCGTGACATGACGTCAGCGTGACACTTGCCTATTATACTAATAGATATCAAATTACAATGAAATGTAATGTTATACATGAGTATTACACAGTACATAACAAGAATTATTTTGTATGGTGATATAGACCTAATACGAACAAAATACAAGAGCATGAATAAGGTCTATTAACACCGATTGTATCAAATCACCTAAGATCCTATGAATATTGATGTTTAGCGATAAGTTAACTGAAAAAAATAGATCATCAAAATACGCTTAAGCACTGACGTGTCCAAAATCACTTTTCGTGAACTGTGAAGTGAAGGATTCTCTATTTATTTGGATTTGTGAAGAACTGCAAGAACTTAAGATGGAAACCACAGAATATTTATTCTCCCGTTCTTATAAGAAAGAACTGATAAATTTGTGCACTCATGTGCCTAAAGGAAAAGGGCGAATACATTCAGCTAATGTTTTTAATATCTGGTGTGAGTACGAGATTCGGTTCATAGACCGAATTCATCGTCGACGGAGAGATAAAACTAGGCCTTTAATAAAAGACATGATCAGAGATATGAGGGAAGGTACAGTACGTTATAGATTTAGAAACCGAGATTAGTGTTAAAAACATGCTAATTCTGCAGGCTAACAGAGAAAGAAACAGGGAAAGATTAAATCACGCCAGAAATGACAACTGATGTACCGTACTCCCATATAGTTGAAGAACATTAATCTCAATCAGTATTCAACTGAAATGCAGTTTTTTAATTAAACTCGAAATATTCTCTATTGAAAGTGTTGTCAATACTTCATTTGTTGTCACCGTATTTAATGTAAAGGGTAGAATAGAGGGTCATCACTTACCAATGCTGTTGTGACAGTGTTCAAAAAATATACACAAGAAAAGAAAATTTTAGGGAAACTTCCTTTTTCACTATGGAGAACATTTACATGACTATTACCCCTGCAATGACCGCAATGGTTGGCGAATTGTGCAAATGAAGAGGATGATAAGGAGAGGTGTTGTAGAGAGAGAGATATCAAAGAGAATTGACTCTCGGAGTCAGCTCAAGCAGTGAAGGAAAAGGAAAAAACATACGAGCGTTACACTGAGGTTAAAGGACATACAAACTTTACAGAAATGCTTACTTCAGGTGCAGTGAAAATTGAAGCATTTGGACTGTGATGATGTAGAAGGATGTGGAAAGTTAAATGGGAAGAAAGGTACGAAATGAACCGAATAATTAGCAGCTGATGGGTAAAGAAAGAAGATGTGGATAAGTTTGAAAGAAAGAAGATACTATTTCGTGGATAACATTTTTAATGCATACGGGATTGGTTAATTTGTTAACAGAGAGAAAAGGTCTGTAAAAGAAGGCTAAAGTTACAATGTATGAAGGAGACAATTGAGAGCTTAGGTCTTAATAGGTGTGGAATAGAGATATGAAATGGGTAGGAAGAGGTGAAAATTTGCATCAAACCAGTTGAGAGACTGATGACAGTAAAAAAAGAATTCAGTGGAATAAATGAAAATATATAGAAGTAATTTCTGATGCATAATGCAGAAAGAATTAAATATAACACATTTTGCTTTCCCTGTCATTCTGACAGTAAGATTTAAAACTTCGACTATACACTGCCGTGTTTCTCTTTTTAGTGGATCCTTATTAGAGCTGTTGATCTGATATACATTTTTCCTATACTTTACAACTAAAGAATGTTATATTTAGTTATAGAACTAAACTACAAAACATGGAGTTAAGAGCATTTCACCGCACCGTTGAACAGCTGATAAGGAATTGATGTGCAACTTGGCGGACCTTACACGTCCGTGACGAAAACAGCTTGGATCTTGCACTGCTAATTCTGTAGAGGCTTCCAGTGAGTCAGTTCTTACTTGATAAGATTGCCATTGAGAGGTCTCCGCAAGTGGGAGCGTGACCCCTGCTTTATTAGGCTCCAACTGTCCCTGGAAGAACAGAAGAAGACGTTTGTTTCTACTTCGACACAACAAGCCACTAATTTACTCTAAATCCGTAACGGCAGTATATAAAAAAACTGAAGTTAGTCACGTTTTGACATTTAGTAAATATATAAGAAATAGATTCCAAGTCAGACAAAAAAAAGACGGTTTGAACTCAGTAATCTGGTGATTCATTTTCTCGCAGCTGGTTAGTTAAATTGAAATTTTAAAAATAACGTTTATATTCTTGACTTATTATTGATGATGTATATATGTATCCAATTTTCGGCTCTGCATCATTTCATTGCATAATTCTAATCATAATTAACACGTAGATTTAAACGAAATATATATATTTCACAGCCTTATCACAGCTTATGAATGAACAGATCCTGTACCATTCAAGGCGATAGTAGTTCCTTGAAATGATTCACGGAGCGCTAGTGTCGATGAGCAGCGTATACTTCGCCAAACTTCTGCTGGCCGTTCTCTGATATTTTCTTTTCTAATTGGTTTGCAATTTTAATTTAAAGTTTAAGTATATTAAATCACTTCACAAACATAAGTATTTAAGCTGTCTTCTTAGCTTGCTATAGCAGGAACATCTTTTAGCATAAAATATAACGAAAACGTCCTAACATCTTAATAATTAACACGTGGTATTAAACGAATTACATTATATTCCTTTTAAACGTGCAAAAACAGTGGCATATACGAACAGAGAAAATATATCAAAAATGACCGAACGTAGGAGAGTGTCTTAATTATTAACTCAAACTCAAATGTCAGAGTTAGTTTAAATAATTACAGCGAATATGATTGTAATATTAAATTTCATGAATATTTAGGTCATGTACCTCACAAGCTGCTTCCAAGTTTCAAAGCGTGTTAAGATTTATGTAACAGAAATTGGAAGATACCACTTACCCAAGTACGAATAATTTTTTTTTGTCCTTTCCAGTTAACCGCTGCACGGATAATGGGAGCAAAATACTTTCAGCCTATCGCAGATACGGATGAGAAAATTTTTTACATTTTGTTTTTATTTTTACGTGTATTGCCAGTGACTGAATGAGATTTTCGGGCCAAAGAAAATGATTGACTGAGCTCACGGGGCGTCCGGGGCATTGCTGAACTCATGGGGCCAAGGGCGGCGTTTCGTGTTCGGCCCGAGAGAGTAGCAAGGCAGTTTGAGGGAGGGGGGGGGGGGGGGAAATTCTCTTGAAAATATTATTTGGTTATCTTACCTAAAATAATAAAAAAATCAGACACATTCAGGAAAAGACGAATTAAATTCTACGACCATATTATCATAATGAGTAATAACAGACTAACAAAAAGAATTCTAAACCTGGCCATTTCAATGAAAATTAAAAACAACTGGCTAATTGAAATTGAAAAGGATCTCCGGGAAAGAGGAATAACAGACAACATCATACAGGACAGATGCCAAGTTAGTAGTATGGTCAACAACCACCAGTTTGCCAAAGCACAGCTAAAGGATGAAGAGGTTTTGGGAACAGAGGAAAAACACATCTGCTAGATAAGTTCACTCACGCTCCTGAGTTGGGCACAACGATGGAAGAAGAATAATAATAGTGATAATCATACAAACATATTCATCAGATAAATTCATTCGGATGAAAACTAAAAAATTAATTTAAAGACATAATTTATTCAATATAAATTTAATTTTATACAAAAATTATATTTTTAATTTACAATTCAGTATTAATTGTGCCATGCAAAAACTGTTCTGCTCTTTGCTTGTTTGGAAATGAACCGGGTAACTGCACCACTTTCGGTACCTGCCAGAAACTGGTACTAACCTGTTGAAATTTACATCAGTTGCTTCGTCAACATGTCCCCTTCACGTTTTGCGATCATACATTGCGGGAAATTCGCTATAAATTTAATTTAAAATCCCGAAATATGAAATGCTGAGCAACTGCTAAATGCTTTCAGCACTGCTAAAATAATATAAAAATTATCGGTACAGGGATAATTTCAACCTAAACAGTTTAGTTCTGTCATAGAAATCGTGGTTAGGTTGAAATACGGCCTGGACCAAGTGATAAAAAATTACGAAATTTTGGCTATGCAAACGCAAAGGCGTATTTGTTTACAATGAAATCTCTGGTTGCTCGTTGCTATGTAAGATGGCGGTCATCACCGTATTACAACTCGGATAAATATTGCGTGTTTGTCAATTTTGTGTGATTTTTTTTACAAAGGAGTAGAGCTGAAAAGGCATTAAAATATTTAAAAAAAGGATTAAATCAAAATTTTAAGAGACTCTCACTGATTTTTTTCAACGCTGGCGGCATGTAACGGCTGTTCGTCATATTTCGGCATTTTAAATTAAATTCTTGTCGACTTTTCCGCAATGTATGATCGCAAAACGTGAAGAGGGCATGTTGACGAAGCGATTGATGTAAATTTCAACAGGTTAGTACCAGTTTCTGGCAGGTACCGAAAGTGGTGCAGTTCCCATGAACCGATTCAACAATTTTTCCCAATCTTGTTCGTCTGTAATATTGCGACATTATTGAGACTGTGTTGAAATATTGTCGATCCTGGGTAAGTCTAGAGTTGGTGCAAGAGGAAAACTTCGTTCATTCGTACAGGACGATCCATTAATCGTGACGAGTAGTCAAACGAAGTGCACAAACTTTGGTATGAGTCTTCTATTCCATTTGTACTTTTGTGAAAAATCTACATAAAGTGTATGTGAAAAAGAATATCTACCATTCTACCATTGTTTTATGAAGTCATTTGAAATGTATGCTTCCAGAAGAGTTTGAAGAGTGTGAGAACTAAATGCAGTTCTTAAGTTGTAGGAACAAGAAAGAAAATACCAACGTCAGTCTGGTCCAGTACCTGAAGCAAATACGACCTCCATCTAAAGAAGATCCCCTAATTGATGATAAATGAACACTCCATATTGTTGTCATTACCTCGCCTATCAGTGATGCTAGCGAAAAAATGTTCAGTGAAGCAGCCTTAATTTATGGTGAAAAAAGAAGCAATTTAAAATAAGAAAAGGCTGTTTCGCTTTTGTTTTTAAATTTTAACTTTCGAATATTAGTTATAGTAATTACAAAACAATTATTATTATTTACTTTAAAGTCAGCTACTGCCCGATTGATTTGATCTGATTATTTCACTTGATATTTTTATTAAATAGAAGCAAGTAGGAAGTAAATTAAGAGCAGTGACAACAAATTACATTTTTATACAACTTCTAAATAACTATATACAACTATATAACTTCTGCTTCCGTGTCCGCTTCAATAATATAACTTCCGTTTCATATCTATAACATAAGCGTAAATATTCATTACCTATATACTTGTGAATATGGTGAAGAACAAAAATAAGACCGTCAGCTGACTGAACAAAACTATCTTTTAAAGTTCCAATGGTCCTACGTCTAAGGGCGATGCAAATTTATCCCCCACATGCTGCTGTCTTCTAGCATTATTTACACTTGATTCGTTTCTACAGGGCGTTCGCCGGGAAACGCAACCCTCCCAGCCTGTTGCCGTCGGCAACTTGCTCGGTCAGCGGGGCCAGCGGTTCCCGCCACACGATACCGTGAATCACCGCACTGTTTAACACCTCCGCTGCCCCAACAGTGCAGTGGCACAGTATAATGGGACCCTTACATGGTTAAGAACGGTTTCTTTGCATTGTAGCTAGTTTGTGACTTCAGTCTCTTATTAATCAGTGTTGTGAATAAACGTTTCTTTGCGGTTTGGCTGGTTTAGGGCTTCATACTCTTACTAATCTGTACCGTGTTTGAGTGTGAGTAAAATTATGGTACGTTACAGTTTGCAACAAAGAATATTTCTCTACGATACATATGTGAAGAAGAAGTCGTTTAAAAAGTGTCGCAGTAAATTTCGTCGCGAATATCCTGGCGCTTTACTGCCAGCTAAATCAACAATTCTGCGTCTGGTTAAAAAAGTAAGAGAAACGGGTTCATTTTTTAACAAAAAGAGACTGTCGGTCAACCGTATTCTCACAGAGGAGAAAATTGACGATATCGCTTTTCGACTAGAACAGTCACCCAAAAAATCATTAAGTCAGTTAGGGCAGCAGGCAGGCGTATCTAAGACGTCAGCTTGGAAAGTAACAAAGCTAGTTCACTTAAAGCCGTACAAAACAATTGTGGTGCATAAAATTACAGAAATAGACCAGGGGCCTAGGATTAGATTTTGCAACTGGTACCTGCAGGGTGTCCACGATGGCACTGTTGATCCGCAACTGACGTTTTTTCTCTGATGAGGCCTGGTTTCATCTGAGTGGTTATGTTAACGCTCAAAACAGTCGACACTGGAGTTCAGAAAAACCAAATACTCTACTCCAACTGCCATTGCATGACTTAAAAGTGGGTGTTTGGTGTGCGATTAGTGCTTCGAGAATCATAGGTCCAATTTTCTTCCGTGAAACTCTTACTTCCGCAAGATATATCGAAAATATTGTGAAACCGTTTTTCGAGAAACTTACTGAAGAAGAAAAATTGTACGGCTATTTTCAACAGGATGGGGCGACAGCTCACACCGCTAGAAATTCGCTTGCTGCACTTGACGAAGTGTTTTATGATCGTGTAATCAGCCGTGGGTTGTGGCCCGCCAGATCACCGGATTTAAACCCTTGTGACTTCTACCTTTGGGGTAAACTTAAGGGTAAGGTGTACGAAGGAAATCCTCACACATTGGAAGAACTTGAGGAAAAAATCTATCAAGTAATAATGCCCATTGACAAAGGTGAAATCCAGCGTGTGTCTCGAAATATGTTCAGAAGATGTGAAATGTGCATTACACAAGAGGGTCAACACTTCCAGCATCTTTTATAAGGTAAGCTAATGAATTACGACACATTTAAATGCTTAGCACATACAAGTTTATGAAGCGTAATTATTGTGAAATAGTCCGCGGCCGACGGTCGAACAATGCCGGAAGCTGATCGCTCGCTCGCCGGGAGCAGTTTTCTTCCTTGTAGCGCTAACAGTGGGTTGCGTTTCCCGGCGAACGCCCTGTACTTTACTGCTTGATTACGAATTTATCCTTACGAACTTTTTGTCGATAATACACACGGATTTAGCCGAAGCGCCTTCAAAATACACTAAGGCGGCTTTCACGCATTATGGTTTTTGATGAACGACATTTTACCGTAGCATTCTTGCTTTCACGCAGAACGACTGTTTGCCGTCGATCGAGCTGTAGGCGATATCTTGGTTGATAAAAGAATGCAGGCTTTCTCGGTGAGTCAGTTGCGTAAAATCTTCTAGGCCTTTCCACCGGAATAGCACTTCAGTAAAAATACATAGCGACGTTTCGGAGGGGGACACTTCAGTCAAACGACACTTCGCCAGAAGATGGAGCCGGAGGCAAGCCCGAAACGTCGCTATGTATTTTTACTTACGCGCTATCCCGAAGCCCTAGAATATTTTGTGATATCTTGGTTGGTTATCTCTGTTGAAACATCAAAGAAATTTTGCGCTTCTCTCATGGCGTTGTTGTGGGTATATAGCCTATTTTACTGTCTTTTTTGAATAATGAAATGCTTAGCTGGTCAGGTCTTCGTTCTTCCTTCCTTTTATTTCTTTCCTTTATGCACCCTCAGTCGCTCTCAAATTCCGGGTGGGTACTGGTATCCACCATATCCACATTATCCGCCGGCCCTGCTTGGGGAATCAACATTAAACACCCGGAGAAACGCATGCGATTCGACTCGTGAATTAAACGGTTAACACACCGTCGTGATTGAATTTTTTTTTAAATTCGCTCAGCCCAGTAAAAGTGATAACTTCATTTCACTCTAATCTGAAAATTGTACACGCAATTAATTGTCTTGTAAATTTTGTAAATAGTAATCCAATTGTTTTGATGTTTAATAAATTATTTAACTTCATAATTAATATCTTGGAAACCCATAATCACTGATCATATATCTTCAACTAATATGTCTTATGAGTTACTTTCAAATTACGGTTGATAATAACTTTGAATTTTTATTTCAATTTGCTAATTGTAGAGGTATGATCAAGAAGTCGTTATCCCTTCTCGAAGTAGTACACTTCAATTAAGTAAGTGAAGGGCTTATGCCATTGTTGGACCGAGAGTGGTGGGTGAATGGTTAACGTTCTGACCTCGCATTCGGGAGGACACGGGTTCGAATCCCCGTCCGGACATCCAAAATTTGGGTTTCCCCTGGTTTCCCCCAATCACTCCAGGCGAATGCCTGATGCTTCCTTCAGAAAAGGCCATGGTCGAATTCCTTCCCGTTTCTTGCTCCAATCCCATCCCGCCTCTAATAACCTCGCCGTAGACGAGGCGTAAAGCACAAACAAACAAAAAAGACATTGTTGGGCGAAAGACTACGGCCGTCGGTTGACAGCAAAGTTCTTTAGTTGACAACGTGTATAATATTATAAGTTCTTTGGTTGACAGTTTCGATTTCCTGAGCTTGCGCCTTTGTAGTACCTACCCTAACCTAACATGGTAATCCCACCAGGTATAAGGAACCAACAGTTTTACGTGGAATCCGAATCACGGAGCGTCCTAGCGCATGACAAAACAAAGCTTTGCCAGAGGTAAAGGTCAGTTTTCCAGGCCGTAAAAATTGCAGCAGAGACCGAGACTCGAACGGGGGACCTTTCGTTCTCGTCACCCCAGTTAGGGACCGTGCACAAACCACGTGGCTCGGTCCAGGGGGGGGGGGGTTGGCTGGAAGGCTACGTTGGGCTACGTGGGGGGAGGGGGAGGTTCCGAGTCAGGCCACGTAGCTTTCCTTTCATAACATTTTTCACAGATTAAATGAGGAACAGAACTCACGCCAGCATGTGAATATTTATTTCCGTCAGTTTATTATCTCCTTACATAATTTAGAATCGTCTGACAAGAGAAAAAGGTAAAAAATATCTTCTGGAATCAAAAGGGAAAAAAGCTACGTGGGGGGTGGGGGGGTGGTAGAGGCAAAAGCCACGTAGTGCTACGTGGGGGAGAGGGGGGGGTTCACAGGAGGCCAAAATGGAACTACGTGGTTTGTGCACGCTCCCTTAAATATCTGAGCTACCAGACCGCCCAATATTAACATACTAATCTTCCTTCTTTGCTTGCTACAACACAGACCTCTACGGATAGAGAGCCATAACATCTTTAACCACCCTTAAGAGAATCCTGGGATCATATTGGTTGGTTTAGAATTTTTTCAATGATAAAAATAGTTACAAAACTAAGTTGCTAAAATGACTCACCTTTCCTTCACTTTTTGGCCGTAAATATTATTCCGTAGTTAATCATAAGATAGAAATAAATTTTAAACCTGAAATTTTTACTAATTCCATTTTAACTGAACAAGGTTTTACAGACGTGACGAAAGTGACAGCTAATAAAGACTCATCTGCTCTCCTGTTAATGAGATGTATTTATCTGTGACTAAATTAAAATTAGAAGATATTTGATGGATCTAGTCTATCTCTTACTTATTATTTTATGTGGTACAACATTAAATTGATTATTTCAGTAACGTCTTTAAGCAGTTTACTCACATACTAAATATATGTTGACTTGTCTTGCTGGTAATACAGGGCGTTCGCCGGGAAACGCAACCCACTGTTAGCGCTACAAGGAAGAAACTGCTCCCGGCGAGCGAGCGATCAGCTTCCGGCATTGTTCGACCGTCGGCCGCGGACTATTTCACAATAATTACGCTTCATAAACTTGTATGTGCTAAGCATTTAAATGTGTCGTAATTCATTAGCTTACCTTATAAAGATGCTGGAAGTGTTGACCCTCTTGTGTAATGCACATTTCACATCTTCTGAACATATTTCGAGACACACGCTGGATTTCACCTTTGTCAATGGACATTATTACTTGATAGATTTTTTCCTCAAGTTCTTCCAATGTGTGAGGATTTCCTTCGTACACCTTACCCTTAAGTTTACCCCAAAGGTAGAAGTCACAAGGGTTTAAATCCGGTGATCTGGCGGGCCACAACCCACGGCTGATTACACGATCATAAAACACTTCGTCAAGTGCAGCAAGCGAATTTCTAGCGGTGTGAGCTGTCGCCCCATCCTGTTGAAAATAGCCGTACAATTTTTCTTCTTCAGTAAGTTTCTCGAAAAACGGTTTCACAATATTTTCGATATATCTTGCGGAAGTAAGAGTTTCACGGAAGAAAATTGGACCTATGATTCTCGAAGCACTAATCGCACACCAAACACCCACTTTTAAGTCATGCAATGGCAGTTGGAGTAGAGTATTTGGTTTTTCTGAACTCCAGTGTCGACTGTTTTGAGCGTTAACATAACCACTCAGATGAAACCAGGCCTCATCAGAGAAAAACGTCAGTTGCGGATCAACAGTGCCATCGTGGACACCCTGCAGGTACCAGTTGCAAAATCTAATCCTAGGCCCCTGGTCTATTTCTGTAATTTTTATGCACCACAATTGTTTTGTACGGCTTTAAGTGAACTAGCTTTGTTACTTTCCAAGCTGACGTCTTAGATACGCCTGCCTGCTGCCCTAACTGACTTAATGATTTTTTGGGTGACTGTTCTAGTCGAAAAGCGATATCGTCAATTTTCTCCTCTGTGAGAATACGGTTGACCGACAGTCTCTTTTTGTTAAAAAATGAACCCGTTTCTCTTACTTTTTTAACCAGACGCAGAATTGTTGATTTAGCTGGCAGTAAAGCGCCAGGATATTCGCGACGAAATTTACTGCGACACTTTTTAAACGACTTCTTCTTCACATATGTATCGTAGAGAAATATTCTTTGTTGCAAACTGTAACGTACCATAATTTTACTCACACTCAAACACGGTACAGATTAGTAAGAGTATGAAGCCCTAAACCAGCCAAACCGCAAAGAAACGTTTATTCACAACACTGATTAATAAGAGACTGAAGTCACAAACTAGCTACAATGCAAAGAAACCGTTCTTAACCATGTAAGGGTCCCATTATACTGTGCCACTGCACTGTTGGGGCAGCGGAGGTGTTAAACAGTGCGGTGATTCACGGTATCGTGTGGCGGGAACCGCTGGCCCCGCTGACCGAGCAAGTTGCCGACGGCAACAGGCTGGGAGGGTTGCGTTTCCCGGCGAACGCCCTGGATATATGTCTACATTAAAGTTTTAATATTGCGAAGTGTGTATAAATTGAATTTATCTTATTTGGTCAATGCATTAACTAAAGAAACTACCTCCCGCATAACTTCATTTTCATCAAATATTACCTTCAAAACACCGTTATTATTTTTAATTTTTTTTATTTTTTTTTCGTTTGCTGCGCCTTTCCCACATATCGGAATGAAAAGATTGTGAGGAAGGTATTTGAAGTTTTAGTTTTTATAGTTTGGTCATTATTGTACATTCCAAAGGTACAGAAATTTGCATAATATGTTCATAAACTTTTACAATTTTTTACTGGCTGAACAAAAAACACTTTGTAAAAATAACATTATTATCTTGGTCGACGCCAAGAAGTTTTCAAACTATCCTGGTGTTCTGAGAAATGCGGCAAACGTGATGCAGCATTACTGATTACCCTTCATAGTTTTTTTTAGAAACAGATTGTTCTTAATTAGTAACTGCGCAATGATCGACTGATAACCGTATACCGATCATGTCCCAATAGAATACGTTTGATGATGTATCAAACGATCAAGTTTTCAGCAACACATTATCAAAATATTTACCAACTACGCTTTATGTAACAATATCTATTAAACCTAATTCAGTTTTCCGCGAGAGGTTAACTTTATGACAAACCCAATTAGCTGCAATTGCAAACTGAATGGTATTTTGTTTTACACTTAATTGCTGAAGAGCGTTGCGACACAGTCGTTAGACTGGATAATGCAGCAGGTGTTAGTTTGAGCGGTCGTGCATATTACACCACTTAAACAGCTATAAGCTAGTTTATGACTAATAGGATTTCCATGCAGAAAGGGTTCGTGCTGCCACTATGTTGTATTGAATTGCACATAACGTTGAGTTACTTTTCGTATGATCATTTGGCAACCAGTACCACCCATGGCATGGATAACTGGATTGAGGATTCGCATTTAAAAGGCTTAGATTTTTACACATCATCTTGGATTTGAAACACACGAAGTATGAGATTGCAGCTCATCGTCTTACTACAGTAAAATTTTTTACCCGTAACTTATGCTGCGGATGTTATGATTAGTCTATCGGCAATTTCCAGCAACATTCAAACTCCACTATAATTTCATATCCAGGTGATCTATTCTTGTCGCGTACCTGTAGAAATAAGGTTTATGAACTTAAAGATCCCACGTTGCTTAACATAATCCAGTGACAATAATTCTGCTTTTTATAATGATACAGTTGCATTTAAGGCACTATAATTACTTTAAATAAAATAAGCAGCAATGTTGTGTCACCAGTCCAAATGTTTTTAACATTTTGTTTTGTTTTGTTTTCTTCGAGTTTTCCATTTCGAAGACATCGACGTCATTAGTGACGGGACAGGATGCGGGCAAGGAACGGGAAGGAATTCGTCCATACGTTTTTGGTAGAGCCATCCCGGCATTCGTCAGAACGGATCTCGGGAAATCATGGTATACCGAAACCGGAAGAGCCGGACGGGAATTTTAACCCGAATGGCAGGATCGATCGTAACCGTCACTAATCGGATTCGACCGTACAGATAGTATCTCCTTTAAAAATGGTGATTAAATTGTCATTCATCAAGATTGTAACAAAGAAGGAACAAACGAATTACGATGATCGTGCAAGTAAAGCATAAGATCACAGAAACAGCTGGTTACAAGAAACTGACATTGTGCGGCTAATTTTTGCGGATGGTAGGTAATAATGGCCAAACGTTTATGATCAGACACCATCTGAAAGGAGGAAATGAGACAGACTGTCATAAAGATGGAAGAAAGATGTGGCAGTAGTAATGATCTTCAAAGAATTAAAGGGAGAAGATTGGAAAGAACAAGAGAGATAGAAGCTGAGAAGCGGGAAACGAGTTGTAATAAAACCGTGATATAAGGATAATAATGTTCTTCTCGTTGCTGAGGTCGTAGTCTCCTTGACGGAGTATGACTCTCGACAGGAAGTTCTATAAGCTGTTCACTTCCAATAAGCGGCTACATCCCCTCTCCACTGCGCATACATACACGCGTGGACAGAGATCCAATAAACATGTTCACGCATGCGCAGAAGTCAGCACAAGTCAGTTGTTACCTGGCGGGGGTTGATAACAGGGGGCGGGGGAACGTTGATACGACGAGGCGGGGGAGGGGGATAGGGGAAATGTGACCTTTAGCCGCCAATTCGGAGTGAACGGACTATAGTCCCCGTGATTTGTGGCATTTTTGTCATTCGGAACTTAAACTACAGCGTAGGAGAGGAGGTGCTGCATGATTCCTAATCACCAACTCAGGTCTAAAGTCCTGGATTACATCTCAAATCTCTTCTCACTACGAATAGAATAAGGGAATATTACAATGTTGGTGGTGATTCATTCTTCGGATATGCATATTGTGAGCACTTTACATATCTTGGATGCCATAACAACCGAGGTGATTGTTTTGCTTTAACATGATAACGCACACCCTCACACAAGTGTGAGGATGTTGGAACACATCCCCAAACAGGGTTGAACAGTGCTACCCCATCCACCCTCTAGCCCTGACCTAGCTCCCTCAGACTTTCACTTGTTTGGGCCATTGAAGAATGCCATTTGTGGGAGACTTTTTGAGGATGACGAAGAGGTGATTCTCACAGTGAAGAAATGGCTTCGTGAATAGAACAAGGAGTGGTACCGCCAGGACATACACGCTCTTGTGTCTCACTGGAGGAAGGCCATAGAACGGGAAGTAGATTACGTGGAAAAATAGGGAGTGTAGAAGAAACATCATTCTTTCTTTCGTATAAGTTTCATTTTGTTCAATAAATAATTGTTGAACAAAAAAAAAAAATGTGGTACATTAGTTTCAAAATGTTAAATTACTGAAATTATCTGAGACATGTACATGACTCTCCACTTTCTGAACTGGTTATCGACGAGCAGGGGATATGTGTTGGCATCTACCATTTGCAATATTCCATCAATATGTATTAGACCCACTCGACATTAATTGAAATACCGTCCATGAGCAATGGCAGGTGAGACTCGTCTCCACATTTCAAGCCAGAACTATTAGAAATGCACAACCAGCTATGAATCATTAGGTAAATACTAGTTTCTTAGTTCCCTACACCAATTTAATCAATAATTACTAGCATCTGTATCATACAATTGACAATCCTTTTTGTTCCCTATCTTCCAGAAGATCTATTATTGAGTCATCTTAACATCATTGGGGTAGTTCCTGTACCTATACTTTTAACGCCAAAAGACAGGATTACAGTCTGTTTGAAAAATCTAGAAACAATGAGTAATACAAAACTATTTACAGAAAAATAATAACGATTAAAGGAAGCAAAAGCCTTCTTCAGTGTATTTATCTCAAATTTTCTGAAAAAAAAAATATTTAGGAATCTCAAATATTTAAAAACACTATAATAATTTTTTCCCCGCTTTTTCGATCATTTCGTTGTGTCACATCGGTCACAGGGTAATTGGTTCGAGTCAAGGTGATGAGATAAATTTTCACTATCGGAGCCTGCTTGGAAGATGTGGAAGCCCATTATTCAACCCTGGTAAATGAAATTAGGTATAGACACCTGGATGTATTACTTGTCTTGTGAGAGAAAAGGCGCAGTGAAGGCGCTGAGAAGTATTCCCCTTCAGTTCCCTAATAGTGTAGTGAGAGCATACGACATTGTTAATTGTGATTTGTCTGTCGGATTGGAACGTTAAATATGGCGGAAACATCGGTGTCTTTAGGAAGTGTAGACCCGAATGAGTGAACAGCGAGATTTCTCTCTGTCCCTTCTCACATTTTCATTTACACACAACATATCTAACATCACAACACACATATAACAGTCACCAGTTTCGACCTCACAAATTACACAAAACGTGTAGTGGGACCCAACCAAGATGGTACTGAGAACTAAAAACGATTAGCTGTTACCCTCGATTTCGTACGGGCGGACTAAGAATTTTATTTCTATAATTGGATTTAGGAAGCTGTAAGGTACTGATGGCAAAAACTTATAGTTATACACGATACAATAGTCTGGTGCGGAGAAAATCCACATCTATACTATATAATAAATTGTGTCTGTAGATTGAATTTTTGATATAAGATTAAGTTTGTTTAGTTATAAAAGTCATGACGAAATGTGTTATTTACCCAGAAAAAAATATTCTAGTTTCATTCTAATGATGCATAAAATTTCTTTCTCGAATTTCATCGAGATGCGTTTAGCCGTTCTGTCGTGGAAACTTTACAAACAGAAAGACAGAATTAGTTGGAATATTTGTATTAGTGTAGATTTGGTGTCTTTGGTTGAAAAGTGCTGTAGTTGTATATATTCTTGGTTGTTCCGTAAGTCTATAATTTTAATCTCAAAATGCTTAGTGCAAGACGTCCGCAATGGGTACATGTTACAACTGAGTTTTCTGTAGAATTACTTGTTCTCTACTATTCTTCCACACATAGTAGTATTATATCAATACCAATTTAGCAGAAAGCGCTCTGATGCCCAACTTTATTAATTAAATTCGTTATAAGTCATCTCCCACAGATGTTCAATATACATAAACCTTCTCTAAGAAAACGGTAGTAGATAACAGCGAGAACCGCATAGAATTTCATTCAGTGGTTCTCGACATATAGATACAAATTCATTGCATGTCACGATCTCTCGCCACAACTAGTTCACAGCCAAATTCAGCGAGTGTCGCCATTTAAGTTTTCACTTCAAAAATCTACATTTAGCGTGCAGAACACAAATTATATATTTCACAGACGGTAACAAAGGTTCTCCTTCCCTCCATTGTCACGATGTGTGACCAGCCGGCAGATAAACATAGTTATATATATATATATATATATATATATATATATAATGGCATTCGGCCTTATAGCCATTCAGCCAACAACTTTGTTTATCTTTCATTCCTCCATTGTGTATATAGTGTCTTCTAGTATTATTCGTGAGCACAAGTGACAGGACAACATAGGACGGACACAACACTTAGTTAAAACCACCGATGCCCTAGGCCGGACTCGAGCCGGCGACTCCTGTAATGCGAAACCATCTTGCTAGCCCCGCGCTACCGGGGTCAGCGTAATAGCCTAGGCATATTAGGTTTGAAACTAAAAAAAAAAAAAGTAGTTCTGAAATTTGGCACAGACGTTCCTTAGTGCCTAAGAAACAAGTACTGAAAAGTACCCACCTCTAGGGTGTTCGCGTCATAGTTTTTTTCAGGTCAAAAGGGCTTAAAGAGGGATTGAGTGCCAAATCGGTATAAACTCGTTGCAACATTTAAAATATCAGACTTAGTAACATTTTATTGCACCCTAGGTAATTAGGATAGTCTAACCACTGCATAAAAGCGTAATATCGTCACTATTATTATTTAAAAGTAAAAGTATAGTCACATTTTATCATGAAGGCAGTACGAAACCTAACTTCTTTTTTTTTTTCAATTTCTCTGCATTGCAGAAAAACTGTCAAAGTTATCAGGTCAGGACCTATGATCAAAGTTGTAGTACACACTTTCAGCATTAGAATGGTATATCGTTCATCCCTGTAACATATGGTTGTCGAGATATGCGTTGAAACAAACACACGTGAGTCAGCGCTGGGCTGGGAGCTCCGCGCGCCGCTCCCCGGGCATTATGGGTATGAACCTGAAAAAAAATATAATGTAGACCTGAAAATTGGCACAGATGTTATTTACTACCTAAGAAACATTTCTTGAAAAGTCCCCATCTCTGAGCTGTCCTCTTCATAGTTTTATCAGCGCATAAATTTTTAATTTGGGCATAAATGCCATAATCAGTATAAATGTAGCTATTAAAATATCAGCATTAGTATCATTTAATTGCACTATAAGTAATTATTGAAAGCTAAGCTAATTGTTGAATAATGGCGTAGTTTTGGGCGTAATTATTGTAGAGAAATAAAAAAAACCTCACATTTGATGGTGAAACAGATACAAAACATGACTTATTTAGTAACAAAGTCAGATATGCTGAAAACTATCAAATTTATCAAGACCTGTTATCAAAGTTGCAGAGCGCAGTTTCAGCATCAAAATCTGTCTAAAATGCCTGTACTAGTAAGTATAGTTGCTGCGTGTGACCCCTTCGGAACACCAGGAAAATAATAAAAAGGCATTATCAACAGAATTTTAATCTTTCAATCTTTTATGGCTTAAGTAGATTATAGTTACGGTGATTAGCTGAATATGTGCGGTATATATAATTTAATTATTTATGAGGTTAATTGTCTACTAATAAAGAGTTTCAAATCGCAGCAAATTTCGCTTCTGTTGTGGCTTAATCTGACCTTTTTTACATTCAAACTTTACGCCTCGTCGACTTTGAGGTCGTTAGGGGGCGTCCATAAACTACGTGGCTCGGGGGGGTTAGCTGGAAAGCCACGCTGCGATACGTGGGGGGAGGGGTTTCCGAGCCATGCCACTTAGTTTTCCATTCATATTATTTTTCACAGTTAAAATGAGGTATAAACACACAACAGCATGTGAATATTTAATTCCTTTATTTAATTATCTCCGTATGTAATTTACAATAGTCTGACGAGATAAAACTGCAAAATGTCTTCTGGAATCAAAAGGGAAGAAAAGCTACGTGCTATGGGGGGAAGGGAGGAGGAAAGGTTCACAGGACGTCAAAATGGAGCTACGTGGTTTATTGACGCTCCCTTAGAGACGGGAGATGAGCAAGGAACAGAAAGGAATTCAGCCCTGGCCTTCTGAAGGAGCCATCCTGGAATTCATTTGAAGTGTTTTCGTGAAACTATGGAAAACCGAAATTCCGATGATCCAACGGAGATTTGAATGCAGGTCCTCCCGAATACTAGTCCAAAGGCTTACCACGTACCCCGCAAGCCCTGTTCAATCCGACCCATTAAACCTGCGAGGTAAAGGTGCCCGGCAGTTTTATGCGGAATCCTATACACGTAACGTGAC
This sequence comes from Vandiemenella viatica, assembly GCA_031002005.1. Lineage (NCBI taxonomy): Eukaryota > Metazoa > Arthropoda > Insecta > Orthoptera > Morabidae > Vandiemenella > Vandiemenella viatica. Next base: position 315,469,972 of record CM061920.1, on the reverse strand, counting down.
GACATTTTAGAGCTGAAGCAGAAAAACTGCTGATGAGAATAATCTGAGGCATTGATTGTAATCGGCTAATGAGGTAGGAAACAAGTAGTTTTTGCTACTCGCGGCGTGAAGTTGCTCGACGTGTTTCTCTTTTTGTAGCACACTTTCTTATTGGGTGGCGCTTACTTACGTAACTAGCCAGCTAATGGACTTGTTCGACTGACATCTTAATGTCTTCCGTATTGGGAAGCTCTGCAGCATCTCGTTGTCTCTGTCTTCTCCTTATTCGTCTTCTCCTCTGCGTCCATCTCTCTCCTTCTCCGTGTTTTACTGTTGTTTACACGTTTGTTGAGCGCTACAATAAGGCATTAAGTCCTATCGTTCAGAATCCTACTTTTTATTACTATTATGGCTTAACGACTGGTCAACGTCGACGTGATTAGAGGCGGAAGAGAACTGGGGACAAGGGAACGAAGAAATTTCTAAAAAGACCTTTTGAAGGAACCATCAACTACCACATTCTATTCAATACTACAGCTATACTACGTCGTATTACATTACACAGAATATTAATTATCTTTATAATCTTGATCTGGAGGTAGATGTTTGATCGAGATCTTTTCTTTTAGTTTATTTACATAGACAAACGACTCTATTTTTTTATTTAGTGATATTCTAAGTAAGGATTTGCAGATTTAAATTTACTATTTATCAAAAAGTTAATAAAAAACAATTATTATTCATTTAGTATCCCTTATTCCCAATTCGTTGGCACATTATGGTTTATTACGAATGAAAATCAAACAAAAATATCACTACACCGGCTTACTTTCGATTTGTCCTCTGCCATCTTTAAATGTTTAACTTGGTAGAGGCCTATGTCAGTCCCCTTTCAACGTAAAACTGCCTTGTAAGTGTGGTTTTTTTTTTTTTTTTTTTTTTTATTGGTAACAAATTTATTAATAATGTTTTGTTACTGTTCTGGATTCGTAGTTAATTCAGTGGCACCTCTATAGCAAATTACACTGTACATTTGTTGCTAGAAACGTTAGCAGTTGGTCCCGCACATATGTAAATATTACCAACTTCAATATTTTGTTTTTCTTTAGATCCTAAATAAATACTACAGTTTAGGTCTTAAACAATCTCGTGCCGTGCCTATCCATTGCTTTTTTTATGAGACTGGGAACAACTAGCACTGGATAGAGCTAAATGCAAATAAAAGAAATTTTACAGTCGACAGGATGGTGCCGTTAACTGTCCAGATTTTTCCGTTGTCTTTCCCAGTATGGAAGTGTTTTAACAAAGATGGTACCCTATGTGTCAATTCGGTTGCGGTAATTTTGCTAAGGTTAGCACAATTTTCTGACTGAACTGTATTTAATTGTGATGGAACGCATGCTTCATTACCAATTTCGTTAGTCAACTAATCACCCCTTTCTTTTTCTTCTTATTTTTTTTTAATATTATAAATTTTGAGTAAAAATTCTACCACCCATCAACTTTTCCGAATTTTAAATTCCTTCTTTGTTTTTGGTAATTTATTCAAATCACAAACGAAAATTTTTCCCCTTCCGAAAAAAATATTTATGCACTAAAATACCCGCTCAAAGAGACGAAGGGAGGCGCAAATGGATAATTTTGATGTTTCATATATAAAAAAATACATTTTAATTCAACGAAAGTTGCAAAATTCCTCTCACGAGGAAGGATAATAAAAACATTTTTAAAAAATAATAATTCTAATATCGAACAGAAAAATCTGAAGAAAAATATTACTCATCATTTCAAAACAAAGTTTCAGTTTTCTTGTACTTCTTCGAAGTTTAGGGGTAGCTGTTTTAAAAATTTGCTGATCAAATTTGTGCCACAGACGTGATCTTACCCCTCTAATTTCGCTGATTTTTGTGATATGGTATAGTAGATCCAAATATAAGTCAGTAATAATTTTGTTTACCATTGTGTGAAGTTTAGGAATGCCAAGGGAAGAGTTTGTTGATTCATTCAGAAATTATTTCATGTCTGGTCAAACAAAATGCATAATAATTATCATAGGAAAGGATGAAACCAAAATTTCCACAATCTCATTACTCATTTTTCCGGGCATGAGTCCTCTTCTAGATTTTCGAAAACTACCGCATTATCACTTTTAATACTAAACAAAAAAAATCGTAAAAAAGTATGTGTTGGTAACCGCTGAAAATGAAGCTATTGCAATTCTTCTAAAACGTAATACCCAAAGGGTATCTCGAAGGCATGTAATCCTCTGTGGGGTATTGCATTTAACTAACCGAGAGTTGGAAAATATCCCATAAATCATTTTTATTTCGAGAAAGTAAAGGATAAGGAAATGAGAATGTTACGGATCCAGTAAATAAGGATGTCTTGCAGATGAGAATTCGCATAGCAACGCTGATTGGTATGTAAACGTAAACCGAATCGGGGAAGATATAATACCAAGATAGCTACAGTACATTAAGGTAGAGGTAAAATTATTTTTGGAGGACAAACTGATAGAAAGAAGTAAGTAGAGGGAAGAATAGTGTAGGAAACAGGATAGGACTGAACTAGTACGATTACACAGAAAGGAGAATGGAGAGAGTAGTGGTCAAATCAAAGTCGGTGATTTGCTGGAATATGTGCATAATAATCATTACCATTTTTTGCTTCCCTTCGGCTATTACTTGTACACAGTGAACTGCTCGAAGAGGAATGGAAAAATATTATTTCTCTGATCTGTATTAACTGGACATTCTTATACCCCGTTCACTCTGCTCTGGCGGGTCAAGGCCATGTTACCCTGTCTCCCCTCCTTACCTCACCACTCTCTCCCTTCCTGTCTCTCCGTGCCCAGGTAGGCGTGTGGCAAATTTCCTCTTCGCATGTGAAGACAAGGGCAGCGGAGTAAGGATACAACAGACTGATCTTGAGCCGTCGCTGTTAACTGAACGGACTATAGTAGTAGATTGTTTTTTCTTATGGCTTTACGCCTCGACTACATTGAGATCATTAGAAGCGGGAAAAGTTTGGGGGCGAACGGGAAGGAACCATCGTGACATTCATTTGGAGTAATTTGGGGAAACTATCGAAAACATGGCCGGACAGGGATTCGAATACGCGTCCTCACGAATACGAGGCCAGAACGTTACCGCTCACCCACTACGCTATAGTAGTGGCTCCTAGTTCATGTTGTTTATATTTTCTTTATTTTGTCATTTGTTTAAATTTCGAGTGGTGTTTCTATTATTCAATTGAAGATTATTGGCATTTTGTTTTCTTATTGTTGTGTTAGTACTTCATTGTCGGCTTGAATTAACTGAAATGATGTATTAAGAGTTTTTGTTGTTTTTGCTAGTCGGACTAAGGATGGCATCTCCCAGCAGCACGAATTAAGTAGCAATCTTCTCACCTTGGGCCGGTGTTTCTGGGGCATGCATCTTATACCTGTCAGTTTTTACAGTGGGAATGAAGGTGAGGCCATATGTCCATTAGCCGTGTAAGCTGTATCTGGGTTATAAGAACTAATTAATTTATAAAATGAGTACAGTTTTTCGGTGACGGTGGGTACGGTCCCGGCATTCACGCAAATTTGTGCACAGCTACTTCCTCAACAGCCAAATAACTTTTAGCTGGCATCGCAGTTACACCTTCTTTCAACAATACCAGTGCAAATAAAATCAAATGCTGCTATTTATTTGAAATTTCCCGGTAATCGAAGCAGCGCTGTGGTGGCAAAACTTTGGTCAGACCATTGCTTGAATATGGTAGTGTAGTATGGGACCCACATCTTGAATATAAAATACAGGAGTTGGAGAAGGTGCAAAGAAGGGCTGCTAGATTTGTTTCTGTAAATTATCGCAGAACGCAATCAGTAACAGATACGATAAAAGAGCTGGAATGGGACTCATTGGAAGACAGAAGGAGGGTGAAGAGGGTCATGAGAGTATACAAGTCGTATATGGGTGATGAGGCATGGAAAGATATTGGTGTAAGAATTGAAAGTAAAGCATGGAAGGGAAAAGATGACTATCACCACAAGCTGGCACTCGATTTCAGGCACAAGGGTGTGGGAAGATTCTCTTTTTTGGGTAAGGGTGTCAGGGATTGGAATAAGTTACCAAGAGAAATGATGAATAATTTGCCAAAAACGATGAAAGAATTTAAACTTAAATTTTGTAAAGGGTAAATGTAGGTGGATGCAGAAAAGGTGGAAGACGGGTGTTTAGGGAACTTGCCACCGGAGCATGCGCTCCATTGCAATTCAATTTAATTCAATTAATTTAAAAACTAAAGCTTCGTTATTAAAGAAAGTAAGAGGATATTCGCAGTTACTGAGAGATAATAAATAGAAAATCTTAACGGGATGGGTGCCATAAACCACCAACCTTCATTAAAGAGGAAAGAAACTATTAGCTTCCTTTTTATTGCTTTTATAGGCTTAACATCTCTTTGACATTGAAGGCATTAGAGGCAGGAGAAGCTTGGAGTAAATTGAATCGGTAAGTTTTCGGTCATAGCCTTTGGACGGATTTCGCCTGCATAGAGTTTAGGAAACTATGAGAGTCAGAAATCTCGATGACAGGACGATAAGTGACTATACTGTAATCAGTGACAGAACGTAAATGACAGTTCAGTGACATAATATTCGTGATAGTTTATGTTTTCGAATCTGAGGAAAGGAAACAGTCTAACAAACGCATGTGGAAAGAACTAAAAAAAATAGTTGGCCAACATTGAATACTTGATTTTAGGTCCTCGCAGTGGTTTGTATTTTGCCTGGACAGAACACCTTCAACGATCAAGGAAACGAAATTTGGTGCGGTCAACCTAAAGCAGATTGACAACCTGAATTATCTGGTTACTGCAATAATAACGCATCCTACTATATGCACGATAGCGAAAGTTGTAGGCGTATACTAGTCTGGCTCGGCGTGGATTGATGCGGTCGTCAATAGCGCTATAGTTTGGACTGAGACAAATGGACTGGAGCTAAATAGCCTCAGGTAAAATATATCGCTCATATATGGTCAGGTTAAGGTGCCACTACGTTGGATCGTTAAGGTATATGGCCTCAGATCCAAATCCCGGGCCCGGTCTGCCAGCCGTTCTGATTGTGGAATTAAATCTGTTTCTCGCAGTCACTTAGGCCTCATAAACTGTACATATATATATATAAAAAGCACTTATCTTTGTAAAAAGCATGTATACTTAAGATGGCATAAATAGATTCCCTATTAGATTAGATTATCTGAGGCAACCCCGCATGCAGAAGACTCAGGAAATGAAAGCTCCGTTACCGAGGCGAGTCGAGCAACTCACACGGGCCTTTCGGCACTAAAATCCAAAACGTTTAAAAAATAAAATAAAACCCCTGCAATAACATAAGACTGTAGAATTGGCAGCTGTACGTAAAAGCTTTGGTTGTTAACGGTGGGTAATCGTTCTTAGTTAAATCTGGGTCGTCTTCTGAGTTGCTGTGTTCCCAGCAGCCCGTAAAACTTAATCTTTCTCAGAAGATATGTCGACGTGAAAACTTTTTGTACGTGGTATTTTCACAGTAATTTCTTTAGCTATTAACGGTTGCAACTTAACTGCGGTACTACCCTCTTACGTAGAAGAGATTTAATATATAATTACACTGCGTGGTTTACAAGAAGAATATGTATGTTGGAACGGCACCACGGACGTGACCATTTTATATTTCTTCTGACTTCCTGTTAGGCTCCGTAACTTTTCATGATCAGGCGCTTTACTTCTTTATCTAAGAGGTTATGCGAAGATATCGTCATATTTAGATCTTACATACTCCATGAATACAACGAAATCGATAATAGGCAAGGAACCATATTAATACTGTCTTACTGACGAAAAAGCAAACATCATTAATAAACAGATACTTGGGGCAATTTTCTCTATTTCAGGTAGTAAATTATAAATACATAACGAATGGTGACTGGGAATGCTTTTCATTTCATTCTCTGAGACATCTTCAATGGTTTGTTTATATTTTCTATACGAAAAATAAACAAAAAAAGGAAATCATATGCATTGGTACTCATCTTTTATTGGATATTCATAACAAATATCATTGTTGCAAAAGGCATTTAGAATATCGTCGGTGGAACTCAATTCATCCAGAATTTTGTAAATGGACGAGAACTTTGGTTTTGGATGATGTAAGCCTACACAATCTTAGTAGTTAGTTAATGACCTCTTCTGTCTCAATTTTTAATTATAGATCAGCATACAGATCTTCTATACAATCGAGGGTAATCGTCATAGATCCAGGAACAATGATATTTATTACACACTTCATACAATCCTCAGAATCGCTGGACGAGCGGTGTCACCAGACAAATGCAAGGATCGTTATTAGCAAACGCCATGGCTGAATTTCTTCAACGACCTCGAAATCGACGAGGCGCAAAGCCTGAAGGAACAAAAAATTAGAAGACCTTGTAGAAAACTAATCAATAATCAGTAACCTGAAGCACTAATTACAAAATCTGTACCTATAAAATGCCAGTTTTGGTCACGATATTCTATTACGCGGTGACGTCACGCTTCTCGCCTCTGCATAAACCGACCAAGGATATTTTTGTAGGCTATGCAGATTATTTATTAACAGCTCTATTTAGCTAAGCATCCGCTAGTAAATATATTTTCAGGATACTGAAAGAAAAAAAGTAAATATTTCGTTTAAATCGACATATTAAATATTAGTTGCTTATATTTAGTTGATATTCGTTCGATGTAGAAGTACTGATTAAATTTTTTTACCCATTTATAAAAGCTTTAATTTTCGATTAACTATACAGTAATTCTATTTAGTTAAGTAAATTCAAAGATATTAATTGCCAGATCGCTGTTAAACCTGTCATTTTTTACGGGCTTTGAGGTTAGTCTATATTATAATGAACAAGGACCACTGTTATACTTCGATTATTATAATCTATATTCGCATCACTAGACCGCGACAAACGAACAAGTGAGATTAACCTTAATAGATATTTGTATTTGGTAAGTCAGACATCAGACTCTGCTCTACTGCTTACTGCTCAGCATAGCTGTTTGCGTTTTAACTACAGGTGCAATCTTCCGGTTCCAATAAAATTTACTACGGGTATATTACCACGCAGCCAATTCTGCAGTTCTAGTTGTCACATACGTACAATGGACCTGATGATGGCGGCAGAGCAAGCCGCCGAAAGCTTGTCTTTCGAAAATACTATCCGGCGGAGAACCCGCGAAGATTTCGTATCAGCCTCAAATTAAAACTTTTGTTTGAAACTTAGAAGATATATTATATGAAAGTGTTTTAATATTTATCGATTGAATATATGTCATAATCGATATTGGTAACAAATTTCAAGTTCGTAAGTAATATCCTTAAAGAAAAGAAAAAAAAGAGAGAGAGAGAGAGAGAAAGGAGAGAGAAGGAGATAGATCCGATAGCAAAATTGACCTCAACCTGACAAATTTCAGAACCATTCATATCTTTATGTTCTAGAGAAAAAAATAAATAAAAAAAGAATTCTGAAGTTATCTATTTAACGAGCTCTAAACATCTACACCTATCATCATGGGAAAGAAAAAAGATATTTATACCTCCTTTATTTCAATTAAAACTTCCGAAAATATGATTTTACCCAGTTTTAAATACGATATTTGGTTTTGGGTCAACGAAACACATAGAATGAGCAAACCGAGCGTGGTGGTGTAACGGATAGCGTTCTGGCCTCGCATTCGGGAGGACGGCGGTTCGAATCCCCGTCCGGGCATCCAGATTTGGGTTTTCCATGGTTTCCCCAAATCACTCCAGGTGAATGCCGGGATGCTTCCTTCAAAAGGCCATGGCCGAATTCCTTCCCATTCCTTGCCCCCATCCTTTCCCGTCTCTAAAGACCACGTTGTTAAAAAGGGACGTTAAACTGTTAAAAAAAAAAAAATAGAATGAGCAAATTTTGAGTTTTCAAGTTATCACGTTTAAGTGTGACAAATTTACAGGCAGTTGCTGATCGTCAGCAATAACTCCATTTAATCTTGGGTATGAAACTCAACAAATACCAGACGAGGTCAAAATTAATTTATTATTTGTTCTTGAAATAACGTAAAATAAGTTCTGTACATGTCAGAGCATCCTCCTTAATTTTCTAAGTATTGGTGCCAACTTCCTGTAAACTTACTTACTGCTAGACAGAAACATTTATCCTGCTATCGATGTTTGCTTGGATCGAGAGAGCATTTCATTCTCTAACGTTGTCTGCCGTGTGTTATATCCTTTCTCCATCCAACATTTATGCAATGAAATATGTTTTAAGTCCTTTACATATCATCCATTTTCTGTTTCTTTTGTAAAAAATTAAAATTTGTTAGTTGTTGCATGGTATGATGTATTTGTACTTCAAATGTAGCTAAGCACTCAAATATGTTAATGCTTGTCACAGTGCTGCCAACTTTGAAGTTTGTTAACAGGAGTTAAATTCTGATGATAATTTAAATGTCAATCAATTTACATACTAGTTAAGGAAGAAAAGTGTACTACCACAGTATGCGCACAGTGAAAGGTTGTTTTTTGTTTTTTTATTATTATTATTTTTTAAAAGAACTGCATGACATTTTTCCTATTTAATGTAGTGATACGAAAATTATGAACTAAAATGAACGTGAAATTTTTCGATTCTAATCATAAAACTAATTTTACATTTCAGGTGCAAATTTCTATATTTCCATATTAATTTTTTTTATTATCGGCAGTATCATCATGTTATTGGACAGGTCAGCCACTGGGACAACTTTTCACAGAAATAGAGAGTGAAACCAAGCGTGGTGAGTGAGCGGCAACGCTTTGCCCTCGCATTCAGGTGGACGTGGGTTCTAATCCCCGATTTGGTTTTCTATGGTTTGCCGAAATCACACCAGACGAATGCTGTGATAGTTTATTTAAAAAGGCCATGGCTGAATTCATTCTCTTTCCTTGTCCCAAGTTATTTTCGGCATCGACGTCGACGAGGTGTAAGATTATTTAAAAAAATCCTAGTGAATTTGGGCAATCCCTTGCTCAATAACCAAGGATCAGATCACTACCGAAAGCTGAAGACAACAACGAAGTTTTATTTACCGTGAAATTAATCCCTTCTTTTTCAGAATTAACACCGTGCCTAATGGATGAGCACTCAACATTCTGGAGGATTCCATCTCTCGTCCGGGAATTCAGAATTCGGTTTTCATCATTTCCTGAAATCGCTTCCATTAAATGCCGTAATGATTCTTTCAATGTCCTTAGCTGAATGTCTTCCCCAATATTCTGTAGACACTAATGATCTCGTCTTAATATCCTCATGCTTTATAATAGAATAGAATAAAAAACTTTTTACCATGTTTTGTCCTTGTGTGTTATCACCACTTTGTGTAATTTGTATTCTTTGTTTTTACCATCGGAAGGCTGTAATGTTAGTGCGTAAGCTCATCATGTGTCTGGTTCAAAGACAGTACCGAACACTTGTAACAAAAACTGACAAATGTTAAAATTGAATCAAGTTTCGCTGAAATAAATTTTAACAAAAATTGCGTATATCACCGTACACACGCACTAGAAGTGAAACTCTGTGGGTCATACACACTTTTTCTGTGTATTTTCGCACTCTTTGTTGCCTTTAAACAGTAAATAGCAACTTTTTCCATGTTATTCTAGTAAACAAATGAAAATTATCGAAAAGTTAAAGCACACTTCCTTAGATAATAGAGTATTTCATCAAATTTTCGTTTGTATTATGTGTTCAAATAACTCTTCTTACAATCAATATGATGCGAGAGACATCAGATAAATTTTTATTTAGAACAAATAAAAACTGTATTATTATATGCATGTTAACAAACAGTATTTTGGGTATGGTTATTATTATCATTAGGCTTTTACGGCCTCATTGGACCACTTTAGTCAATTATTTTCTGGTCATCTTCTTAGGCATGTGCATGCTCCGTTCTTTCCGAATTGCCCAGTATCTTATGATTCGTTGTGATCTTCTTTGTTTTTCCTCATCAGTAAATACCCTTCTATTGTGTCGTTTGTATATTTTTGGTTTAAATCTCATTTTCTTGTCTTTCAATTTTTTGAATTTTCCTGTTTTGTTCCGCAGATCATCCATGGTTATTTCTGGTTCTTCTATATCTTCTCTAAGTTGCTTGATGTATCCTTCCTGTTGCTTCACCTTCCAAAGTTTTTTTTATTATTCTTCTTGTCAATGTTTTCTGGTGTACTGATGATGTGACTAAGGACAGAAAGTCTCGTCTTACATATAGTATCCGTGATGGGCTTCAGTACACCACCTCATTTGGCACTATCCACCATTGTACCTCTTTTTTAATTTTTTTAATTTCCGCTTCTTCTGTTTATTCTTCTTTCCACTTTTAAAATTTTGTCAGTTCTGTTTTTCTGGGTGGCTTATTATTATTATTAACATCAATTTATATCACTGTTATTTTTATTCTGCTTTTGTTAGATTTGGTGAATTTGTATCATATGGTTTTGTAATCAAAGGTTTATTGTAACTTAAATAGGAAATATATGCCCTACATTTAATTTGATCCACTGTTTAACATGAATTTCAGTGATAGCGGACACGGCCGTAGCTGCATGCGTTAAAGTATCGTTATCTGCTCGTGTGCACAACGTTAATTGCGCATGCGCAGAACGTTACAGCACATGCACACTTAAAGGCGCGTTTCCACTGAGGCAACAACAAACAACATGTAGCATGCTACACGAGTTATGTTATTTTGTTGCTACATGTCGCCGTGCGTCATCATACTTTGTCGCAAGTCGAATGTCGCCCAAGAACCTGTTGCCAGTTGTCGCTTGGTACTTGTCGCCGTTGCTTGTAGCATGCGGCATAAGCATTTCACGTTAAGCTGCCAGTAGCGTGCGTCATGGCATCAGAAGCAGTGGCAGCTGCTGCTTATTTGATCCTCGCAAATGGCAATAAAAGAAGAAAACGGAAAAAAACCTAGGTGGTGGATCAGAGATTTATTTGTTAAAAGTAGTGCGAATCGCAAGGTACTTTATGTCAAAAGAAGGAAAAGTATCTTGGCAAGACAAATACTAAGACAAAAACATAAACTATGTATTCGTACTTAAAATAATGTATTTAGCTACGTTACCATTATATGACAATTTATCCCTATCATACACAACTGTATGAATGAAAGGTCGATTCAAGAAAAGTTTTTTACTATTATTTACCACAATCTAAATTTGGAAACACTTTTCTACATACGCTGTTAATACAGCCTATCTTAATTATATGTAAGTCCTTTTGTAAAGTTTTAATTACGACAATTTTTAAAATATATATATTTTAAACCCACCATAAAACTACTTTTATTTACTTGTATAACTAAAAAGATTGTAAAGCCCCTATTCCGTCTCTGGATCTGTCATTGGTAAACGATTCTGTCAAAAATAATTAGTTTCATGTATTAATTAACGTACCTCATAATTTGCTGCTGTTGAAAAAGTTTGTCTTGGAATGTCAACATCTAACAAAAATGTCTGGAGTTTATAAGCAAACCATTTCTCTTCTTTAGGAGAAGAGCCGCTCTTTGTTTTAGTAATCCTTTTATGTTCACGATGAAAAGCAGACCTCAAATTCTTGATTTTCTTTTTTATTTCATCTAATGAACGTTCGTAATTGTTAGCAAATAGTATTAATTTGTCACTTTTCTCTTTCCTGTCTTTACATCATGCACTTTTGTTATTCCACAACTCCGGTGAAGTATGATAATATTCAATAAATAAGGTTGTTTTCTGCACATTCCACTCCATGTCGCCCGTTTTCTGTCGCACTCATCCACCGCTAGTTGGATACAGGAGACATCGTGAGACACGCTATATTTTTGTCGCACAGTGGCCCATACGACCGGCGACACGGCCCAACCTGTAGCATGCGTCATTGTTGCTTGCTACATGTCGCAGCGTGTTGCTTCGCTTGAAATACTCCTTGCCGCATGCGTCAGTGCCGCATGCCACATGTTGCCCAGAAGTTGCCTCAATGGAAACGCGCCTTAACGCGTAATGCTAGAAATAATTTCCTGCCATGCTCAACGAATTTTCCCTTCAAAACACGTTTCCATGCAAGTAACCGTGTTTCAGCTTCTTGGTTCCTTTCTTAAGCAATTACTCTCTTTGTTTACTGGGTGAGTCTAAGCCGCCGTGGACCTGTTGCGCTCTAAGCAGGTGGCAGTCGGCCGAGTTTCACACGCGCGGATGAAATATCTGCGACGCAGCGAGAAGCCGCCTGCCCGCTCATTAGAGACCGCCGGCGGGGAAAGTTGGCCTCCGGGTCTTCCTTTCACACACGCAAGGCTCGCTTTGGAACTAGGCTCCGGATAAACTGTTTTCTACGGCAGCAACTTGCAAGTCACAGTGAACGGATTAACACCGAAGCCGCTTGTTCCATCACACCTGCAAGCTACCTTTATGTACTGGGACTCTGCCCTGGTAAAAGCTGCACAGCACAACTACTAAATCTCACGCAGTTTACAGAAGATCGATTCGAAACTCGTAAGGTGACAGGAGTGGTATTAGTTGATTTATCAGCAGCGTATAACACCGTCAACCATCAGCTATATGGTGCTCTATAACCTGACCACGAATTTCAGAATTAATAAATTCATCGCTACTCTTATGTAGAATCGCAGATTTTTCGTTGACTTCCCAAGACGACGTAGCCGTTTGAGGTTACAGAAGAATGGTTTATCCCAATGAAGTGTATTAGTCCAAGTTCTGTTTAATGTTCAGATTACAGCCCCCAAACAGTTTCTCGTAGGCTGGTGATCTGGCTCTGACCATACAGTGCAAAGACTTTGAATCAGTGGAGAACACTCTCATTTGATGGTTTGTCAAGAGATTGTAGAATAAACCAACTTAAATCAACCCCGTGTAAGACACAACTACGTACTTCTTGTTCACCGAATAGGGAAGCCACTCACAGGATGAAGGTAACATAGTCTGAGGTCAAACTGGAAGCAATTTAAAATACGTAGGAGTGACCGTTGAAAAATCTCATACAGTCAGAAAAAACTGCATGAGTTTAAAGCTGAAAGTTTTGGCCAGGAACAATCTCCTGGCTGAATCACAGCGGGGTAGCCAACCTCAAACCATCAGAACGCCTTCCTTAGCATTGTGTTATTCGGCTGTTATGTATGGTACAGTTTTACCCATGCCAAACAGGTGTACGTGGCTCTCAACTCACCTCCAGAATCATAACAGGCTATTTAAGATCCACTCCAGTCAAATGGCTCCATCGCCTCGCAGGAATAGCACAATAGCATAGATAAATGCCAGCGAACTCATCCATTACGTGGGCATTTACTACTCACGCATAAACCAAGGAAAATTTTCAAAGGAACTCTCAACTGAGAAAGACAGGTTACAATTGTGGAAAGCTAAGGCTTTCTTCACCACTGGTTGGGAAAAAAGTGTCTACAACTTCACCACCTGGCTACGACAAGGGATAGTTGATATGGAAGTCTCTGAATGGTTTGAGATCAGGAGAGGGCAGATCCAAGGATAATCCAGCAAAATGGGACTATGCTGATTTCGAAAACATCAAATGCGACTGCGGATAAGACAGTTCGACATCTGCTCCAGGGTCTACTGAGTCCTAACTCCTGCACGGAAGTTGACCGACATGTGGCCTCGGATAATGCACTGAAGTCGTCAAGTTTTGGTCCAATTCTAATTTGATGTTTGTTACCGTGTAATATGTATGCCCCTGACACGAAAATAAGTCGTTCTTTCTACTGCCATCCTCTCGATTCCTATTTAATTTTCTTTAAGTTCTTTCAAACCAAAGAGAAATTTTTCATATTTTGCGCAGAGAATCCTTAGGGTCAAATACAAGACAAGTTTATATTTCAGACTTATCCGGTTACGATCTGTGATCGTCAAAACTAATTTTTTTTTATCCACAAAAAATCAATTTTCATCACCGAAAACACGTTCATGGGCCTCCACCTTCCTCTACTTCAAGGCTTAGAAGTTGCCGACTACTTAATTGATCGTCATGTCATGCAATTCGTACGTTGGTCATTGTTGGTTAAAATAACCTACAACTTACCTGTCGATGAATATCCGGTGGCCTGTTCTAGGAAAAAACATGATAAACCGAAATTAGTTTCGCTAAGAAAGAAATTTTATCCAAGAAAAAGCATTATCGCATCCTAAAAAACATTTTCCGAAACTTTTTATTTATTCTCATGGTTTAGACTAGGTGCCTAGGTGTACGATACATGATTTCACCAGTATTTAGAAACCTAACAAGCATAATAACCATCCAAAGGCCAATCGGTTCTTTTTTCCTTAGAATTAGAACAAGACGATGTCGTTGTCGTTACAGGCTAGAGAGAATCATAGGAAAGAAATGGATGGAATTCTGCACTGCATTCTACTCGAGTGAAACCATGGAAAATCCTAAATCTGGATGGATGGACAGGGAATCGAACCAGTATTCTCCCAAACCTCAGGCTCGAGTGTTAACAGCTCAACCTGAAGTATCGTCATAATAGTTAATAATTCCGTGTGGTCGTAATGACCTGGTAACACGGCTTCTATTGGCTGCGCATTCCGCCCATATCGTTGCCGCCTTAATCTAACCCGGAAATCCTACCGGGTGCAGGAGAACTACAGTTTAACATTGAATCCAAACCACGGAAGCGCTCTGACGTACTTCACATTACACAACAAGCTTTGCTATAGATGGGGGTCGGATTAAGGGCCTATGAAAATCGCCGCCGTCACCTTTCGATCCCCAGTCAGACGCCTTAACCACTGTGCCACGAGACCGCTAAACCAGAGGTCTTGCTAAAACGGTTCTCCTGTACGACCCAACGTTCAGATATATAAACAAGATTGTTTCAACGTAGTCCCAAGCCAGTCACTATACCGACTAAACTACGTGGCCTAGGCTGAAAGTTGATTGTTGTGATACCAGTAGAAAAATAAGCGACCTTAAGAATCTTCAGAGAAACCTTTCTGATGTAATATCTTTGGGATAGGAAAGCGCATTTAATTACATTGCAACTGCTCTGTGGAGGTTATTAAAAGTTTTATGTACTTCCTGCAAACTCTGGTTGCATGTCGTCACGTGTTGCGGCCTCTGGCGCACGTGAATTCATGTTGGGGACACGGCTAGCCTTCCACTGATATCACGTGCCTTTCTCAAGACATACATCTGGCCATCACCCAGCCAGTGCCTAAAAGGTTCCACACAACACGCCCAACGGTTCCATTGACAGACACAAACCAGCTGAACTTAGCTTCGTAGGCTGTGTTTAACTTCGGCTGGTTAATTCAAACTCTCGTAGTTGTTGCTGCAGTTTAAGGGTTCGTCGAAAACGAGGTTGCCCCGCGAGGAAGTGGGCTCATATTCTGTTCCGGACATCCAGATTTTGATTTTTTTTTGTTGTTTTCCAAAATCACTCTAGCTAAAGGCTGAGATGTTTCCTTCTAAAGGCTCTGGCTGAATTATTTCCCGTTTATTACCCCAGTCCTTTCATGCCTCCATTTACCTCGAAGTTGACGAGTCGTAACTTACAAAACTGAAGCAAAGTGGGGGCATGATGATACTGAAACGACCAAAAAGCTGTTGTTTAAATTGATGTGAATTGGCCATTCCTACTTAAAACGAAAAAGAAACTGAAGTGAAGGAATGAATTGTCGTGCTGATGGTAGGAACAGAATTCCGAATTTGGTATAGCAAGCCAGATACTGTACAACTTGTTCCTGCATTTAATTTAATTAAATTGCAATGAAGCACACGCTCCGGTGGCAATTTCCCTAAACACCCATCTTCCCCCTTTCCTGCACCCACCTACATTTTCCCTCTACAAATTTTAACTTTAAATTCTTTCAACGTTTTTTGTAAATTATTTATAATTTCCCTTGGTAACTTATTCCAGTCCCTGACACCCTTACCTAAAAAAGAGAATCTTCCCACACCCTTGTGTCTGAAATCCAATGCCAGCTTGTCATCATTGTCATCTTCTCCTTTCCATGCACTACTTTTCATACCTACACCAATATCTTTCCACCAGTATACGCCTTGTACACTCCCATAACCCTCTGAGAAGATAACACTGCTTTTACAAGCGGCGTTAATTCTGATGTTTACGTGAGGTACGAATTTAACCGTAAGAAGATCAGTGTTCAATCTAATAATTAGAATATGATATAAATATATATATTTCACTTTTCAGCAGCTACTACCTAGCACATGCACGTGGTAGTAGCATGCAGACTTCTTACGTGCACACCTTTGGACAAATGCCGTTAGCTGTGGGGGTGTGGGAGATATGGCGGTTAATGGTGGTCGATATAGGGCTTTCTCATATTTCGACTGTAGACTTGTGTGTCCCTATACTTCTTTTTTCTGCCACAACTACATAGCGCAGACCATTGGTGTTTGCGTGTAGTATTAGCATCGAGTCTCCCATTGTGCACCGTGATGGTTACCTGTAGGTAGTTATCAGGGAGTTTGAGATATGGTGGTTGAAATTAGTCGACCTGGGGCACTTTCGCATTTCGACCTAATACGTGTGTGTCGCTAGATATCACTTTTTAGCCAAAAGTATTCAGCGCAGATCACTGGTGTTTGTGTGTGATAGTAGCATACATTTACCGATCGTGCACAATGATGGCCTAATGTTGGTAACTGTGGGCGTGTAGTAGATATTGTAACATGACGCGCTGTCGCCACGTTACAAGGTGCATTTTTATTATATATGTCATAATGTTAGAGTAATTTACATAAATCTTGGGCGACCACCTAAATAGATTTTTGTTGTAATTTTATAAAGTACGCAAGATTCCAAGTGAGGACTGTAATGAAATGGTGAACATACAGTGTATCTTGGTAAAGCGAATATTAAAGAATTATTGAGCTATGTAGGCTTGAAGCTAATCTGGTGTTCCCGAACCTTGGCGACAGGACGTCGCGGATTTGGGATTTGCCGGACCACACACTCTGGTCCCTGGGGATGGGTCACTCACCCGGCGGGAAAAGCCTGCCGCCCGACACCCGAATGGTCTCTCACCCCGGCGAACTTAGCCGAATATGTCCGACCTCTGTTAGAAACTCTGGCCAAATCACACATCGGGGATATCACGTGACATTAGGTGCCGACCTGAAGATCCAATCCAAATGAGCGTATAACTCAAAATCCTGGGAATTTCTGTTATATGTGAGCTTCGAGACTACAAAGGGGCGGAGCGAGAACTTTCCTCGCGAGAGAGAAGAGCGCCGAACTTCACTTCGATCTTCGAGTCCAAGCTATGCGAGTCTAGTCTGAGGTGGACTTGGAAAGTTGGCTTCTCTCGCCAACTGCCGTTGTACGATTTCTGGCTGCCAGCTTGCCTTGCTGGAGCAAGCTTATCACAGCAACACAGCCGGTAATGCGATGATGCGCATTGTCAGACCAGAGATGCCTGTAGCCGACTTGTGAGATAATCTCACATATCGTGGGTCCGCTACAGCCACCGCAGACATCAGACGCAGAACTACAATGGTAACTTATTACGACCAAGCCATCTGATTGTGCATTCCGTGAAACAGAGCCCTTAAGCGACTTTGAGAGGATAGATCCATATTCTCACTTTGTAATTGTAAAAACCCCTGAGCTAGCGGCATAATTTGCCAGAACTAGTTATTTTCGAATGATATATTGTTCATTCTGGCCCATGATTTTCCTTTTTAACTGTAAAGTCACAGTATTATGATACCTTTGTCTGAGGTCGTCATAACTTGTATTTTCATTGTTGCCAATTGTCATTATTTCTTGCATTTTGGATTCTGAGATTTATTTAAAAGTAAATATACAATTGTTTGCTTGCTCATGACGGCTAATTGTACCTCTGAGCGTTGCTTTTATGATTTTGCCAATTTGTGTTAATGTTAACGGTAAATTCGCTCAGACTTGTAATCGCCAGTGATAAGAAAATAAATGTCATATTGTGACAATTTTTCCTAAATTCCAACTAACGTCGAGATTCTTGCAAAATTAATAAATTTTCACTCCTTAATAAAAATTAAAATTAAAACCCACAATTATTAATCATAAAGGTATGAAAGATAATTGTAACGTAGTTTGCCCACCAAGGCACCCACTACAATATGGTGGTTGAAAGTGGTCTACGTAGAGGATTTTTCGTGTTCTACCAACGACGTGTGTGTCCCTATATTTCAACTAACAGCAAGAACTACCAAGAGCCGACCACGGAAGTTTGCATGTGGTAGTAGCTTGGAGTTTCTCACCATGCACTATGGTGACTGCATGTCGGTAGTTGTGGGGATGTAGTAGATATGTTGACATGATATAAAAATAGATATGCGTTCCTATATTTCACTCCACAATCAAAACTACCTTGCGGAGTCCACTGGTCATTGTGTATGGCAGGGGTGGCCAACCCAAATGATTTTGTGGGTCCGTTGGGATTGCATCATAACCATGCGGGCCACATATAATATTATATAACCCCATATTATATTTATATTAAGTCTCTTAAGAGTGAAACAAAGAACCTGTTATATTACATGTTCCAAGATGCGCGCGCATCATGAGCACGCTGAATATAATTTAATTATCCTGCAAACTCATAATTGTAAACTCATAAATAAAGCAGGCAATACCTGTCATATATTCGCAAGAATATTATTTTAAAATCAAAGTTAATTTTTTCTCATAATTTCGACAGCTAATTTTTGAATTTATGGATGCACAAATAATGTTTTTTTTTTCAATACATTGATTTTTACCCCTTTGGCCACTATAAAATAAATATATTTTGTAAAGGGTGATTAATCTTGCGGGCCGGAAAAATGTCCAAGGCGGGCTGTGGGTTGGCCACCCCTGGTGTATGGCATTAACCTCAACTCTCCCAAGGGATTGTGCATAAACTACGTGGGTCGGTCGAGGGGCGGGTGCGGGAAGAGGTTGGCTGGAAAGCTACGTTGGGTTACGTGAGGGGGAGGGGGGTTTTCGAGCCAGCCACGTAGCTTTTTTTTTCATATTATTTGTCGTAGTTAAAGTGAGATACAGGACACACAACAGCATCTAAATATTTATTTCCACTATTTAATTATCCTCGTATGTAATTTACGATAGTTTGACTAGAGAAAACAGTACATAATGTCTTCTGGAGTCAATAGGGAAAAAGACTACGTGGAAAAGGGGGGGGGGGTAGAGGCAAAAACCACGTTCTGTTACGTGGGGGGAGGGCGGGGGGTTCACAGGAGGCCAAAATGGAGCTACGTGGTTTTTGCAACCCCCCCTAACGTGCACCATGGTGGTGTCATGTTGGTCGCTATGGGGTGTGGGAGATATGATGGCTAAAATTTGTTGATGGAGGGCGTTTTCATATTTTGACTGATGACATGTGTGTCCCTATATTTCACTTTGCAGCCATAAATACTCTGCGCAGATCACTGGTGTTTGTGTGTGGTATTAGCCTTGAGTTTCCCTATCGTCCTGGTTACATGTCAGTAGATGCCAATCAAAATTCTTTACAAACACTAACGATGTCTTGGGCACCAGCTAGATTTATAGACGAAGGCACTGTATTTCTGTGGCCTGTACTTAGAAAATTAATAAAGCCATGCGCGGAATACTGGTTTGATTTGTGTAAATTGCTCAGGTCACATACAACCATGAAGTGGAAAATACAGTGCAGTCGAGTGTGGTAAAAAGAAAGTGAATCACTTTACCATTAAGCCTTAGTGTTATTTCATTTGAATATATGCTTTTGCTGACAATATCATTCCAGTCGGCTTTGATTGTTCTATCCGTTGGTCCATGCTGTTGCGGCTTCATGATGGTATCTTGCGGCTACCTTGAGGTTAGATGCACCGCACCGCGAAGCGGGAAAGAATGTTCAATTACCAGGTTTTATACCAAATACCTTGGTTGAATTTCACACCTCTCTGCATTGTTTGTAGTGTGAAGCAAGCCACACAGTTGTCTTCCGTCATATGGGGTCGTTAAACCTCGCCCCACTGATTATGTTAGGAGAGGCTTTTAGCAACAAAATCTGTGTGACTCGTATCAAACTTGCTAGCATATTTATTGATTCTTATTAATTCCATCTATTCAAATAGTGAGAAGTGAAACTTCTAATGATTTCTGTTTCATTCTTTTTATTTTACGTGTATTTTTAGCCGCGCAAACTGCAAAATCTGACATTTACATAATATTTTCCTAAATTGTAACATTCTGGAACTAATTTTTGAAGTGTACGTTTGATCTGAAATGGAGAGGAAAGAAATTCATGCCATCATTCAACGTTTTGTATAACAAACTGCTGTAACCAAAAGAGGTTGGTGTAGGTTATGCCAGCCCTAAGGGACCGTGCACAAACTACGTGGCTCAGTACAGGGGGGGGGGGGGGTTGGCTGGAAGGCTACGCTGGGCTACGTGGGGGGAGGGGGGTCGAGCCAGGCCACGTAGCTTTCCTTTCATAACATTTTTCACAGTCAAAATGAGGAACTGAACTCACAACAGCATGTGAATATTTATTTCAATCAGTTAACTATCTCCGTATGTAATTAACAATAGTCTGACAAGAGAAAACAGTACAAAATGTCTTCTGGAATCAAAAGGGAATAAAGTTACGTGCTACGTGGGGGAAGGGGGGGTTCACAGGAGGCCAAAATGGAGCTATGTGGTTTATGCACGCTCCCTAAGGACAGTAAAATAGTTTGATTCTGAATTTATACTAGCAGAACCGGCTCTAAAGATCATCCCTGTGCGGTGAGGCAAATGGAAAAAGTCACTTAGGAAAATTGGGACAGGTTATTTTGGCAGTTGGTCAAAAGGTAGTTGAAATACTGCGGATAATCTATTATCTTTGAAGCCAAGCAAGCAGATTTTGTTGAACGATTTGTACCTAAGAATGAAACCTCGGAGCAAGCTGTTCCTGCAGAATTAAAGAAGCACTCTTTGTAGTGAAAGAGCGTCAGTTTTTATCCTTCAAAGGCTTCCTCACAGTTCTGCAAGGAATGTAACGGTGTCTTCTTGGTTTTTTTAATGTTTTTACTGCTTTTCCAGTACCTGAAAAGTGATGAAATCATCACAGCAGTCTATCTAAGTAACTGTGAGCCGGTATCACGGAAACGTAGGAGAGGGTTATTATTTAATGAATGGTGTTTTTCATCAGGAAAGTGTTTCCATTGAAAGGTCTCTCATTGTGGCAGCGATTCATTATCGGGGGTTTTAATAGGAATCGCAACTCACCTATCCAATCATTTCAGTTCAGAGAATGACGTCGTATGTGCTGTCGCATAATATTTCTACACCCTAGAGATATCCTTATACGTGAACGGCATAAAAGCTTCGGAACACCGTTGGAGGAATGGTGTAAGTTAGAGGGAACTGTATAGTAAAGTAGAGCACAACTTTCCTTTTAAGTGTTTTCTTGTCAGGCCCCGAACTTACAGGACAACTCTCATAACATGCTCCGCTGTGCTCGAGCAATTCACATGAAACGTTACACCAGAATGAGAACTACGTAACGCTTCGCAAAGTGTCCAGATCACACTGACTTTTATAAAATTAAGTTCTAAGGTCCTTGCGTTTAAAGCGTTTCACTAGGAATAAAATTTTATTTGAAGCCACTACACACGTGCGTAATTGTGAAATGGATGAGATGACGTCTGGATTTTCTTCACATTATTACGAGCGGGATCTGTAGCGGAAGTATCCAGTTGTTTTGAAGCAAAGAATTTCCTATCTGAGGGTACCATGGTAGGCGTAAGTGGAACACCTCAACGTTTGGCTATTGTGCACTGTTTCCTACTTTTTTTCTTAAAGCAGTGGGCTCACTATAGCAATTGCTAAACATCTGTTATACAACATGGAGAAGATGACGCAGACGTTTCAGAAGCCATCGTATTTCTTAAAAATACTTTGCTAACATACCCTTCACTCAAAATCTACTACTTCATTGCACTTTTAGGCTTACAGCGAAAAAAAACCTTCTTTGTAGGCTACTTATCAGTTTCTAGTGGCTCCTATGGCAATGAAGTATCGAACTCAACAGTTAAATTTCTTGCTATGATCTAACGTTACAGTTTATTGAGCAGTCTGAAGTGGTTAAGGTATTGTCTACGGATCTCCTGGCTTCCCGTTCGAATCAAGGCCTCGTTCGGAATATTTAATGGTTCTCAATCGTACTTACACATCTGGCCGAGAATTGAATTTTTCACATGAAATGTGATAGAAGTACGTTCCGTTGTTCGGATTCGATGTACAAATGCTAGTTCTGTGTCTCTACTAAGATTGCCTTGTTAGGTCAAATCAAGAAAGGAGTGAAATGCCCAATGAATCAATACTCTATTGACCATCGGCTGAATATTCCTTCGGCGTCTCTCGTCCAGCAATACCATATCAATTCACTACCGCATGCCTTCTGTATACGAAAATTTCCTTACGACAAATTAAATCCATACCTTCAGGGCTGGGAATAAGATAATGGCGATAACGAATAAAAGACGCTGCCACATTTATGACTTCGATAGATTTTCTTCAGCTTCTCGTCATAAGATGAGACTAAGCGTGGTGGAAGAGCGGTAACGGTCTGCCCTCACAATCGGGAGGACGCGGGTTCGAATCCTCGTTCGGCCATCCAGGTTTCGATTTTCCTTGGTTTTCCACAAATTATTCCAGGCGAATTGCTGGATGGTTCCTTCCTTCAGTAGACAATGGCCAAATTCCTTCCCGTTTCTATAATCCCCATTCCTTTTTCCGCCTCTAATGACCTTGTTGTCTGTCGATGAAGCGTAAAGCAATAAGAAAAACAAAACGAAATAAGCTCCTCAGTCATAACACATGTATATGTTATTGTTTCTAGGGAATGCAGGAATATCGTTAAATAACACTGTAACTTTTAAATGGATTGTTGTATTGCTTGGAAACTCAGTGTATAAGAACGTGTAAATCAGGTAGTAAAAATCATTTTAGTTTCCCGTCTGAGATGTAACATATGTGTCCTGGCTGGAAGATGCAGCGCCTGACATTTATTAAAGGGATGCTGACCGATAAAATATTGACGGTCAGTTTCGACGACTGATGTGTCGTAAATGAGAAAGCTGTTTTCCGTCGCCAACCGGAAACACTGGGTAGTGTGACCTATAAAACAGCTGTCCACAAAATCGGGTGGAAGTGTTCCTCTAAATGTCATTTAAGTTAGGAATGCAGGCCGTGGCACGTTCCGGTGTGTATTTGATTATAATATTCCACCAGTTTTTCAATCTTCTGATGAAACTATCGCATTTTCCCAAATATCTAATTCATAATAGGGAGAAAAGCGGCGAGTGCTTTTGGTCTTTCGTGCGAAGCCTTGCCTCAGTGGTGACGAAATGACATCAAACAGGGCCTCCGAGACAGAGAATACCAACGGAAGAACATGTCTGTGTAAGTGAATGGAAGACCTTGATCAGGCAAGGGAAATGTGTTCAGCAACAGGGAAAAGCCAAATATTTTCGATGTCCGGTTGATTTAGTGATTAATCTTCCTGGCTGAAAGATGTAATAGGAATCTCCCCGGTTTGCCATCATCTCAACAAGGCGCCATTTGACGGATATAACCAATACTCATTTAACTACGAGTAGTGCTATGATATGCATTACCACACGCAGTTAATATCATCGACGCTCTATTAAGTACACTAAAGATAAAAAAAAATTCAGATCAAACTGTCGAGTTAATTTACTTTTGCACTAATAGAAAGTTATTCAAGTAAATATGAACTTATATCTTTCATATTTCATTAAATTCTCCCTCAGCTTATTTAATTACGAACCCCTTGTGCAAAAATTTATAATTAATAGTCGATTAATTATTTATTATTTATCTGTCCAAACATTCGCCCATCACATACCACAGCCATACATGGAAAAGTTGATTGCTAAGCACAAAGTATTCCTACGTGTTTTCTCCCACGCGTACCATTGTTGAAGTTTTACGATGATGAAGCGTTCAAATGTCTCGTGGTATCTTGCGGATAATAACCCTTCTCTTCGGTTATAGCCATTCGTTTTCTGTATGGAATGTTACCTGCAAGCAGTAGACGGATCGTTGAGTCGCAGGTAATTTCGTTAATGAAAACTAAGGCCTCTTTCATGTGGCAATATCCGTTTTGTTTCCTTTGGTCATTATTCTGCCGACTGATTTCACGAGCTCTTCCAAGCTTCTGTTCTGCGTTGGTATGTACGAGTTTTTCTCCACACACTAGCTACATCCAACATTCTCATTTATCTGCTTGACGAATTTTTTTACTTACTCAATAGTTTTCTTCACATGTGTCCTTTATTCGATATTCAAGAAAATATTCAAAACCTAGCGGTCCATCTTAACTCTCGTTGTTATGTTTTCGTAGCCAAAGTGGTGAAAACAGAACCATTATAATTGCAACATGTCCATCCGTACGTCACAAACTTTGCATTGATTGTGATGAATTTTCACAGTAAGACGTATTTTATTGGTCGCAAAACAGATCAGGAGACAAATAATCAATTTTTAAAGCTATCTCTCCACATACGTAACACACGGATGAAAATAATTTTTTTAGTTCACTCCATCAGGCAGGTATACAGAAAAGCGTTCAAAGTTGTTTTGGTACATTTTAATTTGTTCGTGTATTTCTCGAAATATGAGCTCGCAAAATCGTTACAATGTGTCCCCTTCTAATTTTCCAAACATATACCGAAAAATATTAAATTTTCTAGATGAAGACACTTGATGAGGACTTGAAATGAAAATTGATTTGAAAAAGATTCATTGAAATGGCCTTTGCATAATTCTGTTACCAATATACAGTCTTGTAATTCCATCGCTTTCCGTCATTTGAGTTGTATCTTTAAAGGAAGACGCTATTTACTAACCATAAAATAGGTTTACAGAAAAATATCGAAAAGAGATTTTTTTAGGCGTGCCACAGTACCCTGTCCCAAAAGGTTTTTATTATTATTATTATTATTTCTGTCGGGTATGGTATTAATTAACAGGTTTTCAGAAATGCAGTTAACGTTGTTTTGGAAAATTTCATATTTAGTTATATATTACGTGAGATATGAGTTCCCAGACTCATCAATAATGTGTCCCTCTCCACTACTTTAATTTTCTAATCATATGATTGAAATATCTGAAGCATTCTGGATGATTTCACTTTAAAGGACCCTCATCAAAACTTGAGTGATACATGTTGACAAGGTTTTTTAGGTTTTCAGGTTATTGTATTCCAAAAAAATCTTAATTATGCGGTCTTTAACCTCTCAACATGATTCTTTTCATGTCCCTCTTTATCATTCTGACCTTTTTTTGTTGAAACTTATGTCTCCAAGCTATATCAGCATGTAGGGTGGATGCAAGAATTAGAAAATTTTCCCACTTGGGGGAAAAGTTGACTCACCAATCATATCATTTCGCATGCTCCGGTGCATTTTTAGTAGGCCCTATTTATTTTTTCATACTTAAGTTTCTAATTTTAGCTGGTTTTTGAATGATACGACCTAATAAAGGCACGTACTAAATTGCTAGATATAGTTCACTGGCATTTGGTTCAATTTCACTCATGTTTCTTCGAAATAATTTGTAACTAGGTTTCTTAAGGGTTATTTTTAAAAAATATGAATGAAGCATCGTTGGTACTGAATAATTTAAATACTTATTCTCATTCTCACGAATGCCTTGTCCGTGTCTGAGCATAGACGGTTACCAAGTGGGACTTTTATCCATCCACGGGGATCTCCGAGATGATGAACCCGTTGCCTTCGTCAGGGTGACAGTGTTGATAGTGTGGATCACTGATAGTGGGTGTGTCAGTGTGGAGTGTTGAGAGACACCGAGCAGCCCGCCAGGCTTAACGTCCCCATGTGGTGGATGATTCTCCATCAACTGTGTCGTATCCCCTCTCCCCATACGCACTGCGGAGAGGTTTGGGATTTATCTCAGGAGTTGGTGCAGAATCTGGTGATTAGGAACTGCGAACCACCAACGTTCCTACCCTGCCGGCCAAGTCCATCATCAGGACTGGAACCAGCTAAACCCCGTGTCAGGCGCCTGGCACCATCGCGGTGCGACAACAAATTGAATCCAAGGGTTGGCAAATCAGAATTAGTGAATCATAAAATGAAATTGTGACGAAATGCCGAAAATTACATAATCCTTAAGACAGTGTGATCCTCAAATGAAAGGCCTAGATAATTGTTTTAAAGAAAACAAAATGTAGAAATAGGAAGCCGCTGCATGTGTGTGTGAATATGATCAGAAGTCAAGATAATAAGAATTGTGTTGATCACCAAAGATAATTGTAAATGCAGCAAGGTGTAGATGGGAATAGTTATCTTAGTAAATTACTAGAATTGCCTTGTCTCTACATATTCGATATGCAAAACATAGGACAGTTAAAGTCCGAAAGCAGTGCAACCTGTTTATTTATATATCATTTGTTTCTGGAGATGATACTATTAAGCTGCTTTCCCACGGCGCGTCTCTCGGCGCGTGGCAGTGGACGCCTTTCATCTTTGCCGCATATGCTAGCAAGGACTGCGCACCTCGACCCACCGCCAGGCGGTAAAAGATGAAAGGCGCGTACTGCCCATGACGCGCCGTGGGAACGCGCCCTAACGGTGTCTTCCCTCGGCCCAGGTATTCGCCGGCCGCGCAGGTCTAGCTATCAAAAGCGGGCCGTGTGAAGGGAGCCGCCTCTCCTGCCACGGATGGCGCGCCTATATCACTCGTGCAGTCGGTAAACATCAAACGCCCGGGTAGGTCGAGAGGTGACTGAGAGGAGGTGAGGAATCACCTGTAGCACGTTCTGATCCGTACGATTCGGCTGATCTGGCACGGCCTACGAAACTATGGTCCATGGGAAGCCACCATAACATATCCATAGTCGTCTGCAGACGTGTTTGCGTAAACATAGTCAGCGGTCAGCTCATAGGCATGGGTGAGAGGAGGGGGTGATAGGACGAGGTGCGCAGTAAGCGACCTTGAACCGTCAATTCGGAATTAAATGACTACCGAATTTTTTATGCTTGAAAACTACCTACGGAAGTTCTCGTTTTACCACCTTCTCGACGCTCTAAATAGCTTTACGGCAAAACTGTTTTCATTTTACGTTCAAAATTTGATCAAAAAATAAGATTTCGAGGCGAAACTTCCTTTTTTTGTTTGCTTTTGTTTTATACATGCAGTGCTTCATTTAGGAGTGAAACAGAAATATTTGACGAAAGATCGTCGAATGATCATAGACATTACACAACAAACAGTAGAATTTCCAGCCGATCAACAATCTAACAGTGGTTTCATGTGAAGATCATATGAACCGAATGTTAAATGTCTGTGTGGTTTATTGAAGTTACGCGATCCGGAGAAACGAAGATGAATCAGGAATTACTGCTATATTTCAACTATCATAAACGACTATTTGGTTTTTAGAATTTGAATTAAATAATAAATGACTTATTTGAACCTGTCGCTCATCCTCGAATCTCTTTCTTCTACTTCTGAACGCCTTGCTCATCTTCCAGAGCAGGCGATTACGATGGGTGTGCTTATCGCTACCTGGAAACGTTTGGGAATATGAATTAGAGATATGTCTGTTGCTATCCCTAGTGCGCCATTGTTCGAAAGTGTGGATGACTGTGCGTGTTCAACGTGTTGATTATGAAAAATAAAATTGTAGTTTAAAAAACTAAAAATAGTAATGTGAACTAAAAGGTTAAAATTAATCTTTAAATATAAAGATTTTGTTAAACAGTGATGGGACGTCCCACAATACAGGATAAATTATTTTTTTGAATAAGCTTAAAGAATAAAATCACTGATTACAAAATTAACTTTAATGTAAAAAAGCATGGGGTGCTATATAAGTTGTTTTATATTTTTTGTCGTTCGCTGTTTGTAAAGGTAGAGTCATTGTCAAAAGTTGTGTAGAGAACACCCCACGCTTTTTTTTACATTAAAGTTAATTTTGTAATCAGTGACTTTATTCTTTAAGCTTATTCAAAAAAATTAATTTATCCTGTATTGTGGGACGTCCCATCACTGTTAAACAAAATCTTTATATTTAAAGATTATTTTTAACCTTTTAGTTCACATTACTACGAAAGCGTGTTTTTAGTTTTTTAAACTACGATTTTATTTTTAACTTTTTAGTTCAGATAGTTTCAAAAGTATGTTTCCTACTGTTGGCTTTTCTTCGCCAATCTCTCTTTATCTTTGTGTTGTAGTTTCATTTTTAATTATTACTTCCACGAGTTAAATACAATTAAATGGCAGCTCAGCCAGAGGTCCAATAGCAGGGTAAATGTGGAAGACTACTCTTCTATAATAGTACGAAGTAATGTTTCGAATACTCACTATTCAACATCACGTTAAGTGACTGCAGACAGAGAAACCTTTCTGGATAGGAGACAGTGGAAGACGATCGTCGTCGGCAACCACGGCTCGTAAATCACACCCGGGAAACTGGAGATGGTCAAAGTAACGAGAATAGCAGGACGTCGCTAAGAGACTGCTGTATTGTCAACGGTTCTTAAAACGTGTGCATATTTTTTCTGTTTTTACTGTCAAAGTAATGATAATATCAAGATATAGCTATGAAATTATTGTATTGTAATCAGTTATCAATACATCAGCAAAATTTCAAACAATTCGGACATCTGGAATTGTGTTAAAATTAAATTGCAAAATTTCACGAAATTCAACCATTTTTCTTTTGTTACTGTCAAAGTAATGAGAATAGCAGGATATGGCTATAAAATTCTTGTATTGTCACCGGTTCTTAATATGTGTGCCAAATTTCAACCAGCTCGGACATCTGGAAGTGGGTCAAAATGGAGTTGTAAAATTCCGTTACATTCATACATACATACAAGTCAAGCTAATATAAAGCGTGTAAAAAGGGAGAAGGTAAAACCCGGTGACGGCCCACTGAGACCTACTCTTCCGAAAGACTACCAGGCTTAATGTCCCCATCCGACGGATGAAACACCATCAACACTGTCACATGCCACCCCTCTATACGCACTGCGGAGTGGTTTGGGATTTAACCCAACACGTTGGTGCACAATCTGGTGTTTTTTTTTTTTTTTACTTGGGCTTTACGCCTCGTCGACAGCGAGGTCATTAGAGACAGGATGGGAATGGGGCAGGGAACGGGAAGGAATTCGGCCATGGCCTTTTGAAAGAATCATCCCGGCATTCGCCTGGAGTGATTTGGGGAAACCATGGAAAACCCAAATCATGATGCCCGGACGGGGATTCGAACCCGTGCCTTCCCGAATGCGAAGCCAGAACGTTAACCGTTCATCCATCACGCTCGGTAATCTGATGATTACAAACTGTGCATCCTCATCTCTCCTTACCTGTCAGCGAAAATTTCTTCTAGTGATGCAACTGACCTCCGCTTCTGCGGAAGTTCTGCACGTTTTCTCACATCCGTTTCAGCTTCCACAACTTTTATAACAGAAATTTAATCGGAAGTTTACAAGCAGTGTTTGAATCCATGATAAATATGAATGAAGACCAACAAGTATTGACCATAACTGAAGATAGTGACAATCTGATTTTGGAATTACAGTTACACCTGCGAGAGTACAAAAAGATAAGCTATTACCTAAACGTGAGGAGACCTTTATGAAGTGGAAAACAAATACACTCAAATACCATCACCTTTTGCCAACAGTGCATCAATTTTTATCAGCCCCCTCCCCTTTTTCTGCATCGTAACCAGTATACAATTATTTAGTGGAACTGGTCTAATATATGAAAAACACTGAAATAGTTTGCAAGCTGTAAAAGGGGCCAAACTACTTTTCATAAAATATTAGCTTTGCCCGGCATGTGTTTCAGTGCCTATTTTTCTTTCAAAGTGAGTACACATATGGAAAGCTGTCAACATGTACAATATAAATGAAAGACAATAATTTTTTGTGCAACAATTTCTAAAAAGTTTATTCTAATGCTTTGGGACTTACAATATTTTGCAAAAGCAGGGTACCCTGCATTGCGGATATGAAAGTTCGGATGTTTTATACCTTTGATGGAATTGTAATAAACATTCTCTATAACCATACACTTAGAAAGATTTCTCTACCGTTTTGGAGATATATGCAAAAGCTGCACGTGTAAATCTGTGTTGAGAGGCGTGAAGGGGAAGAACGGGTGCAGTTTCGTGAACTAAATGTAAATATAATTTTTCACTTATTTTAAAGAATATATGTGACATCGGATAAAAACTTTAGACTTGTGTGTCACCACAAAACTCTAAAATAATTTTTAAATTTCAAGTTAGAACTTCTTGGTCAGCAATTGTTCAATGACGTTGAACAGGAAATTTTATGGTCTCTTAGATTATCATTATCAACTATGGTTGACTTCCCTGCCGTTTTCGATATATTCGCAAAACATTTATCGGTTTCAGTTGTAATTGCTTAAGTAGGGTGGTGGGTTTTTGTAAACCGACTGTAGACAATATTTTTCTCTTTTCTTAACTTTATCCATAACAAAATGGATTAGTGAAAGTCTGCAACTGTTTCAAATTGAGGGTAAAAAAATGAAAATCTGCGACACAGTTACTTTGTGTCGCAGATTTTCATTTGTTTACCCTCAATTTTTCTCTTTGTTTTAAAGCATACATGTGTAAAGTTCCATCGAAATCGGAAAACTTAGAGCTACTTAATTTTTAATATAAATTTAATAACAAACAATCGTTCTTAAAAATTGTACTTTGTCTTTATAGTATTTATACTCCCGCTTCCGTTTCTAGCTAAGATTTACTTTTGACATCTGATTCTGTTACTGCTTCTGTTATGACACTTCCGTTGTCTCACAAATTTCTTCCAGTACACGATCCAGCTAATCCCGCGACATAACGGTGCCATAGTCAACTACGGGGCTAGCACGAATCTCTCACAAGTTTTAATTGTAACGTGTGTTATCAAGCAGACACTTTTAATACATAGTTGGACTGTATGAAATAGTGTGCCGACTGCCGACAGCCTTTGCCGGGTATGTGGTATAGGAGTGTGTGTGTGTGTGTGTGTGTGTGTGTGTGTGTGTGTGAATGTCGCCCACACATATGCGCAAAAGGAGATGTGACACTGACTTGCCTGCTCACTAAAGTGTTACTTACGTCACTATAATAATGTAGCATTATGTTGTTACGAATCACAGCATGCACAATGACACATCAATCTTCATCACGTCTTTCGCGTAAAAGTTCAGAGAGGGTAATTGGATGTTCTGAATCCATATATGGCGCCCGTCACGGACAATCCAGATGGAAAAATATGACAAGTTTCTTCGTATCTTCATATTCGATGAGTAATAACTTTACCCATATTCATATGCTGCTGGTAAAATTTTCAGCAATAAAATTAGACTCTCATCTAGTCCGAGAACTAAAAATGAAGGGTAGAGTCAAGAATTAAGCATTTTCATGCAGAAAATTTATAAAAATTTATAATAATGTCTACGTAAATAAGGGATCTTAACAGAAATGACATTTGCAGTTTCTGTGTAAATCTTCTGATTGTTTTCACCTGCAATTCACATTCACTGCGAAACATTATTTTTGTATTATGTAGGCACAACTTCAGTTTTAGTGAGAACTATTAAGGTTCAGTATTCAAGGTAAAAACGTCAGGAAATTAGTACTTATTTAAAGACAAGCTGCTTCTCGGAGTCGAAATGTTAAACGAGATACCTACCAATAGCATTATATTATTTGGAATTAGAAAGAAATTAATCGAAATTAGAACCTACGTATATTCAGCTCTGGCGCACTCCGTGATTTTGATTCCACGTTAAATTGTAGGTTAGGATTACCCAGTTAGGATTAGATGGCTATGACAGGGGAGGATTGAGCAGCCGGTAAGAAACTCAGGCACTATATCCTGTTCACTCCAGGGTGGCGGCTCAAGGTCATATTCCCCTGGCCCCAGCTCCTCACCTCACCACACCCTCCCTTCCCACCTATCAGAGCCAACCGCCGTGTCCAGGTGAGCGTGTAGTAAATTTCCACTCTCGGATGCAGGGGTAAGAGCAGTGGATTGGGGATAGAGCAGACTGACCTTTAGCCGCCTCTGTTAACTGAACACACTATAGGTAATTAATACAAGGTGTAAACATCATTACTTAGTTACGGTCATACTAAAAAGCTGTTAGCTCCTACCAACAGAGAAAAAGTCTGATTCTGCCGTAGATTCTGCTGACGCTTTTAAATGGTAACCGATTGTGCACTTTAAATTGTGACTGCAAACTATCATCATCAATCCGTTAACTCATGTGGAAGTAGTGACATCACAAAAAAAAAGGCTGCAAATAATCTTAAAATACAACTTCCAGAATATCAAATGTTCAAAATGCTGACAATTATCTTCAAATAACTTTGAAAATTGTAGTTTAAACTCTTACGGGTGGAATAAAATATTTTTTTTTGATCGATGGAACATAAGTATGAGTGATATGTTTCTGTTGTTATGGTTAGTATTCATGATTCCAATTTGACAGAGTAACCTGCAGTAAAGCAAACTTATGCAAGTTACCAGGTTCTCTTCAATAAACACATGGGTCTGGAAATTTTCTGCTTTGTATGTGTTGAGCATCAACAGAGTTATATCTAGAAGTGCTCCTGTAGAGGCTCTATCAATCTCCCTTATCCTTCAGGTTAAGGGATTCTTGTCAGAAGTTCTTGGAATTGCCTTCCTTTATTGCTGTTTCCGTGTGTTTTTTTTACTTTTATTTTTTTCATTTCTGTTGACCCTTTTTTCTTTCTTTCTTTCTTTTTTTTTTTTTTTTTTTAAAAAAAAAAACTGCACCTACTGTCGTTTTCCTACCTCATGTTTCATGACTGGTCAAGAGGTTTTCTTCCGCTGAACTTTGCGTCGATATAATATAATCCATCAAACTATTAGCATCAAAGATTTACACTTTTTGTGATCATAATGCAGTTTCTTAAACGTAATTATCTCAACATAATGAATCACGATCAGAAAATTACAGTGATAAGAATAAAAATCTTCACTGTTGTGCACAGTATGGCCGATTGCAGCAATTCAGGTTGATTTGAAAGTTATAGATACGAATTTCTGTTCGCTGCTATATTTGGTAACTATTCATTAAAAATTGTTTCATTATGCTCAAGTAACTGTATAATTTCCTCAGCGCTTGGTCGTGAAATTGCAGTAGGTTTCAGATTCAGAAATTTCGTTTGACGAAAATTCCGCCGAATACATCAGTCTCGGAGAACTATTTACGTTTTCGAAAAATGTTTGAAGAGCATTAGAAATTTATGTTCCGCTGCTTATTAGCATTGAAGCTAAATAAAAAAATTTCCTAAGAATTTTCGCAAATGAGAACGATGTCAACTTTTTCTTTCTTACTTCAGTACTATTTGATATAACCATGCCTCTTGAGAACGTATCAGCATCTGGAAAATGATGTATGTTACGTATTTTGTTGAAAAAAATAGCTATTTTTTAAGGTTTTGACCAATCGTAAGATCTTGAATGATTTCTTGACTGGTGAATTATATCATTTTATTGCGTAATTCGTATTGTTTTATCAATATTACTAAAACTATTGAAATATTTAAATTATAATTTAATTTTAGCTCTTAATTGTAGTGAGCAGATAGGAAAGGTAATAGCAATGATTTACTTACAAATTCCGTTCTATTTTGTATAAACGGATACCCACTTTTAACGCATTATCTACAGTAACTTAAATTTATCTACGTCCTGAAGGTTGGTTGGATCCTCTCGAAGGAAGGCCATTGTGTCAGAGGTAGGACGGTCAGTTCCTTTCCTCTGGGACCTACAGTTTAACGTGGAATGCAAACTACGTAGCGTCCTGACTTATTTACGTACAATGTTATCGAGAAGTAATATTTGTCTGTCATGATTTGAATGAGTAATCTGTTAGTATATGATATAAACTTGGCCTGTAAGAAGATTTTTTCTTACATTAATTGAAGACACTTACTGTGCCCCATATAAATGGATATCTTGAACTGAATCCAATTGGTGAACAGCTCATCGCTCTGCTTCACTTTTTGCTAGCTGTGGACCATGGCTTTGGATTTTAATATCACAGATGGAAATAAAAAATTAATTCACTTTTTAAAAAGGGAATTGTTGGCTCCAGTGTCTCGTTTCGGTTCGCGTTAGTTAAAAAAAATAAAAAAATACACCTACCCTACATATCCGTATGGCTTTCCATAGGGATGAGGCCATAGTAGAACAGCATAGGTCATCATTGTTAAACTAGCATCTCCCGGCATCTTTTCCTGCATGAACCTCGTATTTCTATATCAATACGACAATTCTGTTGAGTGTACCCACATAAGATACAAAGAATATAGATTTTATTTAACATTGCCTTTTTAATGGTTTGCTTTAATGAGTGCCATGTTTCTAGATGATCAAAGATACATAATCAACAATGATATTAATTCAGAGTGTAATGTTTATGTTTGATGTAGTGTGATCTTTGGCGCTCATCTCTTGATGTTACGAAAGAATTTTTTTTTTTAATGGCATTCGGTTACTGGGCCATACAGCCAGCTCAATGTGATTTTTTGCTATCAAGTATTGACACAAGAACACTACAACACGGATAAGACATTCACAGATACAACACTAAACACCCATGCCCTCGGCCGGACTCGAACCGGCGAACTTCGGTACGTGGAGCTAGTACTCTAGCCCCTACGCTACCTAGGCCGGCATTTACGAAAGAATGTTAATCTTTGATACAGTGTGATATTTGGCGCCTATCTGTCCGTTGCTTCATCCACCGTTAACGTAGAGTCATAATTAATATCGCAGTTTTTAAGTTAAACCTTAAAATTCCAAATTATGAAAACCTCGTCCAAATCGACTCAGTAGTTTTTGTGTGATGTGTGAACAAATAAATTCCACGAAACAGCCGCTTACATATTTAAATAAGGAGTGAAACGATTCCTTATAAAAGGAAATGTGAACAATTTACCAATTTGTGAAACATTTAAAAGTAAGCTTTATAAGAGACTTTAGTCACACATACCATAGATACCAGGTAGTCAACGTACATTAACAAAATTAAGAATACTTGAAGGGTCTCACTCTTCTAGTAAATAATAACCCGATGCAGAACTTTTCTTTGTGCATTGTGTATTTGTGGAGATATTTATTTCCTTGCCCCGCAGTCTGTTTACACGTTTCTCTGTGTTGGTCTGTCGTTATGCATTTCGTCACATGGCTGCTAACTTTAAAGCAGCTTCAGGCAAATGTGTGTCCTTGTGCAGTCTGCAGGCCATATGGCGTCTACTCTCAAAGCAGACAACCATATGCGCACGCTCCACATGCGACAGAGCAACAGGCGCCTTCAGAATACCACAAGACAGATATGAGAGCCAACCCCGACTGCAAGCGGTGGTGAAAACACATTTCAAAACTCTTCTACTAATTCTTAAGTCAATTAAATTACTGCCTCTTTCATCAGTGTAACGAATGTAATATGTTATACAGTATTTCAACACCGACAATCCAGATCTAATGGTCTAATAGGTGAGAGATTAACGCTGGATCCAAGCCCTCTAGATCCCCCGGTCCCCCGCTTTACGCCTTGTCAATGTCGAGGTAATCAGAGGCGGGAATGAACTGGGGACAAGAACTGGGAAGGAACTCGCGTATTGCCTTTTGAAGTAACCATCCCGACATTCGCCTATAGTGATTTGAGGAAACCATCGAAAACCCAAAATTTGATGGTCGGATGGAGATTCGAAGCCACGTCCTCCCGAATACGAAGCCAGAGCGTTACCGTTCGCCCACCACGTTCGGTGTCAAGATTTTGTTTGTAAATTATTCCTGGAAATCACTCAAATCGACTGGCAGTGTGATTTCGATCATTGTCCGATATCCTCTCATGGCACAAATTACGACTGCAAAAATAATCATCATGTGTAAACTAAGATAACGATTCTTCCTTTTTCTCTTCTTGCTGTCATCAATTTCTCGAATGGTTTGCTGTAGTCCAGCATCTCTTCCAATCCTGATCAGATGTTTTCATTGGAAAAATACCCATTAAAATCTTTGACTTCCATTATCTACTTCTTCAACTACACTTCTCACTAAGACTGTTCTCTTCACAAGTGGAAAATCCTGCAACTCATGTTATGTGACCCACAATCCTCTCCCTTCGCTACGAAAAGATTTATTTCTAACCTGCATTCAACTTTCTCCATCTCTATAACATATTAATGTCATGCCTGATTTTTCACTTAATTTTCATTTTATCTTCAGCAGAAAAATATTTCTAATGCTTCAATTTGTCCCATAAAGTTTAATGATTCGAACATACAGATGTAAACATTATTTCTATGCAATTATGTTTTAGTCCTAAGACCGTCACTCCTTTTTCCTTCATTCAGAATGGTGATGTAGGAAAGATTAAGTATAAATTATTTCTGTTTGAAGAGTTAAGGTTCTTCTGCCCCTAGATTTGCTAGAAACTGTTTCGTTTATAATCACTACTATGTATGTGAGTCTGTGTGTGTTTTTTTAGACAGATATTGGTGAACGTGTGTGTGGAAGTAAAATTTCAAAATTCGCTGGAGAGTTTTACAATCTCTGTTTCCTTGTCAAAGATTCGTGTCTACTTTCTGATGAAACAAATAATTTTTAGTGACATTTAAATAGATTTCATGAGACATTAATGTCGTGGAGATGAGCGACGATTTTTAAACAAACTTACCATTAGGCTTAGCTTTAACTTCCACTTTTTCTTTAAAAAATTAACTTGTTATAATGGTAATTGATTTCAGCGAATTGTGATTTATTTCTAAATTTTACATTAGATATAATTTACTGACATCGTTGGAAAATTGTGTTGGATACAATAAATACGACTTTAATAATATATCCACTATAACACTCCTGATACACGCTTGAAAATTAAATTGTCACTAAATAATTATATTAAAAATGGAAGTGAATCTATTCGAAGATCATGAAGACTAGTATAACACATACTTCAAACGAATTTAGTAAAAAAAAAGTAGAATCAGTAAAATAACGTAGTGTGGTGAAACTAATTGCATTAAAGTGTGCTCAAGAGACTTCCCATCAACACTGTTATAATAAAACAAATATCAAATTCATACAGTGACAGCACCTTTTAATTTTTCGTAGAAATTGTATTTGAATCTATTACTTATTATGGCCAATATATTTTAAACCTTCGCTGTATACATTTAAAGAGATATTCCAGTTAACTGTTATAAAACCTAGTTATTTGAGTCTTCCGTGGCTTTTTATAGTTTTTAAATCACTGGAAATTAAGGATTGGGAATATTTTTTTTTGAAAGACGAGAAAGGACAGTAAGCCCCATTTGAAGACATGTTTGATTAATTAATTGGTTAGTGGAGGCTAGAGTCAAAAGGAAGAATTATAGAGAAACACAAAGTTTGGAATATGTGAAACAGATAATTCAGAGTGTATAATGTAACAAGTTTATTAAAATGATATGATTTGCACCGTTTAGAAATAGGTAGAGGATCCGATCAAACTGTTCAAGTGTCTGATGATACGAAGAAAAAGTTAGGAACCAACTTTTACGATGTAAATTGTATTTTAAGTCACCGCGCAGATTTATTATTATTATTATTCAATACAGATAAGGAAACCATAGTTACTGAGTTAAGGATTTTTTAAAAACCTCCCATCAGCTGTTACTTACGAGATATGTTTGATTTTCTTTTCGCAGGAGTTGAGTGTATCATCAGATTTAGCAGATATCCTCTATGCTCATTGGAGAAGTCACCACTGTTTGTTTATAAGAGGCTTACTGGAGAACCGTGACGCATTGAAGCAGTGGTGTAAGGCTAATTCTAACAGCCGCTGATGAATTCACTTTTTGACACCTTAAAATTGGTAATGGAAAGTGCTACTTTAACATCGAATGATTAAATGTCATATTTTAGAGAGAGGACTGCTTAACATTTTTCGCTCTCTGCCAATCGTGAAACGATTTCACTCACGTTTTTTGTGTGTTATTGTTACAAG
Organism: Vandiemenella viatica; assembly: GCA_031002005.1. NCBI lineage: Eukaryota > Metazoa > Arthropoda > Insecta > Orthoptera > Morabidae > Vandiemenella > Vandiemenella viatica. The sequence goes on along the minus strand of CM061920.1, from coordinate 315,431,890 downwards.
TGCGAAAGACATCAAGGCACCACCAAGTTGGTCGTCCACATTAGGCTACGGGTACACTGCAAGCGAATTCACCCGAACAAACAAACCCTTACAAACAGAGGCAGGTGGTTGGCCAAGCGAATCGCTTGTTGTCGCTAGAAGTTCTAACTGGTTTGTTTTTGTCGCGCGAATGGAGCGATTCCATGTAGGCTGAGGCAAGTGCTGTAGATTCCGTATAGTTGTAAAAGGTTTTATTTCCCGCAAATCCGTCCTTGTTTACTTCAGTATAGTGAAAAACTGATCTGTTTTGTATTTGATAGAAGAATATTGTGGATTTTCTGATAGTGAAATACATTCTCCAAACTTACACTGCCTTGTCATTTATTCCTCAGTTCCATTCAGTATAGGTATATGAGTATGTGTCATACGTCATACGATAATATTCATAAAACTTGAGTGGTTGGCTCTTTAATTATTCAAAAACTTTAGAAATATTCACTCAAATGATGATTAACGAATTTTTTTATCAACTCAGAATTGCCTCTTTCTCTTTTCAAATGGAAAGAGTTTCAAAAATGAGTTTTCAGCTAAATAAAATTCTTCTTCAAAACCAATATTCTTAAATTTTCACAAGTCTGATCTTCTGATAAATTTTACTCGATTACAAAAATACAATTACTCTGAATCGCGCGAAAACTGAGATTAAGCACTTCTTCGACGACTTCGTTCATAAGAAGACGCTTGCACGGTAACCACTTCTTCTTCGCGCGAATTCACGCGAATTCACGCGAAGGATAGTTCGCGCGTATTCGCTTGCAGTGAAACCGTAGCCAGAAGAAGTGGACGTGTATTCGCGCGAACACACGCGAATACGCGCGAAGAGTTCGCTCCAATCCAAACAAAGGTAATTTAATGTGACTCCGTCCACTGCAAGCGCCTGAGTCGCGAGAACATACGCGAAGGCGACGAGATCCAAAGTTGTTTGGATTTGTTCGCGCAGACACACAGTTCGAGTGATGGATACAGACAAAATGGTTGCTCTTGTTCAAGAAAGAGCCACTTTGTGGGATCAAAAATTATCTCAATACCACCAGAGGAATGTTAAAATGAAGATGTGAGTAGAAATGGGCACAGAAATGAATTTACCATGTAATTAATTCTATTATTTATTCATTTATCTAAACAAAATGCAATATTACATATCTATTATTTTAGTACGGGCTTTCTTTTTTCTTGCTGTCATCAGTTTTTCCACTGGTTTGAAGTGATAGGTATTTGATGGTTAAATAGAATCTTCGTGGCAACAATTACAGAAACAATATAATCACATAAAAACAAAAATTACTGGAAATAGTCAGTAAACGTTTTAAGTGAAAATAGAAAATATAAACAAGTATTCAGCAACATATTTACCAAATCAAACGCTTTCAAACATTCAAAATCTCATTCATAACCAACTGTACTGTTTTTATACAGCAGTCATTCAGTTCATTCAAACCACGGTCGTCCATTAAAACACAATGTTGATGGAATACTCATATAAATTTGCAATCAATCTTTTTGATTTTCACTTAAGCAAAAATTCAATTAATTACGTGGATTGTAATTAGTACCGAATAAGCTTTGGTACGTAACAGTACGTATAGAATTTGTTATGTATCTTATCGTTTCTAATAAAATTACAAAATTACTCAACATTATGCATAATAATACGAAACAAACCACCGTCAATTAATAACGATTATTTGCGGCGTAGTTCAATTCATCTAGTTTAGCTTTGAGACAGTTTGTTTGAGACGCCCCATCAAATTACTTTTTTGTGTCCCATTTTCAAATAATTATTTTTCTCTTCAGATGAAATTATTTTTATGTTTATAAGTATATTTTAAGATTAAAATAAAGGGTTGAGGGATACCTTTAGAAGAGAGTTAAGAAAATATTTGAAGACAAATCGGGAAAAGTCTAAAAACAATGGACCTATTTCATTCAAATGGAAAACTCGTTTCTTTTGGCAAAAGTATTTCTCATCCATTCCTCTCTCCTTTTTTCAGTTCATCTTCTTGCTATAATTGTTGATTCCAATGCGTATAATTCCAACAACTTAGAGAAAGGCATTGCTACTGTTCTTTCTGGCACAAACAACAACAGAGAACTGGCGACAGAATCGCGCGAATCTGCTTTCAGTGGACGGGGTGTCTTTGCGCCAACACAGTTCGCACGAATATAGGCGTATTCGTACGAACATTTTTCGCGAGAATACGCGTCCACTGGACGGCCAGCCTAACATGCCTTTAGGATCATAAATCACCACCAACAGCCCCCACTCCATTCGCACTGCATAGAGTTTCCGGATTCAACACAGAATTTGCAGACACTCTGAGGATTAGGATTGGTGTACCACCATCTCTCCTAACCAGCTGGCCGGAGTGGTGCAAATTTTATCCACCACCAGGGTGAATCAGTTGCCTCGCGTCGGAGACCATCATGGTTCTGCAAAAGGGACGGGCGAGAAAATTGAGTGGGAGTAAAATAGACCAGGAGCGGCATTGTCCATGTTAACCTTCCTCCCTTAACTTGTTTAGGCACTACGGTTCGTTGAGTTCGAGGATGTTAGAGACGGGGATTTTTTTTATTTTTTTTGTAACTGCGAGGTCTTTAGAGACGGGAAAGGTTGGGAGGCAAGGAATGGGAAGGAATTCGGCCATGGCCTTTTAAAGGAAGCATCCCGGCATTTGCCTGGAGTGATTTGGGAAACCATGGAAAACCCAAATCTGGATGCCCGGACGGGGATTCGAACCACCGTTCTCCCGAATGCGAGGCCAGAACGCTATCCGTTACACCACCACGCTCGGTAGAGACGGGGAGGATTATGGAAAAGGAACTCCGCATTCATCATCATTATCGTTGGGGACCATCTCCAGTATCCCGGGTGTGGTTTACGAGCCTTGGTTGTTATAGACGATCGTTTTCCACTGTCTCCTATACAGAAAAGTTTCTCTGTCCGTGATGTATTCCCAATTCCAGCCTCATCTCTCTCCGTCCTCCTCAGTTGGTCTGTCCATCTTCTTCTTGGTCTTCCCTCTGGTCTTTTGCCCACTATCCCTTTTTCCAAATAAGTTTTTGGTAGTCTTGAACTAGTCATTCTCTTGACATGCCCAAACCACGGAAGTCAACTCCGCATTGATCTTGCGAAAGTAGCATCCCGTTTTTCGCCTGGAGTGATTTCGGGAGACCTTGGAAACTGAAGTCTTGATGGCTGTATCAAGGAGACGGAATGCCAGGTGCGAACGCCTGCTTTCATATCTAGCAACGAGTCCTCCAACCGGAATGCGGAACTTTTCTATTTTAAATAATCATTTCTTAGCTCACGCATTCGTTTGCTTCGGTCACTTCACTTTTCTCCCAAACCACTCGTGGAATGTAAGATGGGAGCTGTTGATAGTTTGAGTTAGAGAATAGAGGTCAGTGCTGTAGAGGCGAGGCGAGGCTCGGTGAAAGAGGTGCCGTGTTGTGGCGCGCCCAGTGTTTGCAGTTCATTAGCGGACACCAGAGGATCGCCGCCAGGTGCATGGGCCAGGCAGGCAGGAAATGCCTCTCTCTAATGAATCTCCACGGGGCAGTCACTCAACACGGCCCAACCTCGTTACTTTGAATGTATTACAATTTGTTTCAAAAGTAACCCATAACCAGTAACGTACCTAATATTTTTTAAATGATACTTCTTTGGGCAGGGTAGGAAAATATCTGATAGCGTTACACGTTGTAACGTGCGATGGGTCTGGGTGCCTTATTAACTTACAAAACGTATGAATTTAATATTTAATCTCAGGTAAAATTTAATTAAAGTCATTTCAATTGAGAAAGGGTTCATAATCAATTAAAATATATGACATCATGATTCATCAATAAAACTTCCATAACCTGGACATTTATTCAGGCATTAAAATTTACACATGAAGTGAACATATCATTTCTGTCAGCTCTCAAATATTTACGACATATAACAAATTGACTAATCAAAAAGACAAAAGCACGTCATTGATTTTGTTATAAACAAGAAGTTATTTGAATTTATTGCTCCGGCTAAAACTCATTAGAGTTCGGCAGATTGAAACTCTTATCTGCAAGTTTCCTTGCCAAGGTCGCTATTTGGGTGAGAGAGCGCCTTCGAATTTTAGTGCACTTTCATAATGTAGGTGTTTTACCGTGAGTCAGCACAGGGGAAGACACGCCAGGACTCTGTCTTCACATAAACCACCTCCAATCACAGTTGTTTCCGCGTGGACACAAACACTTATCACTGTGTACGGGTCACCTCCTGAATGACCTCGAGATCTCTCGGACGAGTCCCCCTTTGCCATCATCGCCGCTCGTCTCCACAGCTCGGGGAGACCCCTGGACGTGCGTTCTGCCAATCCAGTCTCATCTCTGGCTCTGCCATCTCCGCATACGTCCAGACATGAAAGAAATGTTTTAAATAAAAATAGTAACTAATTTTGTCATTGGAGGGTCACAGTCGACCTCACACACACACACACGACCTCTCTTCATTCAGAGTCCCCTGATTGGCCGCAAGTTTAAGTTTCGGGGAATTGCATTTTATCGGCAGTTCCCTGGCTTTTTCATTGTTCGTGAAACACGCCGTGTCTGAATTTCGCTACGGTCTGTCTCCATAAATTGTCACGACTCACAAATCACTACTGTGAGTGTTGGAGCCACATAAATTTCGCTCTTAGGGCGATGTTTTTACTCAGTCTTTCACCAGTTGACAGTGAGGAGGGTCACTTCTTGTTAGGGGAACAATGCCACGCAGGTTTCCTGGAAGTTGGCTCAGGTCGGTAGCTGACCCGCCTGGTCACCGTGTCTCTGGCAGTTTACGTCAGCACAGAATATAATTGTTACCTGCTGCTCATAACCACACTAAACAGATAATGTAATCGTAATGTTCTCAAACTATTACAACAATAAATGCGCATGCGCCATAACGTTCTGCGCATGCGCACTTGAAGATACTTTGATGTAAGCAGCTTCGACAGTACAGCTGTCACTTAAGCTTATGTTGAACAGTGAGTATTAGTTTCATCGCTTTTGAGTTAGTTGGTGTTACGTTTTCTGTTCATGTTTGTATACGTGTTAATATATGTGTTTAATGAGTATCCCTAAATTTTATCAAAAAATTTAAACCTTAAATTGCTTCAAAACACACTGAAAATCACATGACGATGTCAGACTGTGTATTTACATTCGGAGGATTCGCGATTAACAAACACGGACATACTCACCGAAATTTTTGTTGCATTTTGTTTATTTAAATTCGTTTGATGTAGATGGTTTCATTATATTCTCTGATAGCTGTCACAGTAAGAAAAGAAATATGGAATCACGATACAGTGAATGTATTAATTAATGCCCGTGCGACAAAAGCTTTCATTTTAGTGAAGAAATGTTAGGATTCGTATTTACTTGAGAAGGCATGAATTATTTAAGCTTTTAAAAAATAATTTAAGTTATGAATCAAAAGTCTGTGTTCGAGCCGTCATTTTTGACGGGTGCAGAAGCTAGTTATTAACGAAAAAATTATTTATTTACGAGAATAACTTAAACGAAGTTCATTTTTACTTTACAAAAGCGATAAAGATAGTATTATTTTTCCATTACAAAACATCAAATATACACAAACAAAAATCACAAAAAAACGCAGATAAATATACCGAAAAATGTCAGTATGACCGAGTTTCACTTCTTAAACTCGTAGAATCTGATATACACATCAGTTTTATATGTTGTATCCTTCCTTTTCATTTCACTGGTTCCGTATTTCCCATTATTTCCGTAGTCCTTGACAAAAAAGATCTTTGTGTTTTGCGTCTTCGAATTATGAGGGATCGTTTTACTGTCGACTGTATTGTGTACCTATATTAGTTTTATACATGTGGATGAGCGGTCGACGTTTGGGCCTGGTAATCATGCGGACGGAGATTCGCACCCTGATGCAGGTATCCAGAGTTATATTTTTCCCAGTATTTTCCTAAATGACACAAATTCTACGCCAGTATTGTATCTCAGCCTTTAATTAACTTTTCGTTAAAGTCCATTCTTAAAGTCTCTTGTTACTATTATTAATTAGCTGTGCCCGCGACTTCGTACACTGAATTTGAGATTTTTACTGTTAATTCACAGATAAAATATAAAACAAATGTTGACTCGGTAGGAAAAAGCAGAGGAGCAACCCGATTTTTTCCCACTTTCTTAGATTTCTTGGTCTCCTTCCAAATTCACGTTGTTCCCAAATCTTTTAAACACGTTGGTGTGCGTCATTTGTTAACTCCACGCTTTGAAGCCACGATTAAATCGGAAACTTTACGGTTTGTGGATGCCCCAGAGGCAAAATTCGTCACTGTTCACATCGCTTCTAGGCTTTCAATATTTATTATTACTCTTATTAATTTTAATTGCGATGGAGCCAACGCTTCGGTGGCAATTCCCCTAATTACCCCGGGGCTGCCTGGTGTTGCTTTATTTATTTATATGTTAACCATGATACAGAATCCCTGATTGAATAGGAAAGTAAATCTGTTATATAAGATTTAGTGGTTTTACTAGTTATCACAATGCTGTCAAATACTCAGAGATTTAGGTTGCGTCTAATGAATCCTCTTTTCTCCCCATGTTTCTACAGGAGTCTACGATTTCGTGAGTAGTTAAGCCACCTTCAGAGTCTACTAGAGAATAGACACAGCAGGTGGTTGCAATGGCGGTTTCAGGATTTTGGTTTCGGGGATGCTAGGATTTTGGTTTGGATGGAGGGGGGGGGGGGTTTGACTTGGGCGAAGGTAGGCTTTATAGGAGGGGAGGGGGATCGACGACAGAAAATTTCATGTCAACATTGCCGCCCTTATAAGAACAAAATTATGATGTTGTTGGGGGTGACCTAGCTGCTTTTTTCGGGGGGGGGGGAGGGCTTGAGACACTTAGCCCCCCCCCCCCGAATCCACCCATGGGCAGTTGGACATCAATGTGAGCGACTAGAGATGCACACTCACATATTTTGTGATATTGATCTTTGGAACACTGTTGTCTTAGAGTTCTCTTCTGTACATTAACAACAAATAAATTTGACCTTGATATCCACGAGGTTTAAAGCAACAAGCGCACACACACTTGAGGTTGATGTAGTAAGCGTTATCATGTGTGTGATAGAAATGTTTCCTTTCATAACTACGTTTCTATAGATAGAAACAAACCATATGTGGCGATGATACGAGGAAAAAAAATGTTTTATCCGAACAAACTACGAACACGGAAATTAACCGCCTGCCGGACGACGGGAGATCAGGACGAAATGAGGGAAAAGGGATTCGGAAGACTTTGTAAAATGAAAGAAGACCCGTGAGCATCTTAAGGTGAGGGTGTAATCAGAGAAGAATGCAGACAGGGAACGGAGATGCCGCGGAAGTAGTACAAATCAGATGTGACTTATATGGGAATGTTTGCGGAGAGTTATTCAATAATGCCATTGAATATACCAACGATGTTTCTGTATTAATGGCTCTTGTACAGGGTGAACAGGAATGAAAGGATAATCCTGCAACCGCAGATAGGTAACATTATGTCCTACTATATGACAAAATATTATTTTAGTGAAAGTCTCAATGTTATAGAGATATTGATTTTTTTTTAATGTTCGAAAACATATGACTTTGTTCAGCTTATTCCATGCAATTTTTACAAATTAAGACTTTTTGAACCCTGTTTTTTTTTTCAATTTACTAAAGGTTGTTTGAGTCATCTAAAACCATATTCTTTTTTCCTAAAAACTTTAAAAAAACTTTAAAAAATCTTATGTATAAAGTGTATACAAATTGCAATGTAGTCTTCACGGGTGTACCACCGGATAGTGTTGTGGAAACACAATATTTCAACGGCTGGCTCTGCCGTCTTCTTCAGGTGATGAGACACATGAGCCAGCCGTCGAAATATTGTGTTTCCACAACACTATCCGGCGGTACACCCGTGAAGACTACATTGCAGTCATACGCCGGGAAAGTCTTCGTTCTTGTATACAAATTTATTCAAATGTCTGACTTTGACAGCATGTGGTGTAAAATAAATGTACCAAGCAGATCGTGTCAATTACATTAAAAATATTAATTGCATTTATTCTGTCTATTATTTTTATGCACACCACAGTAAAAACCTTTTTTAAATCGATATCATCATTTTTACTACATGTTTAAAATGCACAGTGGTATCTTGAGCAGATTGAACTACCATAAAAAATCATTTTATAAGAAGTGTAAATAATTATACCATTTAAGATTATTCATAAGGTTTTTTTAAGTTTTAAGAATAAAAACAACATTGTTTTAGATGACACAAATATTTTGAGATTTAAAAAAAAAAAAAAAAAAAAAAAAAAAAAAAAAAAAAAACAAACCCTAGGTTTCTGCAGACATTGCATGGAATAAACTAAACAAAGTCATATGTTCGGAAAAAATTTAAAAAATCAATATCGCGAAAATGGTGAGACTTTTACTAAAATAAAATTTTGTCATGTAGTAGGAAATGCGGTTGCAGGATTATCCTTTCATTCCTGAACACCCTGTATAGTTAGTATGTACTATTGTCCATTTGAATTTTGTAATGACAAGATTTGATAGGATTTCCCATCGTCAGTGACTGGTTTGGATGAGGATTCGAATCCTCCAGTCGATAGCGTTAACACAATGACATAGTGATCATCAGTTGTGCCGGGACTGATATTCCGGACAACTCCATCCAGAAAGAAGGATGGAAGATTTTCTTTCAATAGCAAACACCAAGAATAATCCGCTGCGACAATGTAACAGCTGGACAACTCTGCAAGAACGATACATTGAAAAATTATGAATAATAACGCCTCGTCGATACAAAGGTTATTATTGGCGGGAGAGAATTGGGAACAAGGAACGGGAAGGAATTCAGCCATGGATGGAAGAGCGTAATCTGTAATGTCGGAAGACGTCATGAACCCGCAACCTTACGAATACTAGGCATGAAGATTCTTCATGAATACTTATTCATGTCTGAGTTGGTTTTTCTCTGTTTCAAGTACTTTCATTTACGCCATTTGCCGGTATCCAATACTCAGCAAATGAACTGCAACTTGGAAAATTTAAACAGATTTTTGTTCCCACATATGTAAATAATATGAGGAAAAACCTTTTTGGAAAAATTATGAGGATTTTGGTTTAATAGTTAGTTATACAAATTAAATAGAAACATTTTTCAGTATATACGCAGACGGAAATTAAAAGGGCAACACATAGACAGATTTGTGATAAACGAATGAAATTTGGCAACAAGTATCACCATATGAAGAGCAGTAATTGAAAGTTTTACATGTAATAATAGTATGAAAAATACAGGGCTATTTCTTATGCAAAAATGCTATGTTTTTTATCGTATAAGTGGTGATCAGTGTGGTGTAACATGACACTTTTTTGTCCACAAGTTCTTGTTGACCAAGTTTGCCAAGGCGAAGAGTGACGACCCTCTATACTCTAACCTCTAACTGTGTGAGAGATCGGAGAATTGGCGTGTTTAAAATGGGTGCATCATATCGCGAAATCTCCAGAAGGATTGACCGTAGTACAATGTCAGTATACAGACTTGTTACACAGTGGATGAAAGAAGGCTCTAGTACTCCTAGAACAGGTCCAGGGCAATACAGAAGGACAACAGCACGAGAAGACCGCCAAATTGTGTGGATGGCTGCTACTGGCAGACGGTTGACTGCAGGCTTGATCTATGCAGTGGTTACAGAGAGAAATAACTCCCCGGACGATTGTAAACCAATTGCTTGAAGCTGGGTTACACTTTCTGGACCTTATGCAACGTATTCCGTTAACGTGATTTCATTAGCAGGATTTTCTAACCTGCTATAAAAGAAAAACTCAAATGGACGCGTGAATGGCGTACATTTGTGTTAGGAGACGAGTCTAGATTCTGTCTGTGCCAAAGTGACAATCGACAAGATGTTCGCAGGCGTAGTGGAGAAACGGCTTACCCTGCTGTGCGTTTAGAACGTCACACAGGTCCAGCCACTGGTGCCATGGTTTGTGGTTAATCAGTTTCGACAGCAAGGCTGAGTTGGTTGTTGTTGAAGGCACAATGACAGTCCACCACTATGTGGACGGGGTGCTGCTCCCTATTGTGATACCCTTCGCGTCCACCATCCAAATCGCATCTTCCAACAGGAAAATTCCCGTCCTCATATTGTGGCCATCACAATACTAGACTTGCAACTGGTTACGATCACAATTTGGACCACACGGTCCCAAGATTTGTACCAAATAGAGCATGTATGTGATGCCAGGAGTAGACACATTAGATCACATAGTCACCCAGCACAAACTGTGCAACAACTGACTGCACAACACATGCAGGCTTAGAGAGACATACCCCATGAAGACATCCGAACACTTATTGATTCAATACCGGCAAGATCCACGAATGTGGTCGCACTTCTTGCTGAAAAGTAATAAACTTAGCCTGGTCTATTTTAATTACTTGTCATTTATTCTTGGTTTGAACCTGGAAATATCTACAAAGTTTCCTAAAATTCCATAATTCCCATCTGGATGTTGCACTTCTAATTTTCGTCAGTGTATACTGTATGAAGCACGAATAACTTTATAATTTCCACCAAATTTTAAAAATCACCACAGAAGTTTCATTTGTAGCTGGTCGTGTTTTGCTTAAATACTTATTAAAATCCAGATTTCAGCAGTAACTTTTTTTTCTAATAGTACTTTACGGCTGTTCGTTGACTAGACGTCTACAAACGCCATGAACAGCCATTAGAGCCAGAAGAGTATTCAAGGCACGGAATAAAAATTAAATCATTCAGAACTTTCGAAGCAACTATCATCTCAGTTACCTATAGCGATTTCGAAAAAGAACATGTAAAACTGAAATGTTGTTGAAGGGACCATCGATATAACTCGCAACTTACAGAATGCCAGCATCAAACTTTACCCTTCAGGCTTCGAAAGTGAATTTATACTTTAGTATTCATTAGTCACGTATCATAAGACTGGCATGTGCTGGCTATTTAATCATATCTGAGTAGTTCTTTTTGTAGTCATACATTTCTTTCGTAACTTTTAGCTAACCTCATTCACAGACCTTCCAGTGAAGATAAAGTTAACCACGTTATAGGTGCTAGGCAGTATGCCGCCTTTAGAAGTTAGAAATGAAATGGTAAAAAGGCGAGCGAGTGATGTTGATCCAATTTATTTGAATATATCCAGTACTCAGTGAATTTATTAATGTCGACGTGTTGTCGGGGTGTTGTCCTTCTAATGCTGCTTAATTACTACGAATCGGGGCCGCAACAGGTGGGTAGAGTGCCTTGTAACCCGCACTTTGTGTTATAGAATCATAAATGACAGATAAGTCAAATAAGCACTCCGGTACGCCATTAACATTAAGTACCACGTGACATAGATAGCAGTCCAAGGCGGTACTGACTACATGGGCTGTCCACGCAAACCGAAACACTAGATACAGTAAGGCCAAATCACCGTTTTGAAATTTCAAAGAGAAAATAAATACCTTTTAATTTGGGAGCAACTTTTAAGACTCTGTTACTATTGTTTTTTCACTGTGTGGTTCTCTTACAATGTTCTTCATAACGCTGTGCTGTTCAGTAGGATAGAATCGAATAAATTTTTTGATGAGAAAGATAATTGTTTACCTGACCATAAGCTTCATCTGACCCCATATTGTGCTTGATAATTATTGTTCTCTGGAGCTAAGCAAATATGTTAGTTTCTATTGTAGGTTTGTATTTTTTGTACCTTTAACAGGTTCAGTTTTTTTTAATGGTCTATAAATTCAAAGATTTAGATTGCATGTACAAGATTTCGGATTTTCATAATTTCCCGAAATCACTCCAGGCGAATGCCGAAATGGTTCCTTCAGAAGACCATTCCCATTCCTTATCCCAGTCTTCTCCCATCACTAACGATCTCGACCTCGTTGAGTCCTAAATCTAAAAGAAAAAAAACAACATAAACAAAAACAAAAAATCAACTAGAAGACTGAGTGATTTCCTGCGATAACCATCAAACTCGTTGTACGCTCTGAACTCCTCCTTTCATCTACGGTTCTCATTCTAGACCCCTTTCTACCAGCTCAGGGGCCGGCAAACCGCGGCTCCTGATCCACAAACGGCTCTTTGAGAATGTTAATGCCTCTCTTTAATAATTTTTTCCTACATCTTTACGACAATAATAGTGGTACCTGCAGTAGTAATAACGTCGGAAAGATCTAAACACTTGCAGGCTGCCAGTCCACATTATAAGCAATTTCTTTTGACAACCTTTACCGACAAAACAACAAATTAAACAAAATACCACAGTAGTTTTAAGTCATTAGTTGTGTGTTCACGCCGGTTGCTTGATTTGTCCTAACTATTATAGTGTTGGGTCTGGTTTAGTATAACTATTTTGATTTAAAAGTATTTGTTTTTCAGGTATTATCTTTAAACACATAAGGTGGTCTATTGTTTTTTCTCTTTTGTTTTTAATTCACAAAAATATATTTTTACCTATTTTTGAGGACACAAGGACAAAGCTCATTTGCCACAACATATCCTGTTGGTAATATGCTAAAGAAACAGGTGGAAGAACTACAGAAAAGTTTGTAGAGTAAAAAATCAATTATTCTATAAATTATATTAAAAACTGTTTATTAAATACAAACAGGTCTATGGCACTTATAAATTCTTCCCGACACCCTTGTTACTGGAATTGGTTCTTTAGCGTCTAAAGGGTGAATGGTTAACGTTCTGGCCTCGCATTTGGGAGGACGTGGGTTCGAATCCCCATCCGGGCATCCAGACTTGGGTTTTCCATGGTTTCCCCAAATCACTCCAGGTGAATGCCGGGATGCTTCCTTCAAAAAGGTCATGGCAGAATTCCTTCCCTTTCTTTCTCCCCAGTCCCATCTCGCCTCTAATTACCTTAGCCGTCGAGGAGTCGTAACGCCGCAAGGGAAAAAAAAAAAAAGCCTCTAAAGTTTGCTGACCACTGCACTAGCTTATCGTTAGAAATGTCAGGTGTATTATTACCAGTTTTTAAATTTTTCACGGATGTGCGGGAACGAAAAATATATCGGCGTATTAATTTCCAAGAATCTTCCCATATCTACCGCCAAATGTTATCGACAAAACGCAACTTGTTGACTGTATTCTCTGCAGTGATCTTCAGATGTTTGCTGATTAACACGATTAACACATGTTGAAAGACAGCCCGATTCTCACGTACAGTTGATAGTTTCCTGTGTAGTAGAAGCCTATTCTATATCTGTACAGGATACACCGCAGTCTATGGACCTGTATAGATCACCATGCACCTGACGATTATTTCAAAGTGTCATCAATAACATTCCGCGATATACCAAAAAATGTTCTTCACAATTATTTACAGAAGTCAAAATCGCAAAGTTGTTAGCAATTTATTCGATGTACGGAGAAAGAATAAAATTAGTAATAAGGAACAAAAACCTTCCGCCCAAGTAACAAGAAAATTTGAATCATCTCTAGTAACTTGTTAAATTACTCGGATCCTTCGTGTTTTTATGTTGGTCTGCGAAGATTTACAAATAATTTAGTCAGTTCCCCAGGTGATTGAAACTTTCGCTAAAGTATGTAGCTGAATTTTTTATGCTTCCTTTTCAATGACAGTAGTAGCTCATATGACAAAACCGTTGTTAAACTTTACTTATTAAAAAAAAATCCATGAACAAGACCTCGGACTTTTTTCCGATGATTTAAAACACGTTACATGACGTAGAGTCCTGTTTGCAGCTTTCGGAGGACTATTCCCCTGGGGATAGTCGGGAGCTTAAATAGGCGTAGTAGAAATTTCCAGAGAACATTAAAAAAGACGCCAGACGGTTTTGGAGCGCTAAGAATCAATCGTTCCAAGAATAGAAATCCGACAAAAATCACTAAACCTTATACAAAATTACTTGGAACCATGAGGAAAGGTTTTTAAACGAAAAAATTTTCAAACATTTTAACATCAAACTAATAGAATTAAATAGTTCTGAACATTCAAAATATTCTTAGTAACAGTCTTTTAATTAATCATATCACGTTTCATTTAAACCATCTTCATCCATCAAAACACTCCACATTCGGAGATAAAATTTATAAATTTACAATTAGCCAATGCGTATCTCTGTTAGATACAAATGTGTTTAATTTAATTTGGTTGTTACAAGCTGGTAACAACGATGTGGATGATCATTGGGGTAGACCGGGGTTTTTCTACCTCTCTCAACCCGAGGATCAGTTAAACTTCAAACACAAATCTGTTAATTTACATACGCCTCATTTTTACCTATGTGTATATTATTAAAATTTAGGACATGAAGATTTGAATCATATTTTACCATTTTAAGATAACATCTAAAGCAGGGGTTGCCAACCCAAATGATCTTATGGGCCACATTGGAAATGCTTCATAACTCCGCGGACAGCATATAAAATTATATATCCTCGTATTAGATTTAGACCCACTATAGAAATTTTTTGTAGTGTAAAATTGAAACATAAAGAGTTATTATTATTGTGTTTACTGTTATTCTTACATATAAATATAGATAATATAATAATAATAAAAGTAAATATGTGGATGCACAAATAATTTATTTTTAATACATTGGTTTTCACTACTTTTGCTATTATAAAATAAAAATTGTAAAAATATGACGAATCTCGCTGGCCACCCCTGATCTAAAGGCATATTTTGAATTCCTGTTAAATACTGTTATGAAATTGGAAATGAACTAAAAAAGTGAATTGTTAATTGAATAGGCTCTTGCCATAATTTTTAAACCAAATGAATAATAATGTTATGAACCTACAAATGGAATGATTAAACGACGTGAAAGAAAAAAAGGCTAATAGTATTACCTCCCTTAAGACCTATACCTACAACAATAATTTTGAATTCCTAAGGAAATACACTTATGTAACTGCACTATTAAAAGTGAATTGTAAATTGAACAGTCTCTTGACTTTTGTCAACCAAATGAATAGTAGCCCTAATAGTATGAACTGCAAATAGATTGATTAAACGACGGAAAAAAGACTAATAATATTAGGACCCTTTAGTCCCGGGTTCAAATCCCCGTAGGTGCAGGAACTTTTAAGAGTTGTGTTTGATCAAATGAGCATTGCCAGGTCGTTTCGTGGTTGGTATTACACTTTAAACTGTAGGTCCCAGAGGAAAGGGACTGGCCATCCTACCTCTGACACAATGGCTTAGTATGCCTCCTTCGGGAGGATCCAACCAACCTTCGGGTTGTGGACTAAGTTAGTTTCTTTATCTACTTCTTAATTGAGACACTCTTAAAACGGTTATTAAATTAATCCTAAAAGGAAACCCACTCTCTTTATTTTATTACGTGAGTACTGTAACTATTGTAGTAACAATGCAGTCATATCGTAACATATCGGAAATGCCAGACATTTGCGTGGTCGTTGAAATATGGCATTTACAAAGATTAGCTACTCGCTTTTTCTCTCGTATAGTACGAGTACGGTGTAGATTTTATGTGAACAATTTCTACCTACTTATTTTTGTTATGATATATTTAATTCAATTAGAATTAATTTTTTAATATTTTCCCGCGAACTACCTGTCTCATCTGCCCGCGTACCACACATTGAGTATCGCTGGTGTATTGGCAAATTAAAATCCTTTTTTGCTTATGGCTTTCTGCCTCGCTGACGTAGAGGTCATCAGAGGCCTCAAAGAATTGTGGCAAGGAACGAAAAGGCTTTTTGAAGGAACCATCCAGCATTCGCCTGGAGTGCTATGTGGAAACCAAGTAAAACCCAAATCTGGATGGCCGGACGGGATTTCAACGCGCGTCCTCACTAATACGAGGCTAGAGCGTTACCGCTCTACCTCCACGCTCGGTGAATTAAACTCTTATCTCACTATTTGTCAGAATCATTTTCGAGATCAACAGAGTTTTCCCTGCTTCTGATGTTTACAGAAATCACATTTAAGAAAACGAGACTGACGAGAATGTGGAGCGCTTCACTTCTAGAACCACTCTCGTGTGGCAGTGTCTAGTCGATGCGGCTTCACCCGAGGAGAAAGCCCGGCAACCAGTCCAGTGCAGGGCAGTGGCAGCCCGAGGCGAAAGCCGTCCAGCCACTGCACAGTAGTTTAAGCTGTTAACGGGAGTGAACACTCCGGATTTCGCACCTTGATTACTTCAGCCTCGTTCGACAGAGTACAGTCTCTTGATCGGTAAAGACTCCGTGCATAGCACCTTTTATGGGTCCATAAACCACGTAGCTCCATTTTGACCTCCTGTGAACTCCGCGCTCCCTCACGTAGCACGTAGCTTTTCTTCTCTATTGATTCCAGAAGACGTTTTTTCTGTTTTCTCTTATCAGACTATCTAAATTACATACGGAGATAATTAAATGACGCAAATAAATATTCACACCTCATTTTAACTGTGACCAATAATGTGAATTAAAAGCTACGTGGCCTGGCTCTGAAGCCCCCCTTCCCCCAAGTAGCTCAGCGTAACTTTTCCCCCTACCCCTCCTCTTACCCCCCCCCCCCCGCCTTTCAAGACCAAACCACGTAGTTTATGGACGCTCTCATAATATCAAGAGAGAGCGGACTGGTAGCTCAGTGGTTAAGGCGTCTGATTGGAAGACGTTTTTTCTGTTTTCTCTTATCAGACTATCGTAAATTACATCCGGAGATAATTAAATGACGCAAATAAATATTCACACCTCATTTTAACTGTGACCAATAATGTGAATTAAAAGCTACGTGGCCTGGCTCTGAAGCCCCCTTCCCCCAAGTAGCTCAGCGTAACTTCCCCCTCCCTCCTCTTCCCCCCCTCAAGACCAAACCACGTAGTTTATGGACGCTCCCATAATATCAAGAGACAGCGGACTGGTAGCTCAGTGGTTAAGGCGTCTGATTGGAAGACGTTTTTTCTGTTTTCTCTTATCAGACTATCGTAAATTACATCCGGAGATAATTAAATGACGCAAATAAATATTCACACCTCATTTTAACTGTGACCAATAATGTGAATTAAAAGCTACGTGGCCTGGCTCTGAAGCCCCCTTCCCCCAAGTAGCTCAGCGTAACTTCCCCCTCCCTCCTCTTCCCCCCCTCAAGACCAAACCACGTAGTTTATGGACGCTCTCATAATATCAAGAGAGAGCGGACTGGTAGCTCAGTGGTTAAGGCGTCTGATTGGAAGACGTTTTTTTCTGTTTTCTCTTATCAGACTATCTAAATTACATCCGGAGATAATTAAATGACGCAAATAAATATTCACACCTCATTTTAACTGTGACCAATAATGTGAATTAAAAGCTACGTGGCCTGGCTCTGAAGCCCCCTTCCCCCAAGTAGCTCAGCGTAACTTTTCCACCCTACCACTCCTCTTACCCCCCCTTTCAAGACCAAACCACGTAGTTTATGGACGCTCCCATAATATCAAGAGACAGCGGACTGGTGGCTCAGTGGTTAAGGCGTCTGATTGGAAATCGAAAGGTTCAGATTCAATCGTCGGTCTCAGATGAGATTCACCTCTGGCACATCTTACTATGTAATGTGATGTACACCAGAACGCTTCCGTGGTTCGGATTAAGCTGTAGATCACCTCAGTAGGATCATCAGATTAGGTTAGTTAACCACGATAAGAGACGCACTGCGCAGTGAATCGAGAACTCTGTCACCTGAAAGCCAACAATCCTTCGGGATCTCATACGATGATTTTGTTCGCAATTATCACGCGAAAAGAATGGAGGCTATAGTAGTAGGATCCAGTAACCACAAGTATTAACGTGACTAAATAGTAAGTGAAACGACAAATATTGTTTACGGCTTTACATTTAGCATAGGAAGACAAACAAACTAACGGTAGTTCCTAACATTTTATTTAATCACAGCAGAGAAACTTCTAATTTGTAATAAACTGCTAAAGAGCCTGTTCAGAAGATGTCTACAGAAGTAAAAATGCTCCGGTTGATCGACTGCGGTATCGTTGGATTTCTCTGGACAGTCCACGTTCATCGGAGGCATAGCCGTTGCCGTAATTCTCTCAATTCGCACGCTGTATCCCAATGAAGTCGCAGCCTCCGAAGAATTCCTTTCCCTCAGTCGATAAAGTCTAACCCCCCTCCCACTTCAAAGGTAGCTTGCTTCAATTCTGACTGTGTTCCACTGGTTCTTCTTCCGGTGCCCGACCTTTGCGAAATTACTTATGTCCAACTAGAAATGTTATTAAATTTTTAGCCGTACTGTATTTCATTCGAAATTATATTATTTTGCCTCTGCCCACGCGACAAACGAGCTAAAGTTCCAGTCAAATAGAAAGCAGACTGCCCGCGCGGACAGACGCGGCGAATTGATAGCAGTCCGCAGAAGCTGTAGTGGTCGAACAGAACACGGACAACTAAACGACGGACCAGTGTTGAAGCAGTTGTGGACGAAGGAAGGCGTAATTCATTTTTTGTGGCTCCCCTTTTCATTAACATGTTCTCCAGTTCCTCCGACGAAGAAAAATTACTTCTGCTGCTCATTTGAGTAGTTAAAGGCGAAAAAGAAAATAGATCCACGAAATTAATGAAAAAAAATAAGAGTTAGGGGAATTTCAGAGACTGTAAAATGTGTTAAACTCTTTTGAAGATTGTTTTTATCTTTCTTTTCGAATGTTTCAACAATAATTTGAAGATCTACACAATCTGATGGAATCAGTAATATCAAATCTGGAAACTAGCTGGAAAGGGGGCGTCCATTAATTACGTGAGGTGAAATCTCACCAAAGGGGGGGAGTGGGGGGTCAGCGGAAATCTGACGTCAGGTTTTGAAATTTTTGTAGAATGGTAGAGCTAAAAAAAAGTCTACAAAATGACGCGAAAGTCGAATTTAGGGGGGTAAAAACCAAATTTAGGGGGGGGTATAAGTCTCTCCGGGGGGGGGGGTCAGAAATTCCGGAAAAACACTTCACGTAATTAATGGACGCCCCCAAAAGGCTCATAGGTACGGAGCAAAGGATAGCAATTTAAGCGCAAGAGAAAATGGCTTTGGCATTTTAGCTCAGAAGTCGCGTATATTTTTAGATCTATAGAGTCTGATGTAGATAGTGCAGTTTATTTTGTCAAAGCTACATGTTGTCTTCACAATTTTGTAAGATGTTACACAAAACAGTTTACTGAAACTGAACTAGAAGATGAAACAATAATAACAAAACAACCCGCCAATGCTTTATCAACTGAATATCGACTGAGATAAAATAAACTGATGCTGCCTATGCTCTACGAAACCATTTTCTAAATTACTTCAACAACCTATGTTTATTATTCGATTAACTTTATAGTAATTATACCATTATATCATTGTACCTAATGGGTAATCAAAAATATTAGAGGCTGTGTAAAGAAAATAATAAATATGTTATTATTAGTCAGATTGAGTCTTTCAGCCATATCCTTCCTCTTATCAGCTTTTTTAATAACCTTCTTATACTCAGAATACCGCGTCTCGTATAAAAATCGTACCCCCGCGTACATTGAATGAGTTTTTCCGCCACTGTCCGTCAAAAAATCTGAAATTCACAACCTGCGACCAATCCGCCTCACACCGGGCTTCCGCCGCGTGTAGGCCTCGCCCTATTTGACTATGATAATGCAATCCTATCTACTAGCGCGCGGACAGTGCGCTTTCTGTTTGACCGTGTCTTAACGCCCACTGAATCGTAGTTCTTTCCTGGTATCATATGCAGGTACGATAAAAATGTATACTAATATAATTGAACCTTTCGACTGTTTTCCGTTGAAGGCTTTCCACCCTGTTGTTATTGTTTTAGCAGTAGTCTTTGAGTACCAGCCGTTTCAAACTAAAAAGTTTTTTATGTCATTACGATCCTGGGATTCCACCCAGTACCGGAATTGGAAAACGTATTCAAGTTAAAATCGGGCAAGGAAATTCACGCTGACACGGTCGAAGGGATGTTCGATGTACTGTATCATTTCTCTCGCATCATTCTCTCTAACACTTCTCTCGTAACCACGTATTCTTTCCACCAAAGTTTGCATAGTTTCTCTGGATTCGTCACAAATCGCTCTGTGCGGTGACATTATTCCCATCGATTTTTTTTGATTTTTTAATATCTGTGGAAAAGTTACTCGTGCCTTAGTGTAGCCCGTTCCCTAGATCGTGTAATTAATACGTATGACTATCACTGAAATGCTCACGAAACACTCTCTACAGCCGTTTCCAGTTGCAGCTGAACAAACCCGAAGAGACAACGCGTCTTCCTATGTTGCGTGCAAAATGCAACGATGCCTTTTCGGCTTAAAAAATTGGTTATTTCGTAGCTAACAGGTTGGTTTGGAATTCGCGACATCTTGGATTCAGATTATTGCAGTTGAATGCCGGGATGGTCATTCGAAAGGCCGTGGTTGAATTCCTTCCCATACCTTGCGCCCCAGTCTTCTAACTGTTCTAAAAAGGTAGTAGATGTAGGAGTAAACGTCAAAAAATAAACAGGAGAGATCAACGGAACTGCTAAAAAAAAGTCCTACCGTTAATAAAACGTTTGAAAAGGGCGTGCGAACGTTTTCCATATCTTTTCTGAACCTGAGACGTGGAATCTATTTTTTATAACTTTACGCATTGTGGACGTCGAGGTCATTAGAGGTGGGAAAGGTCTGGTGGCAATGAACAGGAAAGAATTTTGTCCTGGCGTTTTAAAGAAACCATTCCGGTATTCGCCTGGAGCGGTTTGCCGAAACCATAAAACGCAAATCTGGATAGTCGGACAGGAATTCGAACTTACGTCGTCCCGAATGCAAGGCCAAAGCACTACCGATCACCCACCACGGGCGGTACGTGGAATCAAAGCGTTCTATACTGAAACAGACATGGAAACGAACTTTGTTGCCTATTCCTATCATTGCTGAACGAAATATCATAATCTATCTTCTATCTATATCTATAAAATGAAAACCGGATATATTTGTCTTATAAAAACTCTGAAACTACGAAGCAGATTTCGATTCTGTTTTCACCGTTTTGAAGCTTAGGATCTCAATCCAGTCATGTCTTATGTTTCAAAGTTAAATAACGCAGGAGCATTAAATGAAATTCTGAACGTATGATGACAAATACCAAAGATGGAAATATTAGATGTTGCATACTTCACACAAAACACGCAACTACAATGTCTCTAACCATAGCCTTTAATTAAATCAATAAGATAACTTTACAATAATAACTATTATGCACACTAAACAAAAATTGAAGTATTCTTTCCTTTAATTCGGGATATTCAATTTTTAAACTCCATAGATAGACGTAAAAACAACAGAGATATTCTTTAAGCACGATCTCGGGACAATGTCTCTGGCCTTCAGCATTAGTCTTCTGTTTACAATAATATTATTCCGGATCCACTTTTGATATTTGTATAAAGGGATGAATCTGCGGAGTTAAAGTATCTGGCGTTTCGAGCAAAAAGTATATCCATTCAATTCGCAGTTGAATCAAATGTGAGTTTCTAACATAATTTAGCGTTGTTCAGTAATGTAACAATGCAATTTCTTATCGAAATTAACGAAGCTTGATATGCATGAATCTTTTCGGACGAATGAAAATAGTGTACGTGCAAATAAACTTCAACCCACCAATTTCTTGGTAGGGGGCAGGTGAATCTAGGTTTGCTTTAATTCCGAAAAAAGTTGGCGCGAATTTTATGAAACTTTGTACAAATGTTTCTCGTTGCGGGGTAATCTACGCCAACTATACCGGGCAACGCCGGGATCTCCTCTAATCAACTATAAATGAGCTGCTCTTGCGTGGGCATTAATGTTGAGACTGGCGAAGTTTGCCGTGGGGCTTTGTGCAGAAAACAACCCGGAATTCGCATGGACTGATTTTAGAAATCAAATGTAGTCTGCCCGACTGGTAATTATAACCGAAACTCTTAATGCTCCGCATAGAAGGCGAGAACGTTACCGCAAGTGATGTGACACCGTGCTTCTGCCTTGCAGTTTTCTGTTCTCTGCACGCAGCACAGTGGTTCTCCTTGAAAGTTAATCCCTCGAACAGAGACTAATGGTCTTGAGTTCGCCCGTATCACGATGTGACGCGTTGACCCCCGCTGCAAAGTAGATGGATGTGACGCATAACACCTGCGTCAACTCACTCCGGCGTACGAACTCTGTGGTTTGTAATTGCTTCCCGTGAACCAGCTGTACCTCAAACCATTTGCGAAAAGCCACGCTGGAAAGTTAAGCCTTGCGGTTGTTATCTTGAGACCAACTGATGCCAGCCTCAGCACCACAGTCACCAAGACGGAATAACCTGCCCAGCGTTTGACGCATGGAGATTTGGTTCTATCCTAGGTGGTGGAAGAAATTTAACGATCCTACGCGATATGAATCTCTGTGTTGTACACATAAGGGTTTCTCTTAGGGAGCGTCCATAAACTATGTGGCTCCGTCTAGGGGGGGGGGGGGGGTTGGCTGGAAAGCTACATTCAGCTAGGTTCAGCTACGTGGGGAGGGGGTGTTTCCAAGCCAAACCGCGTAGTTTCTTATTCATATTATTTGTAACAGTTAAAATAAGGTACATAGCATACAACTGCACGTGAATATTTATTTCTGTTATTTAACTACCTTCGTTTGTAATTTACGATAGTCTGACAAAAGAAAAACAGTATAAAACGTATTTTGGATTCAATGGGAAAAAGGCTGCGTGCCACGGAAGGGTAGGGGGGGGGGAGAGGGGGAGGGTTGAGGCAAATGCCACGTTAGGCTACGTGGGGGGGGGGGGGAGGGGAGTTCACGGGAGGCCAAAATGGAGCCACGTGGTTAATGAACGCTCCCTTATCAGCAAGAGATCGCGGAGTTGTTTAATATCTATCGTACGAGTGCGTGAAATATGGTAGTTAGTTTCTATTCTCCGGAAGCGCTGGTTCCACATCACACCACCGTGTTTTACTTACACTTTTCTTCCATTTTCCAGTATGCACTGACACTACATATGCTGAGGAAGGCAATGCGAAACTAGGTAGTGTATTTTCAATGGTTTCCCGAAATAACTCCAGACCGATTGCCGCGATGGTTTCTCCAAAAAGGTCATTGTCGAATTCCTTCCTGTTCCTTATTCCCAGTCCTCCGCATCCTCTAATGAACTTGATACCGACCAGGCGTAGAAAAAAATAACTAAATTTACCTATCAATTACAGTGTCAATTTGCCTATTCCTTTGCAGTATTTACTTGTATTTATACATCGACGACGCTGCCCATTATGCCACTAGGAGTACGACATGAACATTAAAGGACTATAGAGGGCATTAATCAAAATCACTACTGGAAACAGGGGAAACAAAACACAAATAAATGCTGTAATTTTGCAGCAATGTATTCAAAATGAACAGATCGATACTGTGACAAAACTTTATTTAAATAAAATAACTCTCAGCTTGGGTGTCAATTACACATATAGGACCAGACATAAACATCTCATACATAGGACGATTGCTGAATAAATTATTTCAACTCATTCTAAACGTACAGTACATAACTAAACCCACATACCTATATGATCTCACATCAGTCCTGCCCTTAATTCAAATAATAGAAAATCTAACAGAGCAGGTAATTAAAAAGGATTGACGCAGTACGGGATCTACTGTCGACACATGCGAAGCAAAATATGGTGCAAATATAAAATGACACTACGGATAGCAATGTTGCTGATTCTGACGGAAAGAAGAAGAGGATCGAGCTATATAACCAGAGAAATATCCTCTGAAGAGTCTGGACTTTTATCTGGTGCAAAAACTCCAGAACATTTCATATCATTCATAATTTTAAATTTTCGGTTTTCTATTTTTCTCTAGACAATATTATTTTATGAAGAAGATCCAGCCCATGCAGTGAAATGTCTCACCTCGCGCTGCAGGGGCCAGTGGTTCGAGTCCAGCTTCATGGATGGATAATTTTAATTAAATGGTTTTGATTTATCTGTACTTAGTAAACGCAAACTATTATGGATTTCGACATTATATACGCGAAGAGAATCATTGTACTGGAAGTGGCTATAGTACTAATCAGATAAATACGTTTTTCGAAGTATACGTTGGAAAATTAAAAAATAAAAAGACCATCAAAATAGCATGGAGGTACTCTTATTTGTAAAATACACAAGAGGATCCTCAGCGAGCCTCATTGAAAACTTGAGACAGTCAAAACCTCAAGAAACATGGAGTATAACAAAAAAATTATTCTAAATATGGATTATAGCACGTTCACTTAACAGAGGCTGGCAGCTCGAGGTCAGTCTGCTCTATGCCCACTCCGCTGCTCTTACCGCTACATGCGCAGCAGAAATTTACCACTCGCGTTCGTGGACACAATGATCAGCTGGGAGAGATAGAAAAGGAAGGGGGCGGTGAGGTGGGGAGCGAGGCTTGTGGAACGTGACCTTGAGTCGCCAGTTGTTAGTAAACGCGGTATAAATTTATTACCCCATCGTAGTGCTGCCCGTCAAATTGGGCGCAAGGAGACAGCAGGTATCGTAGTCACGCATTCTTAACACTTCACATCAGAAGACACCGAAACTGCTGGAATATCTCTTCAAAGTCAAACGCCGCTAAACAGAACTAACAGACACATCTCCCAATGGACTGGAGCGCTCAATTGGCGCGGTGATGTGAGACTGTTGACACGAATAAATATGCTCATTCGTCGCAGGTCTCGATCGCTGATCAGACCTTGCCGGACGCTCTGCTGTCCCTTGGTGGAGGTAATATAGCAGTACACCACTGACAATTTTGCTACTGCCGGAATGCTATTCCCCGTGCATTGGTCCAGAACTATCGTTCAACCAACAAATTCGGTCGATTCTAGTTGGGCATGTTAGTGAACGTTTCGTAGACATCCAAGAGGCCGATGCACAGAGCTGCTAACAAGCTGAGTATTTATAACCTTTGCACTATGCACCTCTAGATCTTCATGGTGTGATCCTATGACTTTTTCCATGTCAGAAATACGCTAAATACTGCATGATCTTATCTAGCTGAAATACGATCCTGATTTGCTTTTAGCCCTACGCGGACGTTTTGCAGAATTTAAAGAATTTCTTTCAGGTTTGAAGGGTGTTTGAAGTATTAAAAATAGACAGAGATGATATCGCAATATACTCTTCATTTTCGAGAACCAAATGTTTACAATCTATAAAAATTCCACGCATGCTTCATCTCATATATTTAGATGCCCTCCTTTTGATGGTAGCAATTAGATTTGTACTACGCATTTATTTCGGTTTAACAGATTCAAACACTTGGTTTAGTGACAGGCAACAAATAAAACGAATTTAATTCGACGGCTTGCCGTACTATCGGTGATTTCAATCGCTAATTACCAGCTTGGACGTGAGCAGCTGCTCTGTAGGTACGCCCAGAGAGGTTAAACAGTTCGCTCAAAAGCTGTTCATAAACTTACGAATCATCGTTGTGAAAGCTGATGTACAAAAACAAGAGGAAACAGCTTTCTACTCATTCGCCGTTAATGGACGTTAATTATCACCTTGCCTGTGTTTATGCGTACCGTTGTTGGATTTTATACACCCTGTTTGTTTTCTGAGTACTAAAACACTGGAAGAAATCAAGAAACCTCAAAGGAAATGTAAAGGTCGGGAATAGAATTTCTTTAACGGTAGCTAACAACGTCAAATACGAAAATAAGTGACAATAGAATTTTTGTCTTACTTAGTTCTCTCTGTTCTACTGTACTGTAGTGAAGCTGGGAATGCAAGAGAAACAAAAATTACCTAATGTTTTTTTAGATTTTTATTTTGTGGGAAACTATTCAGATGCTCACGAACGATTGCTACTGCAGAATGTTTATAAGATGAATATGTTCAGCAGTAATTATCAGAGGAAGACGGCAAAACTGGACATCGAAACGTTTCAAATTTATAACAATATTCTAGAGCAGAGGTGGCCAACCCGCGGCCTGACGCTAGTCATCTTGTGGCCCACGGAGCTTGATCGTTATGTGCGTAAACTTTAACTTTCAACGGTGATATTAAACACTACAATACTAAGATCAGATGATCTGAAACCAATGATCTTGCGTGGATGGACAGTTGACTGTGCGGTTGTGCAACAGACCGTTTCGCGACTTAAGGATGTAGAGATCATGTTACTTTCAGCGCGTTAGTGGTTCGTTGATTCTTGGAGCGCTTGTTTAGGTGATAGGTCTCCTAGCAGTTACCCTTTCCACCGCTAGCTGGGAGTACTCCAAGAACGATTAAAAAACATGAAACTTGTAAAATTGATTGAAAACGAGACCTGCAAAATAGATAATACCTTGTTAAATTTTCGTTCCATTACTAATCCAGATCATTTATGTTCCACGTCCCTAAAAATGAATCATGTCATTAGCGTTGTTATCAAAACAGTGAACTTTATTAGATCAAACCGGTTGAATCAATATCAGTTCCAAGAAATCCTCAAGCATTTGGAGTGAGAGTATAATGACCTTATATTTTATGCTTGTAACGATTCGCTAAGCTCCCCGTTACATATCACTTTTTATTGTATATAAAGTAAAGGAATAGAATGTTTTTCCATTTCTTGGGATGTCCACGGTATGTTCGAAAGATACGCTTGAAAGGGTGAGAGGCAAGGATTTTACGCTTCAGTGTAGGGCAGACGCACTGGCGCCATTTTGGGCAGAATGTTAAGAGGATTAGGGATTTCTGTCGGGCAACCGGTAAACAGAATTCCTTCCTCCCGAAGGAGACATCGGCTCCCGAGGTTTGCCGAAACTTAACGTGGCCAAGAGAAGCACAGATTCACATGACGTCAGATGGTCAGCCAATCACAGGGAACATAGCACTAAGATTCGGGGAATTTTATGTTCTATGTCGTCTTCGAGCCACAAGAGGCGGAGTCAGAGTTTACCTCCGTGGCGGCAGAAAAAGACGAGAGACTTCCTGCCTGACTTCCCTCCAGTTGGGAGCCCAGACAAGTCACTGGTGACTTGCGGTCCATGTGTGCTGGGCTGACTTGTGTCCTGGAGACCATCTGAGGCGCACTTCTGACTTGCGACTTGCCGCATACTGCTGGCGTGGCCAGTTACGACGCTCAGCGCTACCTGCCGTGGAACGGTAATGTATTTCTTCGAAGCCATTCAGCCTGCAACTTCCGTTGAAACTGTACCCGTAAGCGCATCTGAGATAAAGATCCTTGCTCTGATCTGATAAACCACTGAGCTAGACTGTGTAACTGTCGAATGCAGGTTAATCATTCGTGGCGTCCCAACCTATTAAAATTCATTACTGTTTGCTATCATCATAACTGGTAACATACTTTGTATTAGAATAATTATGAGATTTTTAAAGTACAACTATACTTGTTTGCTTGCATTTAAAGGGCTCATTGTACGTCTGAGCGTTGCTTAGAAAATTGCAAAACTCTTGTTTATTAACGTAATGGTAAATACGCTCAGATTTGTAGATGCCATTGTAAAAATCTTTATTAAAATGTCTTTTTGTGACAGTTTTCAAATCCCAGAATCATCCAATTCTCATTTAAATAATTTACATTTTGACATTCAATTATAGTATCCTATATAGCGTAAAATATTAAGAATTAATTAATAATTCTCCCCCCCTGGCGATACGCTACATGCTGAAGTAAAATTGTTGACACAAACAAAAATGTTAAAAATGGTTTCATTTGAAGCAAGAAATACAATCATTTTATGCAAACAAGTCGAAAAGTATCCCTGATTTTTAAGGCACGGATTGGGTTTTCGGCTTTGCTTTTATTGTCGACATAACTAGCCACTTAAATAACTTGAAAAATCGTCTGCAAAAGGAAAGACCAATTGGTTAATAATATGTTTGATATTGCTGTCACATTTGAAATGAAACTTGGTTTAGGGGAACAACAGTTGAAAAATAAAAATTTCACCAAATCTACCACATTGTAATTACAAGCAGACGTAGCATAGGCGCCGGCGAATAAAAACGGTTAATTTGTATTGGACTTAATTTAAACCTTGAGTTTAAAAACCGATTTCAAGATTAAAAAAAAAAAGACGCACAGTGTTCTTTTATCTAGCTTTCAACGCCATGATCTATAGAGATAAATTCATTGCCAAGAAATTTGCAAATGGGAAATTGTGAAATAAATTTCGAGTTATAGCTAAAGGAGAAATTTCACCAAGTTGGCTTGAAAAATTGATAAAAAAAAAAAAAAGAAATCATCAGGGGCAAATATCCTTTGTATTAGAAACATGTTTTGCGGGTGATTTCGGTACCTGGAAAAACTCATGTATGTGAACAGCATTTCAGTCGGCAGAAGAACGGTAAGTCTCAACATAGAAGACGATTCACTGATTTTAATTTGGAGAAAATTTTGCAAGCAAGCACCACTCTTTTCGACATCAACATTGATGCACTCATTTCTGACAAACAACGTCGAAAGGTGCATTAAATTAATTACATTTTTAGTGCTTCATTATATATGTATACTTCATTTTTAACGATTTTTTTCTTCATAAAAATATTTAAGTATTTTTTCCAAGAATGCAGAAAATAGAGAATTCTATTTCTAAAATTTCGCCTGGCTGCTGGCCACCACTGTTCTAGAGCATACTAATGTTGCAGGTGAAATATAATAACGTTCATGTCAGTTTTCATATCATGTAATCATGGAGGTCATATCACAGGTACTTAAACAGAGGGAAAAAGGAATGCAAACTCTTTACGATACCTAGATTACATTTTTTTTTTATTTAAACCGACTAAAAAATTTTTTTAGCTTTTTTGTTATAATTTACAACATAACGATTAAAATTAATTATTGCTGAAGACAAAGTTTAGCGTGTACCTACCAACGTGGCTCACGGCGTTTAGGCGCTGCACACTGGGTCGTGGAGGTACAACGGAACCGTGCACGAGCCCAAGGCTCCGCGTACCGTCCGTCAAGACTGTGCGGTTTTTTAGGTGGTTTTGCACAACCATCAAGGCGATTGCCAGGCCAGTCACCAATCTCCACCTCATGAACTACACATTTCACAAACAAACAAATAAATACATTCATCACACGCTGAACATAGTTGCACATTTCACAGACAGATGACAACTCTTCACTTTCGTTGTGCGATCTTGCAGTAGGCATAAAATACTTTTCATCAGCAAGGGCATAAGGTCGTAAAACTATAGCTCTAAATATGATCATGCCAGTGATCAGAAAAACTCATCAAAGACAGCCGACTCCAAAGTGTTTGACAAAATTTATTGTATCCACCAATCATTTACAAGATAATAATTATTATTTCACTAAAAACTAACCTTTAGAATCTTCTTGATGGTGATTATCAGAAAAAGGGAAGGCTTGTAGAAAATTCAGGCTTTATCTGCAGGAGTCAGCAGCACCGAAGAGCCACGTCTCAGAGAAAGAACTGACGTCTTTCCACCCCTAACGGAGTTCTTCTATCTTCTCCCCGCCTCTCTTCATCAGGGCAGGTGTCTATTTCTATCACTAGACACACATTTTGCTGAGAAAAATGAAAGATTCCGCCAATACGGTGTCGAGTTGCATTTTGTTTCCGTGGTATGAAAACCGGTCTTCAGATGTTGTATATTCTATATAATGTTGTAAACAACACAAGAAGTTTTATAATCCATAGAGGCAGTCAGATGGAATCAAGTTCCATCGTATGTACGAGAAACATATATGTTTTGTGCCAAAATGTTTGAGGAAAGAAGGAAAATACAGTCATGATCAAAAAGAGGAGATTATTTATGACAGCTTCCCGCTATGTTTCCATATTTGCGTGTGCAGGTACCGATGCGAATGTCACATATACGTAGCTTACGCAAACTGCACGTTTTTCATTAGGTACAACCGATAGAATGCTTCAAGTGATGAATGCGATTCGGGATCAGGCCATACTGTAACCTTTCTCCTACAAAATTATTACTCTGGTAAAGTTAGGAAGGTAACTGAAGGGTCAGAAATATCTCTGATAGTCTACAGGGTGAAATGTTCACTTTGATGCTTTCTGCACAACATCGACTTTGGATAACCTTGTCTGTAGAAAACCACCCATTAAGCGAAGATTTCGTCCGTACTAGAGTGTGCAAAGATCTCCCCACGTCTCCCCAAGATTTTGTCAAAAGGAGCAAGAGTATACAGAAGGAGAGGAAGACGTTTATAGTTTAGAATGCGGAAGAGATGTAGAGAATAACAAATTAGAGACGATCCTGGCAATAGAGCGTATCAAGTGTTCCTAGTTCAAATTATTTCGAGGCCATGGATGGTTTTAATTAAGTGTTGCCTTCATCTTGTATCTCCCATGGCGTGTATAAAACTAATACTAGTGATAAATACAGCTTCTGAACAAAATTTTATTTTCTTGTATAGCCGAAACGGTCATATGGCATTAAAAATAATAAAAAAACAACTTAACAGAAGATAGAGCGCAGGTGAAGAAGATTGATGTGTGTAGCGGAACATGTCATTATTTAGAACAACTAAAATGTGCTAAAATTAAAAAGTTTTTGCAAATATCATGCCAGTAATTTGTTTTGTGTTCAGAGCTCACAGGAAGGGCGTATGCAGAGGTAACAAAGTTTTATGCGAGTAGGAAGCGCATTGCAAGTATTTGAGGGTCTGGTTGGCTGGCGCCTGGTTGCAAGCAAGATCGCCTTGACACTGACTCAGCACGTTCAAGGCCTCCGGCTGTTACCGCCCGGACGAGGGACGACATAAGACCAGAGTCATAGCTTCGATCCGCTGCCTTAATACCACACACACACGGCTGGACAATGTAACTTCAGTTCCACGACGAGTAGAACTCGACATGCCCATCGTTTGTCAAAAGAAAAGAAAACGGGATCAGATTAAGAAGGATATTACTACAAATAAATGATGATATTTGGAGATGCAAATGGCTACTAGCCACACATACGGAAGGATAAAATACAAAGAAGTTGCGAAAATTAACATTAGCTTGTCAACTACGGCAGTGATACACCAGCGCTTCTAATTTTGCAATACATGGTTCACCTCATACGGAAGTCTTCGCTGATCAGTCGAACAGATGACAGGCTGTTATGACATATGGACCAACAGTACTGATAGGGTAAAGGACAGGGATGGCGAACCTTTATTGATCGACGTGCCATTTTTTCAAAAGAAATATTGAATGAAGCCATGATGTGCCATAAAATAATAATGACTTAGTAATTAATGGGGAAAGAAAACTAAATACTATCACCTTAAAACTTTATATTTACAACCAGAAATAAACTTATTTTATACTAATCAATATTGACATCAACAGTTTTGTATTAATTAAAATTGAGGAAACTACTGAAAAATTTGTTGTTGCATGTTAGATGCCAAATAAGTTATATTCGGTTTATACTTTGTTACTTTTAGCAGAATGCAAGCTGAAGTGGAGTCATCTGATAAACGTTTTCGAAGCGAATTTTTAATGTTAATCACTTCGAAAAATTACATCAGTACTTTCGTCAACATACAACTGTATGAAAGGAGATGACTTGTTGTCATTTGTTTGTTGTTCTTTTACATTTTCCGCCCGTTTTGTTGCTCTATATTTTATTGTGTTTCTGGATAAAAGAGGATCTTTGATGCGCGGAATAATCTTACATTTATTTTCAAAATCTTTAAAAAGTGAATGGGTGCATGTTAACCAGGCTTCCTTCAAAACTTCCCCTCACTAAAAGGTTTACCGCGCCGAGCAATAACATTTCCATCCGAAAACCGTGCGGCACTAGTATTACAATCCTTGCTGACATACTTAATCGTAGACGTCATTTGTTTATTTTTTCTTGTTATTGCACATTCAATTCTTTTTGCTCTGGTTCTTTTTTTTTTTTTTTTTTTTTTTTTTGACAAAGATTTGTGATTTGGCACCATTTTACAGATCACTTTATAACCTTAATTAATCATACCATATTCTCAGTCCACCAAAGATGAAATTCTGTATTACACTTATCTTGCTATTTTTTTTTTTTTTTTTTTTGCCAAACTGGCTGTGTTTAATAGGTGTAAATATAACTGAAACAAACTTAAACAGCAGCTGTGTTAACGAAATTAGTTTAAAACACAAGAACTATGCGCAATTGGTAAAAGCAGTCAACAAAAACAAGTGAACATGTTAGCTTCCCGCCTCTTATTATGTCCGTTCGGTCAGAAATTTGCTCGAAATAAACCTCCTTTGCGCAATCTGTAGTCGTTCCGCCACCGGTAACTTCGTTCACGATGAACTTTGTTACTATGATCTTAAATTACGTAGACGAAAAAATAAATTATTTATATAGATTAGGCACCTGTTTAATGCCGTGCCTAAATTATTTGGTCGCGTGCCATCATCGGAAGCGTGCCATTGGTTCGCCATCCCTGGTATAGGATGACAGTACGAGTTAAGCGTTATTTCTAGTTTCTTTAGGGAGCGTGCACAAACTACGTGGCTCGGTCGAGGGGGGGGGAGGGGTTGGCTGGAAGGCTACGCTGGGCTACGTGGGGGGAGGGGGGGTTCCAAGCCAGGGCACGTAGCTTTCCTTTCATAACATTTTTCACAGTTAAAATGAGGAAGAGAACTCACAACAGAATGTGAATATTTATTTCCGTCATTTAATTATCTCCGTATGTAATTTACAATAGTCTGACAAGAGAAAACAGTACAAAATATCTTCTGGAATCAAAAGGGAAAAAGCTACGTGCTACGTGGGGGGAGGGGGGAGGGTAGAGGCAAGAGCCACGTAGTACGTGGGGGGGGGGGGGGAGGGGGGGTTCACAGGAGGCCAAAATGGAGCTACGTGGTTTATGCACGCTCCCTTTTCTTCTTGGTAGCAATGTGGATTACTAATGTGGTTTCTATTTCAGATTTAGCCATTCTCGGTCTCTGATATTATCTTGACTGAGGTGATTTCTCATTGCCTTCGCAAGCATGATTTGTGTTACTGTAAAAAATATGTAGACTACACTAATGAACTTCTATTAAGCGTTATGTCTTATTCGTAGTGTGCATTAGAGTATAAATACGGTTTTATGTGGTGCCGTTCCTATGAGCATACTATTCCGACAGATATCACCCTAACTGCCAAGTTAATATATGTGTATATATATATATATATATTGATTCGAACTATAATTCACGTCGATATCGAGGTGGGACAGGATTGGGGGGAGCGGGGAAAGGAACGGGAAATGTACTGTAGAATGAACATTTCTTCCTGGGCTCTAACCAAGAATCACGTGTGGAGTGCTAGGGACAATGTCTGTTCCTTAGTGTTATATTCCGTGACGTAGGTTCTTGAGGTAGAGCTATTGAACATCGGAAAAATTTCGCCTGTCCTTGAGATTTCCGTCAACAATCCTAGGTTCGAGCCTTGAACGCAGAATGTCAATTATATCACCTGTGCCATGACATATCTGAATATCTTTTACCACCATCTTACAGCCGTGGTTTTAATTGTGAATAATGAGGAATAAAGAGGAGATAGAAATAAAATGTGTACTATCTGGATCAGCGCTAGCAAGTTATGTGACCACAGCTTTCTGCTGACCGTTACTTGGACTGTTCGCATAATTTTTTTTTCTTCGTAGAACACAACTGTAGTCATAGTGTACAAAATTCAATTCTCATAATTTAAAGTTTGAGGTTCCTGCAAGCATTATAAGCAGATTCTCTGTTACAGGTTGCTGTTGAAGTAACTTCTGCTTGTTTTACTAAACACTTCAGTGTATGCGAATCTTCTACCCTCCGAAGAAAGTCCAGGCCGTATACGAGAAAAAGATAATGGAAATAAGGCCAGTTTGTGACAGGTAAATCTAGTAAATGTTATAATTTAATTACATGGTTGGATGAAAAATATATATACGTCAGAAGATATCGTTATAAAACATTGTAGTTTTGGCTTTCTGAGGGTCATTTTTAAACTATTTGCTAGACAAGACGAGTACTGACATTTCATAACTGAGCTGTCCAAAAACGATGTAGTTCTTCAATTCTACTTCAACCAAACATGAGCCATGGGATATAACTTCATGCCTCATATTTTCTTTTTTACTTGTCTCAAACAATTTCTTCATCTTTAATTGTCAATTTTTTTCCTTCTCCTGTCCGAAGCAACTTTTTTCTCTCTTGAAAATATTGACTTATGAATTATTAATTCTTGAAATTCATTTCTATCGTGTCCGTTTTTATATCATTAAACAAAAAGAATTTGTGTTTTCGAAAAAAAAATCTACAGTCTTTCAGGAATCATTCGCTGCAAGTTTTCGTATAAAGCAATTCCGTAACATTTATTGTTTTCGGGTATATTTTTAGTCTTCAGTCCTGGGTTGTAGTTCTTATTGGTTGGTTCAATAACTCTAGTGCTCGATATAATGAAATTATATATACCAAACACTATACGCAGAAAAAAAACCTTGAGATGGGTCGTTTAGAAGTTGTTTTTATCTTATGTAAACGTCACGTGACTGCGAATAACTTGGTGCCACATCCAAAGGAAACAAGGTTAGAGAACAAGTAGATAAAAT
Source organism: Vandiemenella viatica (assembly GCA_031002005.1). NCBI lineage: Eukaryota > Metazoa > Arthropoda > Insecta > Orthoptera > Morabidae > Vandiemenella > Vandiemenella viatica. The sequence goes on along the minus strand of CM061920.1, from coordinate 315,397,263 downwards.
TATATAACAACACTAACCTGCCAACATTTTTTTGGTTTCGTTTTCTACTTGTTCCAATGCGACACTATCAACACTGAATCTAATTAACTGCAGGTATTACTGTATATAATGAAATGAGAGCTAGAGAATGCACGTGCCAACAGTAAAGCACCTTGTGGTGTAAACATCGCATTAGTTCGTTAGTATACATTCTAAAGCTAAACTAATGTGTCAGTCACTATGGAAGTCGTAAATGAAACTGCGAACTTTTTAAATCTATTGTACAGTATAACTGTATTAAATTTTCACTCTAGTGTCATCCTCATAAATATGGCGAACCCCTCATGATTCCGAGCGCTATAGGCGTTTAACAACAGATCATAGGAACCGGTGAAGAATTTACCGGAAAAGATATTGAATCAATTGACTGATTTAAAAGTAATCATCCCGGATTAAAGATAGTATTAACTATATATTTCAGAGAAAATTGAAACGAGAACAAGCTGTTCATATGAATAAGCTTAAATCTACAAATATATTATCAGCTGCTTTCAGAAATCATGTAGCTGATCACAAGATAAATTCAGAAATAAAACTGAATGGAAGAAATTAAATAAATGCCTTACAAGATTGATCAAATAACTGAATTCCTGAACGTGGAACAACTGCGAACGATAAAAAAACGACAAGCTGTAAGACCTACATTGTAGCCCGGTTAACGTTTAATATGTGGTGGAAAGAAAATAACTACTCGCCTAAGCTACTTTTCTGTTCCAACTGTTGTCGCGCTTACTCCACACGTTATGTACTCCAATTTTGTTCTATGACTGATTGTAGTTGAAAGAATGTACTGTCCAATTTCAATGTTCGTCCCATTAATACGTAACCAGTCCAGAACATGGAATCTTACATCCTTCAGACATATGTTTATTTTCCCCATGGTAGAATATTTCCGGCCGGCCTAGTGGCTTAGTGCTTAAAGGCGCGTTCCCACGATCCCTTGTAACGAAGGCGAGACGGGACTGGACCTCAGCCGAAGTGTAGGGACGACCGCGGGCCGCAGGTTAGTCCTAGCTTACCTCGCCGCCACCTCCGCACTACGTTGTATAGAGTCGTTTGGCACAGAGCACTTTACAGCAACAGAAGGGGTGCGCACCGCTGCTGCAAACCGATGGCAACAGCGCATCGCTACACACGCCTGTGATGTTTACCGACTCAGAGTGGGTAGCTGCGTCTCGTCTCCGCTAGCAGAGGTGGCCCTGTTCCCATGGCGTGTGGGTGAGTATTCGTCCCGTCCCGTCTCGCCTTCGTTACAAGGGATCGTGGGAACGCGCCTTAAGACGTATGACTGGAGATCTAAACCACCCGGTTGCTCTGCGGGGATTTTCTTATTGCGTTAACACTAGCTTTACCTCTGGTATAACTTGCTGGGTGATGTGAAGTGCGCCATAAAGCTTCCGCGGTTCAGATTCTACGTTACACAGGTACCATTTACCTGGTAGCATTACCGGATTAGGTTAGGTAAGGCTACCCTACCTCCAATACCAGACTAAGTATACCTCCTTCGGAAGGATTCAACCAACCTTCAGGTTGAATAGCAAGTTTACATTAGATATTTCCAAGATTACAACATTCATTAACTATTTTTTTCTTACAGATGCTGGCAGAGGGTGAAGAACCGAAACCCAGAAGCCCATGGTAACGTTCAAGCCTGGAATTATGGAGTTACGGGTTTGAATTCCCGTCCGGTCATCCAGATTTAGTTTTTCATAATTTCCCGAAATTACTCCAGACAAATATCGAGATGGTTGCTTCAATAGGTAATGGTGGGAATACTTCTCGTCTTTTTCTGCCTATAATGACCTTGACGTTGACGATACGTAAAGCTTAGAGCAAAGATAAACATAATACGTTGTACGTTTAATTAGAAACGACAGAAATTCAAGCAATAATTTAATTATTTTGGTAGAAAAGAGATGTCACTGAAGGAGATTTACCTTGACCTAAAGGAAAAATTACTAAAGGATGCCCCTGTCTATACAGGGTGTTACAAAAAGGTACGGCCAAACTTTCAGGAAACATTCCTCACACACAAACAAAGAAAATATGTTATGTGGACATCTGTCCAGAAACGCTTACTTTCCATGTTATAGCTCATTTTAGTTGGTAGAGGCGGACCAATTCCATGGCCCCCACGCCCTCCTGACCTCAATCCTCTTGACTTCCATTTATTGGGGCATTTGAAAGCCCTTGTCTACGCAACCCCGGTACCAAATGTAGAGACTCTTCGTGCTCATATTGTGGTCGGCTGTGATACAATACGCCATTCTCCAGGGCTGCATCAGCGCATCAGGGATTCCATGCGACGGAGGGTGGATGCATGTATCCTCGCTAACGGAGGACATTTAAAACATTTCCTGTAACAAAGTGTTTGAAGTCACGCTGGTACGTTCTGTTGCTATGTGTTTCCATTCCATGTTTAATGCGATTTGAAGAGAAGTAATAAAATGAGCTCTAACATGGAAAGTAAGCGTTTCCGGACACATGTCCACATAACATATTTTCTTTGTTTGTGTGTGAGGAATGTTTCCTGAAAGTTTGGCCGTACCTTTTTGTAACACCCTGTATAAAGTGGGAATCTGAATTTCAACGGGGAGGTCCGCAGTGGAAATTATGTCAGTGCAGAAAGTCGAGTGGGCAGAATCACTCAGTAAAGTGTGAACCGGGTACATGAATGAGTTGGTGTTGAGAGATAGAAGATATCAGGCATTCCGAGAACAACAGCAGATAGCATTCTTGGACACGAGAAAGCTTTCGGCCCCTTGGGTGCCGAGTCAGTCTTCTGCTGCCAAAACTGTTGCCACATCCCATCAACACTGAACGTTGCTGCACGGACATCACAAATACGTGTCTATCCCATCCCTCATATATAGACTGTGACAGGTATCACAGTCCATAATGTACTCTAGCTTCTCCCTTGACAGCTTGGACTGTGACAGCCTAATTACCTATACCACTTCAGAAACATAAAGTGTCCCAAAGTGTTATTCCACGTTCAAAACCCGATAGTTCTTGTCGGCTAGTCTTTATCAACTGAGTAAATGTTTTATAAGACAATCAGTATTCTATGACAGCGGTGCCAACCATCTGCCTGTTTATGTCCTTTTGACATGATAGGTGCGCCACATGATCATTTGTTACCTGCCACCCAACGACATTTGAGATGACACTGTGGTCTTCATTACACAGGCACCATGTATTCAATGAGTTGCGCATAGCGTGGGGGAAAATATGCTTTCCGTTGTCTGTTATTTTAGACGTCGAATATGTTTTCAGTCCTGTACTTTAAATAACGTAAGCTTTCTCGGTGATTCAGTTGCATAAAATTTTCTAGGGCTTTCCAATGGCATAGCCCGTCAGTAAAAATACAAAGCGACGTTTCGGGCCTGCCTCTGGCTCCATCTTCCGGCGGAGTCTCGAATTTCTGAAGAGTCCCAGCTTATAATGCTTCAGAAATCCGACACTTCACCGGAAAATGGAGCCAGAGGCAGGCCCGAAACGTCGCTTTGTATTTTTACTGACCCGCTATCCCGGTGGAAAGCCCGAGAAGACTTTGCACAACAGTCCTATACTTACTCTAAACTTCCATTAAAGCTTTACTCGAATCGTAGACTCTTGCGTCTTATAATATTTAGGTACTCATTTAATGGCTTTAAAACTTCCACTATAATATTATGGCGATAGTTTCTTCGTTTATCTTCTACTTCTACTATTAAAATATCACACTGGGTGCTGAACAATTGAACAACTTCCACCCATAATTCGGTGCTACCAGCTTTAGCGAATGCCTCTGACGCGAAAATGTCCTTTAAATTATGCCGTGAATCGAGAGGCCGTCGCCCCAAAATGAGCAACAGTTTCTCTTGAAACAACTTGAAATTACAATAACTCGGCTACAAATAGATACAGTGTCACTTTGGTCTCGTTCTGAAGAGTTTTTGTTTTTTATTTTCATTTTTTACTTAGGGCTTTACGATTCGTCGACGTCCAGATCATTAGAGGCGGCATGGGACTGGAAACAAGGAACGGAAAGGAATTTGCCCATGGCCTTTTTGAAGGAAGCATCCCGGAAGTCACCTGGAGTGATTTGGAGAAACCATGGAAAAACGTTATCTGGATGCCCGGATGGCGATTCGAACCGGCGTCCTCCGAATGTGAAGCCAGATTTAAGAGCTAGGATGAACGTTTTGTGTCAGTACCACTGGACATTCGTTTCAGCGCTGTGCACGCGAAGTGAAACTACACATGAACGAGATCGTATCTCAAGAGACCTATCGAATGCTAGCGAAAAAAGTTTTGTTTTGAAGAGGAGTTTACATATTACAACTCATTCTGGGATCATAGTCTGGTGAAAACTAAAAAAATTACTAACCAGTTAATTTTAAATAATTTAGAAAAAAAATGTCACGATTTATGAGGGCAAAGTATAATCAGAATTACAAAAACTGGAGACAAATTTCAATTTATTTACTATACACCATTGAAGTTTTGACGAAACCAATTGCGGCTGCTTCCGGCACTACCTAAATCGAGAATTTCTTTGCTAGGTGCTCAATTTAAATTGGAGCGCGGCTCAGGTATTACTACAATATTAAAAGGGGGGAATTTGGAAGCGAATTGTGTCTGTCTGTCTACTAATGTACAGTCTTCCTAAAGCTGCCGTTTTCTTTAACGACATTCCTTGTCGTTTTCCACGACTGGTAAAATATGCAGGAATGTCGTTCTCCGGAAGTAACCGAGAAGAATGTCGCTACCGTTTTCTGAGAACTTCGAAGAAATTTTAAACCACAGATTCTTTACGCGATTGTCTGTATCGATAATTTCTCTCAGCTTTGTTTTTTACAAGTATGAAATAGTTCCTTAAACAGAAACAGGAATATATCCCCACCAGCTCGCGAATCCAGTGCTAGTTCTTTATCGCAATACTCTATTTATCATGTGCGTAGTTACCGAAATCATTCCCGGCGAATGCCGTAATGTTTCTTTCAGACAGAGCGTGGTGGGTGAGCGGTAAGATTCCTACCTCGCATTCAGGAAGACGCCTGTTCGAATCTCCATCCGTCCCCCTGATTTCGATTTTCCGATGTCACTCCAGACGAATGCAGGGATGGTTCCTTCAAAAAGTTCGAGACTGAATTTATTCCCGGTCCTTGCCCCCATTCCTTTCCCGCATCTAATGTCCTCGACATCGACGAGACATAAAGCTATAAGCAAACAAACATAAAAGTTCTTTCAAAATGTCATGAAGGAATTCCTTCTCGCTCCTTATCCAAAATTCTCTGCAGTCTTCGCCTAGCCGTAAACCCATTATTTAATTTTATTACTTTGACTGTAGTATATTATTTTTCCCAGAATCTTTTTTAATTAAAGCATTTTGAAGATCTAGCCTGGGCTTCTACTCTAGTAATTTCGGCAAAATCTGGAAAACCGAAAACTTGAGATATATAAGTGCTCCCGCAACTTCACTATAAGTATCGCGAGACTGAAATTCAACCACGGCTGCTACAAACAACACCTCCATAGAATCCACCTCACTGACTCCCCTAATTGCCAATGTGCGGAAATAGAGGATACAAACCACTTGCTGTTTGGGTGCCGCCGAAACAAAGTAGAGACAGGACCTTCTACTACACTCTCTCAAGAACAAAGGAATCCCTCTCCCCACATGTGCTGCTACCCTCTTGTCAACGGAAGACTACGACATATATCAGCTCCTATACCAACATTTGAACAACATTGGTGTCTCAATTTAAACAAGCTGATATGATATGTGTTTTAATTATACTCTCTGGATGTCATTTGTAATATATCATTATTGTAATAATATTGTAGATATCCTGCAAAATGAAAAATGAATGGTTGTGTGATTTTGAACATATGGGCGACTCAATCACAACAAATGTAAATAACTTGTTTTAAATGTATCATACTTCTGGTAGAATATTATTGTAATTATTCTTAAAAATGAAAATCTCAAGTTGCTGGATACCAGCATTTGGGTGTCACAGTTTATAGTCAAGTAAGAAGTTTTAATCGCGGTATATCACTATTGTTAAACTATTAATGTTTTCCTCTCCTTTAAGTGACACAATTCAAACAAACTCAAACAATATGTTTAACTGCATTATATCATTACTGTAATATTATGGACTTTGATTTGTAAAGTATATTGTATACTACCATTGTAAGGCCATAGTGGTTATTCGGTAAAAGGAAGAAGGCTAATGACATGCTATTATTATTATTGTTATAACATCGACGTTATTCGGTGAAATGTAAATGACGAGTTGCATATATAATTATTTGTACGTTAATGATGCTATCTTGTAATATGAAAATGGCTGTATGGGCGCATGCCTAGATGCCAATAAATTAAAAAAAAAAAAAAACCGGGATTGGAACTCACGTCCTGCAGAATACCAGTTCCCCGAGTATGCTGCTCAAACACAGTGTCCGGTTTTTCCTACATAAAACTAGTTACCGCAGAACAAAGTGCTTCATGGTTACAGATTTAACTCACTAAAGTAAAGTCACGCGAGATTGACTGTATCAGTTTTTGTCTGCTTTCACATCGTCTCGGTGGAGAGTAATACCTTTTCTGTGCGGGCTACTTTTTTAGTTTTGATTTTACAGTTTTTTCAGCCGTTCGCTTGTTACGATTTATTCCGGCGGTTTTTCTATCAGCAGAAAGTATTGCGGTATGTTTGTAGATCGTGTAAGTTTTGTTGAGCGGCCTGGTGGCTCATACTGGAGATCGTTAGGTCCACGGTTCGAATTAATGTCTACGCTGGAATTTTCGTTGACTCTTAACACGTCCTTCACCTCTGGCCTCAGCTTGTTATGTTGTGCAATGTGAAGTATTCCAGAACACTTTCGTGGTTCGGATTCAACGTTAAATTACAGGACCCCGTTACATGGTATGAAAACCGGGTATAGCAGATTAAGTATACCTCCTTCCAACTAACTTTCAGGTTGGATAACAAGCTTAGCATTTTTTTTTTTTTTTAGTTTAATTGGTTTGTAGTAACGTCTTACTAGTGTAGATTTTCTGGCGGAAATTCTAGATCATCATAATAATTGTCCTGGATGATTGCGAAGTTTTATTAGCTTTCGCTATGACTTCTGATATACTATAAGACCATATTCCCTACAAATGAAACAAGTAGATTTCTAAAATACTCCGACCTAATTTGTTAACAACTATGAAATTTCACCAATTAATTACAAAATGGCTGTATGGTAGTATACCTGTTATTTAAGTGTTTGTTTCTTCCTTGTCTTAACGGGCTATACATCTGGCTATATTAGAGCTATTATTTTTTTTTATTTGCATTCCATATTAAATAAAAATGAAAGTAGATTGCAACATTATCTACAAAAAGAAAAATGTTTACATGTTGAGACCGAGCGGGGTGGTGTAACGGTTAGCGTTCTCGCCTCGCATTCGGGAGGACGGCTGTTCGAATCCCCGTCCGGGCATCCAGATTTGGGGTTTTCCATGGTTTCCCCAAATCACTCCAGGCAAATGTCGGGATGCTTCCTTCAAAAGGCCATGGCCGAATTCCTTCCCATTCCTTGCCCCCATCCTTGCCCCCCATCCTTGCCCACCATCCTTTCCCGTCTCTAAATACCTCGATGTTAAAAAGAGACGTAAAGCAGTTAAAAAAATAAATACATGTTGAGTATTTCTAATTTGTTTGATTGCACAATTATTTATTGTTTTTCTGAAAGGATATTCATGCACAAGTGAGAAATCTAGGGTCTACCTGTATTTTAGTGCGTGTCGCCCTATTTTAATTACTTTCAGTGCCTGAGAGAAATTTTCTATCTGGAAACGTGCCTAGAAATTCAGTGTACATTTGGGGGTAAGTGCTTGTCAGTGTTGAACTGCTTCCAAGGCGCTTTGACTAGAAAAAGTTGGTATGGAGCTGTAACACTTTGAATGACAGTGTTAGGAGATGCGACAGCTGATGAGCTGAGTACTGCCTAAGTGCTGGTTGGAGTATAGGATGTTGCCTTCTTGTCGCCGCCCCTCGCCTGCCTGAAGGTGACCGATGTGTGGCAATGGGCCGCAGGCATAGGTCATGGTCGCTCGGTCGCCGGGATATCCCAGGTCTACCTGCACCAACCTCCACACTTCACTCGTCATATCGCTCGCGAAATCGATTGTGGAACACGCTACGTGATCGACAGATAAAACTGTTCCATCAATACCGATTATCAGGAACGATGAGGATTACGTCGTAGGCCGTTAAAGTAGTAGCTAAAATACTATATGTACTGGTATACCTCACTTTTTTAGTAGAAACAAAACCAATCCTGCGACAGGCCTCGTGTCGTTCCTCTTCTAGCTAAACCCTTACTCCTTTCTACGGTAGTAGATTGATAATAGGGGGCGTCCATTAATTACGTGAGGTGAAATCTCACCAAGGGGAGAGGGGTGGACAGAAATCTCACGCCATCTTTTTTAATTCCTTGAAGAACAGTAGAGCTAAATAAAAGGTCTACAAACGACGTGATCTTTTTTTTATTTTTTCTTTTTTTTTTTTTTACTTAATGGTTTCAACCACGCTAAAAATGCCATCACATCGAAATCGAGGTCATTAGAGGCGGGAAAGGACTGGAACACTCGGGATGGAAATGCGGCTATGGCCTTTTTGAAGGAAGCATGCCCCGGCATTCGCCTGGGGAAACCAAGGAAGAAAACAAAATATTTACGAATTTACGAAGTCTTCAGCAGGGAAGAGGTGGTCCCATTCTCAAGATCTCACGCCACCATTGGGAAGGGGGGGGAGGCTCTGACGAGGGAGGGGGTCCATATTTGCGAAAGAAAAAAAAAACAACACACACGTAATTAACGGACACTCCCATACGATAACTTTCACAATGGTTAAATATCTTGAATAAATAATACAAAATACATGTTCTGAATGTTTAGTGGGATCACAGTGCTATATTGCTTCTCCATTAATCTCAGGCACCTATACGTTTACTTGTTAATTTTGATGATTCCAACGTCTTGGACACAACATTCAATTCGAGGGCGTTAATTAGTATCATATGAAAAAAGAGTTAAATATGTAATTTTTAGATGTGATTATCGCATTTCCAGCTCTTCAAAGTATAGATAATTGCAGCCAAAAGAGAAATACAGGCAACAAGAGGGAACGAATCCGGCCAAGCACCGTCGTGATATCTTAGTCTTCTTTTAAACGAAACGAATATGGATTAGTTTTACTCTCTTAATCATCTTTCTCTATTAATGAATACAAGAACTTCTAGAATCAGCAGATATATTATATCATACGAACATCGTTGTGTACTGGTGTTGCTGTGACACTACGTTAGATTGCAGTTCCAGCAGGGTGACTTAGTAGGCTAAGGCGTCGCACACTGGATCTTTGAGGTACAACGGTGCCGGGCACGAGACCAGGTTGCGGTTTCCCGAAATCATCAAGTCATCAAGACAGACACTGGGATGGTCCTCAGTCTCCGCCTCAAGAGCTAAAATTTCCTTTTCTTAAAAAAAAAAAAAAAATTTACACTTTTCACACAGAGGACGTAGTTGCCGCGCTCCGCAGACAGATGGCAACAATTCACTTCCTGTATTAGTGTGGCGTTCAAGCAAAAGACAGAAGTTGCGGGCATTTAAAACTCTGCCACTAGACGGCCGAACTATCCCCTCGGGGATATGCCAGCCGAAAGGGGGCATCCATAAATTACGTGAGGTGAAATAGGGAGGGGGGGGGTCCAAAAGTTCCGAGGGCGATTTCTAGCGGGGTAGGAGGGAGAGGGAGGGGGTTCTCACCAACCAGATCTCATCAGAGGGGGGGGGGGGGTCCGGAAATCCGGTAAAACTCCTCACGTAATTTGTGGATGTCCCTTTAAGAAGCAATAAGATAAAAAAAGGGTTGAAGGTCCAGTCACGAAGAAGGCGGGTGCACGGCAAATCCAAACTCTATCACTCGTTCGAAAACCAAATGAATTTATTTCAGAACTATGTTTTAGCAAATGCAACAGCTCGATAAGAACCTACCCAATATTGCCTTTGATTAGAAATGCATCACGGGTTACTTACTTATAATTGCATATATCACAAATAGACATTGGTGATACATCTACTGTGTTTGAGGCTGCAATGAGGAACGTCAAAATTTTCCATTTCGGGTTTTATGGCACTGATATTAATTTATTTGGCTCAAAGCACTTGCAGCTATTATTGCGATAAAATGCCACATTATGAACGAATTCTTAATAAAAGAAAAATACTGAGCCTTGTTGCTGAGAGTTAACCATCGTTTTTGGCAACTGAGGGGGGAGGGGAAGCGAGTTCAATTTCCGATTCAGTCACCCAAATTTCGGCTTACCAGAATCACGTAATAGAAAAGAAGTTTAATGAAAAAAATTAGTTTCTGAATGATAACTACCGGTCGCTAATTACAGTTTTTCAAACTGCAGTAAATTAAATTTCGTAGTGAGAAAAAGATACACAGGTAACAGCAAAACTTCATCATACTATGTCAACATAATTCATAAATTAAAACCGTGACGTGTGTTGCATCGAAATTAAATAACCTTTTTTCGAAAAAAATAAAAAAAAATAAACCTTCACAAATAGAGCAAATTACGAATATTCGCAAAGGTAATTAGTTTTCCACGTACGTAGGATGAAAAACAAACACTACGCATAGATTTGATAGCAAAAGGATGACGTAGCTGTGGTTGAAATAAACCTCGGTGACAGCTCGGATGATGTGTGCTGACATTGCGCGCACAGAATAGACAAATATGAACTGAGGAGGATTATAAAACAATTTAGTAACGGCTTTAAAACGTCAAGTCATGGGAATATCAAAAACTTTGGTGTCGTGAGGATGAGGTGAAGAAAAGTAATTATCGTAAACGACGCACATTGGATTATACGCGTAACCTTCACCCGTTCGCTACCGTTCAGCTGTTGAAAGCGTCCTCTACGTCCGTCTTTGGAAGGTTCATTGCAATAACCTCTCTGGTTTTCCCCAGAAGAAATGAATGTTCCACTAACGCAGCACAATTTGTACGATTTGAAAACAAAGTTTGTGTTTTTGTTTAACAGAATGTTTGTATAGGGTATGAAATGCCTGGAAGTAAATTTTATCAGTATGAATGTGAAAATCCAAATAATATAAACGGTAACTGCAAAACTTTACTTTTGACAGCGATTAAGCTTACAAGATTATAACGTACATGTAAGTAATTTTCGTTGTTACTACGTACTACACTTTATGAATTTTTTTAAATATTATGTTATAAATGGTATCGTATGAACCTTCGGCAATTCTAAGGAATTAAAGCTTTTTTTTTTTTTTTTTTTTTTTAGATTTCCACCTCATTAGAGGCAGGGCAAGAAAGGGGAAGCAATTCGTCTGGCTTGATTTCGAGAAACCATGGAAAACCGAAATTTGGATGGTTGAACAGGGATTCGAACCAATGCCCTTTCGAATTCAGGGCCACAGCGTTACCGCTTACTCACTGAGATTTCTGAGTTGAAGCAAGCCATCAAAACTGAACTGGGGAAGTTAAAAGTCTCATTTTTTCCAATATTTAGTAGAAACCTGAAATACTACAAATATTTCTCGACAATATCATCTCATTGTTTGTCTACCTTGAAAACATATCTAACGATTTCCATAGAATTTTCTCAGGATGTTCGAGACGCTTTTCGCTCTACAGAATCTTAATCCCACCAAACTTTCAGTTTCATAAGGTTTTTCCAGTTACTTAAGTGGTTTCTTAATGTATTCCACTACCTCTTTCCTTTCATTTCTTATTATAGGGAACGCGGTCAAATTTCCTTGGCGTTGTCAAGCTCATTGTCTAAGATCCAGCTGTCCACTTGTTATTTGACTGAAATGCAAGTTTTATGCATAATTATTAGTAGCAGAATACAATTCTGCCGGGTTGACAACCAAACTATAACCGCAAGTATATTTTATTAAATTTTCAAGAAAAATTTCGTTCATTTGTTTTTAAAAGTAAATTCGTTTCACAGAGACACATGAAAAGAACACAAAAAAATGTATGCATAAAGTCGCCGCAAGTAGGATTTGCCAGCTGTTAAAGATATCTAAGATCAAGAGCGATCACTTTTACATAGGCAATCTAAACTTTTGTTCTTTACAAATCTCTCTTCGAAATAAATTATAATTTATTTAAAACAAGTGAATGAAATATTTTAAGCTTATTTAAAAAAATAATTACAGATACTTCCGTCCTTATTTTGATAGCCAATCCGGCAGAATCGTATTCCGCTACTAATAATTATACATAAAAATTGTATTTCAATCAAATAACAGATGGAAGTAGAAATCATGCAGCCGGATCTTGGACTATGAAGAACACAAAAGTAGAATATAATGTTCAAGATGTGGAATAGCGTCGCTTATCGTTTTATAATGTGTATCATAGTAGAATTTAAATAGAGAAGCAAACTTGTTTTATTGCAACGGATATGCTGATGTAATTTCTACCTTGGTTTTAAGTGCTGTATGCTGTGGGAAATTAGATCGGATATTTAAGATTTTACGGAAGGAAAAGCAGTGACTAGTAGTAACTGCTAAATTTTGTTATGGGATCCTATAATCAAGAGTAATCAAAAATTAAATTCTTCGTTTATGTAACAACCACATATGAAAATTATGTCCATGCCCTTTCTTGCTACACCCACGATTCGTCAACAGAATGTGCCAAAATTTTTCACATGTCATGATCTATACGGTCTGTCCAGAAATTAAAGGATAATCCTGCAACTGCAGATGGATCACATGATGTCCTACTATATGACGAAATTTTATTTTAGTAACAGTCTCACCACTTTTGATGACTGCCCAGCACACTACGCCCCATCTTAATGAAAGGTACCCAGGAAGGTGGATCGGGCGCCTCGGCCCTATCTTATGGCCACCAAGATCGCCGGACCTGAATCCCTTGGATTTTTATTATTGGGTCTGCCTAAAAGATTTAGTTTACGTGACGGAGATAATTTCAATTACATAGCTGCGTGAGAAAATAAAAACATCTGCGGAACACATTAACCGCAAAGGTTATGCTCGCCGAGTAAATAGATCGTGTATCAAAAGATTTAGGGCGTGCAAAAGAGCAAATGGCGCCCATTTTGAAGAATTTTTATAATTAACTAAATAAAAAAATATTAATTGCATTTTTTATATTATTGGTATGCACACCACAACAACAAAAAAACTTTTTTTAAAATCATTTTCATCTTTTTTTACTACATTTTTAAAATTTACAGTGGTCTCTTTAGCAGATTGAACTACATTAAAACAATCTTTTTAAAATAAGTATAAAATAATTTTATCATTTAAGATTTTTTATAAGGTTTTTTTAACATTTTAAGAATAAAAAGAACATTGTTTTAGATGACTCAAATATCTTTGAGTAAATTAAAAAAAACAGGGTTCAAAAAGTCTTAATTTGTAGAAGTGGCATGGAGTAAGAACAAAGTCGCAAGTTTCGAAATATATTAAAAAATCAATACCTCGAAAATGGTGAAACTTCATTTAGTTTTTTCATAGGTCTTTATTTTAACATACCACAATCTGCATGTAATAAGAATGAAAAATCGAGTTTATACTTACTGTATCTTGACTTGTTCTGCCGCAGTTGTTTAATCCGGCACAGCAAAGAAGTTCGGAAAAAGTTATTAGCAGACCCTTCAAGAATCATCCTAATATTAGTGAAAGTTGGATTTACTAACCGTCGTTATCTTACCTGCTAACTCCTTCGTCTTTCTGGGTAATCAAGGATGTTGAAATGGTGGGCGTTCCCTTTGTATATTGTAAGCTTTGTTTAAATGTGTTTTATGTTTTTCGGTGAATCTGTCAGAGAGTTTTTAGACCTGCGATCCCAGTAATCTACATGTGTATTCTGCAGTCCATAAGAGGGTGCTTTGCGCCCAAACTTAATCACTGCTCTAAACTTTTCGATAGGTAACGACATGAGAGGAGAGAAAATTAAAATCGATATCAGTGGCCACCTTATTTGATTGATCGTATGTATTCTGTCAGTGCGTGTACTTATAATGATCTCTGGTGTGAAGCCGACACTATTGTACTTCCGAAAGTTCCATCTGACGGTAGTTTAACGCAATTGACGAATCGCACTGCTGACATGCTAATGTTAGGAAATCGAAGTTAGTATTTACTCTAGCTTCGTACTGTGAGGTAGCGAATACTTCCTACCCGTTTTTTAGTTTAAATGTCAATAATAACGATAGTTTGTCATTTGTTCTGCGCTGTGTAAGCGATGGCAACTGAGATTAGAGCCAAGTAAAGTTGGTAACACTGAGAATAGGCTCATTTCCTGTTAGCAAGCGCGAGAGTGAACATGTTTGCGTGTGGAGAGGAAAGCAGAAATTAGGATTGCGTAAAAGGGAGCAGACCGTGTATTAGCAGAGAAGTTAAGTGAGACAGTAAAGTTTATTGAAGAGATGATTGGCACTAATAGTCACATACAGCGTAATATATGCTCCGAAGAAGAAACTGTTTTTCCCTGACTCGTGTGCCGAGGGTCTCATGTTCGGTCGAGGTAGGGTTGCCAACCATATTTTATTATAAAGTATCATACTTTATTTTTGGTTGTTATACTTTACACTTTTTCCCACCAATAAATTAAAGGAAAATACTTTATTTCGAATAGAGTATACAGTACATGAAACGGAATGTTCACAACTTCGTGAAAGAAAAAGTGTCAATCGGCAGAGGATTTTTTTGTCTACTCGCATCCTTTGACCTGTGTACTTAATTAATTAGGAGTCGATGCAATAAGAGCCGACCATCCCTATTGTTGCATTCCTGTCGACTTGTGTCCGCTCGCCGTTATTTCTGAACGTAACGATCATGTGACGTCATGTGATTAACAAACGGAGAAATCGCGATTTCTTCCGTTTCTCTTCGTTTGAGGTTGGAATTCTGAAGTGTATTATTTTCTTTTATATTGTTTAATATGGCAAGTAATTCAGATTCTGTTTGTGTTAGTGATACGCCAGTAACTCCAAAAAAAGCAAAATTGATGAAACCTAAACAATAAAAAATACAAAGATTTGTAGGAGAAAAAACTAAGGAATCCTCAAAATAAATTCTTTGCGAATTCTATGTGCTGCGAGTTTTGCTATTGCGTCAGCTAGGACTATACAGGCAACTCAGTCAATATCGATTTTCAATCATTTTCAGAATATTGTGGCCATGATCTTTTGTTGGATAAATTTTAGACCTAATTTAATATGAAGTTGTGCCGCAATGGTCAGAAATGTAGAGTTGCTAATCATACTTTAACATAAAGTATGATTAGTTTTGGTCGTTATATTTTATCATAACAATAAAGTATATTTTTTTTTTGTAAAACTATATTATTCAAATATAGTTATTAATATCCAAACAACGTATCAGTGCGTATGACGAAACGAAACGAATGCGAAATGGTGGAAAGGGAAACTGAGGGTCGTTTAATTTAATTAATAATGAGTTGTGCATTTATTTATAATTCCAAGTTGAATTTACCCGCAATACCACTTTGAAATGAAAGCTAAACTTAATAGCTAGTCCCGTAAGCGCGAAAATATATGTATTAAGGCAATTTTTACTTATTTTTTTTTTTTTTTAAACTTTATATTTTCCTCTTCAAAAGTCAAAAATACTTTATTTTTTCCTAAATAAGTTGGAAACCCTAGGTTGAGGGCAGGTGTTGTGTTGTTGTTAATGCCATGTCCGCCCTATGGTGTGTAGTATTAGTTGGAAACGATATAAATGCTGGAGAAACCAAAGAACTCTGGATAATTCGTAATCACACTGGAGCTAGCTGTTTGGTCTAAGAAACCAAAAGCCATTAAAAAACTGTTTTTCTAAAAGTGAAACTCAAGATGTTTTTCGACTATTGTCTGACATATTGGTTGGCGATTTGTTGTTGAATAACAAGAAGAAGTTTTGTTTTAATCTGAGAATTTGATTCAGATTGAAGAGAAAATTTAAGTCAGATGCTTATTCCAGATTTTATGCGCCCATATTTTTAGTACCGGAAAGATCTACAAGCACACATTTAGAGTAGATAGTAAGAGATGTTTAATTTGGAGTGCAGTGTCTTGGCAGTACCTGCTTTTCAGTGCACGGTGTTGTGAGGTCGTTCAACTGAGCCGTATCCAAGGCAAGCGGAGTCCGTTAGAGGTATTAAAAGCCGCAGATCAGGAAGGCGTCAGCCGTGGCATTGAATCAAGGCGCACTGCCAGTTATACGGAGGAATATTTTATTTTAGCTCTCCGCGCGGCCCGGCGCTCCGTCCTTGGTAATCAAATGAAAGGCTGGCTGGCGGGTGAGGCAATCCAATCTGCACTGCGGCGTGAGGCGCGGGCCACGATTTCGACATCGTTATGTCACCTCGGGGGCCACCTTGCTCATTAGCATCCACCAGCCAAGGACGGTGTCGGGTGGCAAGACCAGGAACACCGGCAGTCGGCTCTTGACGCATGGGTGGCCACCGCTGCGGACTCGGAGTCGGAGTACCAGGATACACCCAACGAACATTATGTCAAACCTACCATATCTTCAGGTTAATAGCTGCCACCTGAATCACACAAAACACTCTCCCCCTATCGGATCAGCAAACCGATGCAATCATGCACCAGCATCTCCAATTTGTCCTTAGTCTCCCATATTATGCCAGAGATAGGCCCTACTCTCCACTTCCTTGAATGTCTGCCAACAATCTTTACGCTGCTACCTGCAGATTCTTTCCATATACGTCACCTCTCTCTGCAATGACATCACGGTCCTTAGTGTCCTTGAACACTACTTGAATAAGCACCCACACGCACTTTAATATCACTGGTCCTTTTATTCTATCCAAAAATTTCTTCAACTCACATCATTGCCTGAAGGCACGTATGGTATCATCCTATTTCAACCTTTCCCCGGGAAGAAAGAAAGACCATTATTCATTTTTTTATTATTATTGTTATTACTTTTCTTATGTGTTTACGCCTCGTCGACGTCGAGGACATTAGAGGCGCGATGGGACTGAGGAGAAGGAACGGGAAAGAATTCGGTCATGGCCTTTTGAAGGAAGCTTCCCGGCATTCGCCTGAACTGATTTGCGTAAACCATGGAAAACCCAAATCTGGATGCGTGGAGGGGATTAAAACCGCCGTCCTCTCGAATGAAAGGCCAGAACGTTAACCGCTCACCCACCACGCTCGGTACCGTTATTCAAGAATCTACCTTACAACCAACTGTGACTTTTAGATATACAGATGTCAGTTTTGGATCAACTTCACTTACTAAATTGCAGGGCATTCGAGTGGCTCATTGGTTAAGATGTTTGACTGGAGCTCGAAAGGTCCCCGGTTCGAAACTCTGTCTCGGTAAAGATTTTCATAGGCTATTAACCAAACCGTCGCCTGTAGCATAGCTTGCTGTGTAATGTGAAGTACGCCTGAACGCTTCCGTGGTTCGGATTCCACGTTAAACCTGCACCCAGTAGGACTATCGGGTTAGGCTAATGCGGTTACGCGGAATGTGCAGCCAATAGAAACCTTGTTACCAGGTCATTACGACCACATTAATAACAGTCTGGATTCTCAGTGGTTAAGGCGTCTGACTCAAGATCTAAAGGTCTCCGGTTCAAATCTCTGTCTCGGCGGTGATTTTCATAGGCTCTTAATCCTACCTTCACCTCTGACACATTTTACCACGCACAGTACACCTGAACGCTTCCGTGGTTCGGATTCCACGTTAAACTGTAGGTGTCCTGTACACAGTAGGATTGCCGGGTTAGTTTAAGGCAGCTATGACAGGGACGGAATGCGCAGCCAGTAGAAAACCTCTCTTTAGGACATTACGACCACTCGGGTTTATTATATTATACTAACTTACACATAGTCCTACTGTTACACCAACATCACCTTCTTGGAGACCATTGTGCACATCTCGTGCACAATGGCCACCTACAGCACTCTGTCCACATCGAACCATCAAAACTACAATAACACCTACACTTTGATAGAACCAACAAAACTACAATAACACCTACATTTTAATAGATGCCATTGTCCCATGTGGTTGTAGGTCAGTATCTGACACCACGGTTCACGATTATTTTGGGATTCAAAGTCGTCCTGATTCGTCAACGTTACGTGGCAGCTAGACCTTGATACCGTTCTACAGGTTAAATTGTCTGTAAATGATATCAGAAGTTCAATATGTAAGGAACATACATATTAAACAGAATCTGCTAGGAACAACAGATATGAAAAAATGGTTGTTTACGAGGAATATCCTGAAAAAGGTAACAAATGCTGTTAAAAATCGAAAAATGAATATATTTCAACCAAATTTACAGGGTATGTTAAACAACATTTATTTATTTCTACACATAATCACCATCCAGTTCGATGCACTTCTTCAGCCAGGGAACCAGTTTTTGTATACCCTCCTCGTACACGCTCCGTTCCACCTTCTAAAACCAACCACTGTCTCTTCACTTCCTGATAGTTGGAGAAACGTTTCCAGCCAAAAAAAAAATACTCGTTTGATTTGGTGAAAAGATGTTAATCCGAGGGCGCGAGATCCGGGGAATGGGGTGAGTGGGTGACAACATGCCATCCAAAGGATACAAGGAGTTCCTGGGTGACACGAACCATGTGAGGTCTTGCATTGTCGTGAAGGAGAGACACACTGCTAGTCAGCAATCTCCTTTTGTCTTTAATCTTCTTTTTTAATTTTATTAAGGTCTCACAATAAGCGACAGCATTGATGGTGGTCCATTCGTCCATGAAATCCACTTAGAAAACACTCTTTCTGTCCCAAAAAACAGATGCGAAATCTTCCGCTCTGACAACTGAACTTTGAACTTTTTGGTCTTTGGGGAATGGGTATAACGCTCGGACCATGCATTTGGGAGATCACGGGTTCAAATCCCCGTCCGGTAACCTAGATTTCGGTTTTCCATGTGTTTCCTAAATCATTTCGGGTAAATGCCAGGAGAGTTCCAAGGTGATGGCCGAATTCTTTCTCGTTCCTTGCTATCACAGTCATTTCCCTCTAATGACCTCGATGTCCATCAGGCATAAAGCAACCAATAAATCCTTTTTTACCATTACGTCATATACGTTAATTTACACTTTTCCTGATGTTTATATTGACAATTCTATCATGTTGTGTTTAGACTGTTATTCTTCTTAACGTGTTCGTTTCTTCTACTTCTATTTGTCTAATCTAGGCTCCATGCGTCAGAATAACCCTCAAAGTAACGATAAATATTTTTTCTTCCATTTTTAAACTCAAAAATTTCCTAATCAAAATGATATCATTCATCCGTCGTGATATCCTGTGCGCATTTGTGATTTCGTAGTTTTTTCGTTTTGTGTCAGACCACAGATTCTTGTCCTCACTTAGCTGATATCCATTACTCGCTGCACAGTTTTGACTACTTACATCTCACTAATTTTGCAGGATCAGCAGTGGCTTTAGTTTCAGCAGTGGTGGTCACAAATGTTGTACTGCTTACATGGATTATTAATTGATATTGAGGGGTGATTGAATGAAAGTCTTAGATTTTCTGACAAGAAAATAATATCCAGCAATACAAATCGTCGCATTCCTACTGCGGATATTCGAAATGCTTTAAGCAGAAATATACATACGTATCTTTGTGAAAATTCCATTACCCAGAAGAAAAAATGTGATTACAACAAAATTTAATCTGCAGATTCGAAACTTGACAATACACAAACGATTAGAATTACAAAGCTGTACGTGCACTTTCACCGTGCCGGGCGCTTTGTAGGCGCGTCTAAAAAACAGTGACTGTAGTATGACCAGAAAATTTGGCCATATCCCAGACGTGTTCGATGGGTGAGGTGAATGTGCAGGCCAGGGAAGCTACGGTTCCCATCTTTCAATGGAGAAGGTTTGCACATTCCTCGCCTCATTGTCCTGTTGAAATATGTTCCTGTGGAGCTGCATGCTTAGGGGCAGTGTCTCAAGCTCTAAAACCTCCCTGATGTAGCGGTTGCTGTTCAGATTGCCCTCAATACATAGGAGGTGAGATCGCATGTTATAGTCAATGGTGCCCCAAATCATTAAACTTAGCGTTTGTACTCTATGCCAATCTACAAAGCAGTTTGTCCGATTGAGACTAACACGTGCGTGACCGTCGCTCTATGACACGTTGAAGATCCGGTTTTCCCGTCCTCATTACTATTTGATGTGTTGATTGTTTCTACTCGATGGAAGACAACGAAATGAACACGTGAGTGCCACAAAGCCAACCGACGGCGTCCAAGCATCAACACAGACATGTCCACACCCGTGTTCGAACGTCGAACCAACACTGTGGACGAAGCTGTTCTGTCGGTTACGGCCATGCGGACAAGATGGCGGTCATCCCCCGCTGTGGTCACATTGTGTGGCCCAGTACCTCCTCCGCGCTGTGTACGACCATCTTCTCTACACTGGTTCCCCACACGTATCACTGACGTAGCAGAGGGCCGCGTACGAGCCGCAATGACCCGCTACGGCCAATTCGTTTACCTAATACCACTAAATCTACCACATCTCATTCATATGCTGATATCACTCCCTTTGACGTAGACGAGGCATATCGGCGCTTTGTTGTAAGTTTCACTTCAATTGGTGGCTCTCCACCGACTGAGCGTGGCGTAATATTGGCCTGTCCGGTCTCACAAAAAGAGAGTGCACGCCATTTCTCTGAAATCTTAATAAGTTTTAATGGTTCGGCTGTTCTACACATCCTCCGATTTTTGAGTGATTCAGATCATTCCCCCTAGGTGTTGTAATTTTCACAAACAATAGTGTATTATGGCATTTTAAAGACATATAAAAAGGCCAGACATTTTTGATAGTAAGTGTGAGAATAAAAACTAGTGGAAATGTATTAATCAGTGTATCGTCTGAGAGTTATCAAACTAATTGCTTCTGTGCAGTATATGTGGATCGGATGGTGAATAATATTATTTAAAAGAAGATTTTTTTTTTAAGTACTGCGAAATTAAAGAGCACGTGAAGGTTATAAATACATTACGAAGATGGGTTACTGAAACTATCCGATTTCTATGTTTATAATACATTGAAAGGTCATTGCCGACTTCATATTGAAAGTTTTGATCACTGGAAGGCCAGTAAGGGATTCAGTATTTCTAACGAATCACGATCCTGTTAAAAGCATCCCCAGGTATGCTTCTTGGAAAGATTGTAGCAAGGCACTTTCCACCATGAGCAACTTTATTGTTTAATAGCACAGTTCTCGGCATTGCCCGTCTAAATCGATTGAGTTTATACCAGATTATAACATCGCATTCGGGAGAACGTGATTCCGAATCCCCGTCAGACCATCTAGACCTGTGTAAACCATGGTTTCCCCAAATCACTCCAGGCAAATGCCGGACAGCATTCTCCAAAAACTCCATGGCCAAAATACTTCCCGTTCCAAGCCTCCAGTCCTTTCCTGCCTCTAATGACCTCGACGTTGAAAATTTAAAAAATTTTTTAAAAAAAAATCGCATAACGTTGTAAGACATACAGCAGATTCTAATTCAAAATATAAGGTTCTTACCATATTCAAGTAATGTCAGATTATTTGTAAAAAAAGTTGAAGTTCGTAACATTTAATTTTTCTTGACCTGTGAATCAAATTTCATGTCGACAGCTCCATTTTCTATATGCATTTGAACCACTAAAATCAATCAGCTATACATTACTTACTATTAACAGCGAATATAATTTCATTTCCAAACATCGGAGATAGATGTACGCCCTGAGATCATAGCTTCAAGAAGCAAAGAAGCTCTCATAAGTTTCTTCTGTTATATAATTTACGTAGTGTTCTTGTGTGCCATCTATGGGGTTTAAAGACTGAAAAATCAAAACTTAAGGAATTAATAGATACATGCGGTTATTATTTTTTAAAGAAGTATGTCGTATCAACTTGTAGTTGTTATTGTGTCGTTGGTATTTCACGCTATAGGTTCAGATTTTCAGTTACTGCTCTGGCGCTATTTAACGCTGAAGTATAAAACATACCAAACTATTTAATTTAGGTTCTAAACTTCAAAACGGTGTAAAACACCGTTGAAATCTGCTGAGTACTTTTTAACGTTTTCTAGTACGAATAAATACGGGTTTCGTTATTTAGATATAGAAAAGTGAACATAATTTATAAAGAGGACCGTACGCTTAGAATAGTTTATGACATATTAGTATCTACGAGATTTACAAGTGAGTCTTCGTTGCAGATGTACCCTAAGATATTTCAATGCTTTGTATGTGAAATGGCATTATATTCCTTCACCGTTAACGTTTAGATTTTTAGGGTAGTAAACTTCTGCGTGTAAAAATTACAGGCTCACATACCGATGTATTTAGATTTTGTTTAGCAGGGAAATGCAT
This sequence comes from Vandiemenella viatica, assembly GCA_031002005.1. Taxonomy (NCBI): domain Eukaryota; kingdom Metazoa; phylum Arthropoda; class Insecta; order Orthoptera; family Morabidae; genus Vandiemenella; species Vandiemenella viatica. The sequence continues at coordinate 315,374,770 of CM061920.1, read as the reverse complement.
ATCGATTTCTGAATTTGAATTTCTACAACGGCGATATCAGAGTGGCAGGTGAAAACCACAGTATCGTCAGCTTAAACAGCAGTATTAAGTGTGCGGAAGGAATATAGTGAATTCTTGTGAACAAACTTGAGAAATGAAAATATGTCTGACGAGAAACCGAGAGTGGTGGGTGAATGGTTAACGTTCTGGCCTCGTATTCGGGAGGACACGGGTTCGAATCCCCGTCCGGGCATCCAGATTTGGGTTTTCTATGGTTTCTCGAAATCACGGTTCGTAAAGAAGAAGAAGGAAAAAAATCTAACGAGAAAAATAAGTTAAGTGCCTCCTCCGATTTCAATAATTTTGTTATTAATTTCATTACATTAACATAGGCTACAAGTTTTATTGTAGGCCTATTTTTATATCTGCTGAGAATACGTGCAGGGGAGAAATAGTACCGCAGTCTTGGGAGTTTAAGGCTAAAACTTCACTGTTTTTTTTTTTTTTTTACAAAGAATACAATTTCGATGAAACACATTTCACCATGTTTCTCATGAGGAAGGTAAACCTACGTAATTACTCAGTTTTCAGGTTGTGTCCTTACAGCCATTCATAAAATTCTTAGAATTTATTTTCATTGCTCTGCTAACTGCAGTACACTTTTCCAGTGTGGTAAGGATGTCCTATAGCATGACCGACACTAAATTTCTGTCTTGCCCTGCCTTCCACTACTGACGGAGAGCCTCCTCTTTCCGAGTAACCATGAAGTGCTCAGATTTCCAGTACAACCCTTCTGTGCGGTGCAGGATTTTAATTCCGTCCTTGTGATCGACCTGAGTAATCATCCTCTTTCCTCCCTGCCTACTGGGCTAAACAATGTGGCAGCCGCACCGTTCCAGATTACTCATCATTCGAGAATGACTGTGCAAAGAACACAACACTGATGACCTCCTTGTGGAACTTCACCCATCAAGTCTTTATCTTGAGATCCCGTGAACAACACACATTGAAACAAAGGATCACAGCTCCCACCATGTTCTCTCTATCCAATTCCTTTCGAAACTTCTGGAAGATTTTGGTAGGTTGGTCCTGGAGATACAAACCCTCATGCAGAATGTATTATAAATTGGTACTGAATAAGTCAAAATATACCCAAAAGCCATATAGTAATATAGTACCAAATTTGTCGATGGAGTAAAACTACCCCTTAAACACAAAACACATATAATTAATTTAAGTCGCATACTGCGGTTCTAGTACTTTTTATTGTGTTAATGATGGCTCGTAAATGAAGATCACTTTCACATTTGTCTGAGGATGCTCGTAGTTGTATTGCTCTTAGAAGAAATGTATGGTGAACGGCAATTGGATTTTAAAATAAATTTGCCATTACGCCTCCCAACTAATATTGTGCTGTTTAAATCCGTAAAACGGACGTTTTGATACAACCATCACTAATTTTCCCGCTAACACCAATAAGGGTGGAACAGAAATGTACAAACATTATATAGAGGGGTGCTTATCCTTAGTCCAATGATTACAGAAATACTACGATATTTAATTCTGCACGAAGTATCATGGTAGTTTTAGGAACATCACGAGCGCCATAACTAGTACATTCTGGTACAAACAAACAAGAAAGTATATGAATAAAACCGGTGCAAAGTCAGGGTGTGGCGAACAGTAACTGCATTAACGTTATTGTTCTCAGTCAAATATATGCATTGACTATCTGACACGAACATTCGGCGGGAGCGTGAGATCTCTCGCAATACGGGCACCTCAAGGAACAGAATGAATATTGAGGAGGTCGTCTGCAATTGCCTATGTTAATAGGCTCAGGGCGCTTTCTGGGTGGCGTACAGGAAACACAGTGGTCACGATGTCACCAAGTTTACATTACCAGAGTGAGGCGGCAGATGAGTTCGAAGTCCTGGATCGACCGGGATGGAAAGCGTGACGGGCACGTGGAAATCAAAGTTCCCCAGCACTCAACAAAACCGGCTGGATAGGCGGAATAAAACTATCACTGCACGAGTACGAACACGCACACTGCAGGTGGGGTTGTCCCGTTCCTGGCGTTGCTATATGGTGGGCGACTTGCGAAGCACCTTGTGGCGGCTTCGGCTGGCAGGCCCACGTCGTCACCCAGAGGCTGTCGTCCGGCCATTGATGTCTCGTGGTCCTGGCCGCGAGGTCCCGGCGAAGGTGGAAGTTCCCCGCTGTCACTCGTGTAGACCAAGACACATGCGTTAGTGGCGTGGGTCGTGAGATTATCACCAATTGGCCTCACATTCAAACGACAAATGTTCGAAGCCTTCGGCACTCCTAATAGGTTGGAGGGTATATTGCGGGCGGAAGTCTGCTTACGCAGGAGATCTTATTAGCTGTCACATCTCTTGAGCATGCAACAATAATAACGTCCCTAACCGTGGCCAGTACAATTGTGTCTAAAGGTTACTCAACACAATATGCAATATATCGTGATAATATTGTATATTGAACAAGAACAATTCCTGGAGCCTTTTTCGATATCTTTGTAACCCCTCAAGGGCTTTATAAATGTAAATTATGAATTTCTCGTTATACGTTACAATCGGTAGATGGTTTGGAAACAGTGGTTAGTAGGTAGGAAATAATGATGAAATATGTTATCCATCATCGCTTGAAGAGGATGCGAAGCGAAATTTGCTGAAAATATTCCAACACTTGTGCAAGTCATTCTACCGGAAAGGTATACATAGACCTGAAATGTGGAGAGAGAAAATAATCACAGCCAGAATTTTATCTTCAGAAGCGTGCTTTTCAAAGTGCGACGATGTGCAACATTATCTCGCGCATGGGCTAGTATTGTTTGATGTAGTGTCAATAAAGATGAGGTTATTATACATCATTCCAAGTGACAAGTTAGTGTTAATAGATAAGGAGGTAATTAACGTCGGCTTAAGTGACGGATTTAAGAATTGAAAAAGTGTAGAAGATATTGCAAGCAGAAAAAGCAACATTTACGAGCTTATCATATTAAGTGAATATTTTCAGATGAACTAAATTCCCTGGAAGGATGAGTCGTACAGTGAGTTTTTTGTGCCAGCAGCGTAGACTAATGTATAAATATTTATGATATTCTCTAACACCTTGCTCAATCAAGAAAACGGTTCAACCTAGCTGTTTTGATACGAAAAGTACGGCTAGTATATTCCACATCCTGGTGCCAGTTGATGGATGAACGGTAGCTAAGAATGCAGTTTTCCACATTCGGTGTATGAAATACACTCTTTCAGTACTCTTGAAGCAAAGACATAATCTTGTTTCTTTTTTTTCAGTCAAGGATGTTGTAGCAAGATGATGAGTATGGGCATCTCCAACAAATTTAAATTAATTATTATTGAGTTTAGTTTCATTTAACATAAGAAATAAATTGAAATTCTTTATCGAGCTGGAGACAGGAAGTCGCGTACAGCTAAGAGAGGTTCTGTTAGAGTGAGAGGAGTCTGACTTATGCAGGATGTGGCTGTTATGTCAGGTAATGTGAAACAAAAGGAAGAGGGCTTATCGCTAGCGAAGCAACAGTAATACCGGTGAGAAATGGTGGCCACTGGAATTTTTGCAGAAGGAATCCTGGAATGACCCATTCGCTCGGAGTATCGTGGGAAGAATTCGTCCGACACGCCATCCCGAGGAATACCGATAGTACCCGAAGACTCTTAGCAAAAGAGAGACAAATACTTTCGCCAGAAAAGAGGGAAAACTTTTGAGAAGCCAATCCGATGTGTTTATTAAGTGATTGGAAATTTCAGATAAATTGTCTTTCCATGATACACGCCGAGGAGAAAAAGGGCGTATAATACGGGAAAAGGAGAGAGGGACCTTTTTGGCGAGTGGGAAGACTTCACTTCGTGCAGGACGGGCGCACTGGCCACTGCTTGCCAGAGCAGTGTTGGTGATTCCGTTCTGGAGGATTGGATGACTTAGCGCCACGTACGATCGATGATGTTACATGTGCTTGCTGACGTGACGAGTGCTTTGCAGTACCTGGACAGGTGCGCAATTTGAGTGACGATAGCTCTCTTGTTGCGACGAGGCTGATGCACCCGCACAGACACGGTAATTATTCGTCCACGAAACAGTGTGTACTGCGACGAATCATTGAGACAGCCATTTAACGGTCTAATGAGTGGTAGTTTATTTGTGCCGCCGGACATAAATTTCGAGCTAGTTGTATCAAAAAAGCCTAGTGCTTTTTGTTTCATTTTTCTGTATTGCATTGAAAGAATGTCTTCCATGTTTGGAAACTATCAACAACTATTCTTTGTGGAAACAAATTAATTCCCTGCCGCACTATAATATCCACTCAAATCTGATGTTTACTTCTTCTCATTGTATAAAAATAAGAATCGCTCTCAATATGCATAAGAAAGTTTTTGGATTCAGTTGCATATGAAATCTGTAAATCTTTCTAAAGTTCATGTACTGTACTTGTATAATATTTCTTAGCTTCAAATAACGATAATTGTTTGCTTGCTATTTCGCAACTGTAAGACGAGGTATTGCGTTGAAATTTTGTTTTGACAGATGTTTAAGATTAACGATAAATATACCTCTGCCTGTAAGCTTTCATGAATACCAAATAAACCATAATTTTAGGATCTTTTCAAAAACTAAAAACAGACGTAATGGTTTCATCTGTTTCCTGAAATTTGTAGAAGGTAGTGGAAGGTGGTGATTTAAATTATGCAAGGTAAGCAATTGATCTCCCCCAACCGACCAATCCACTACAATGTTAGTGTGTTTTCATGCGAAATTTGAAGCCTCCTCCATATATTCATATGTCTCGTGACACTTTCGAAACAACTCTGAATTTCTTCATATTCTCAACTAATCTCTTCTTTTCTATGCTTCCATTACAGCCTGCGTCAGGAATTTTAGGTTGAAATGCTCTAATCTGTGTTGTCTCTGCAATTCTTCTTTCTTGATCTTCGGTTGTATCCTTTAGCACACTGTCTTTGAAAGCTTCACTCAACACAATCTCTCATCCCATATCTCCCTTTCTGCTCTGTCTCTCTCTCTCTCTCCATACTTTTCCCCACTCTCTCTCTTCTTTTTTCTTCTTCTTCTTCTTTCGCTTCAATCGTCTTTGACCAACCTTTATATTAAAAATTTAAAAAATAATAATAATACAGTAAGTTCTAACATAAATTGCCTTCTTTATCCATTGTTTGCATACTCTCCTCATTTGTTTTTTATTAGTGTACTTACCAATTTAAAAAATTCATCATATTTCACATTCATACATGTTTCTTGTTCATGTCTTGCACGGTGTCCAGTCATCACTTGCAGTTCTTTTGGGAGGAAGTCATATTTTTCGTTTAGAAGACGATAGTTTTCACTAGTATTTATCTGTTTTTGAAATCTTTCTCACAAGTTCGTATGTTGTCATTTTAGTTCAAAAAACTCTTATATTCCTTCATCTGGTAGAGATGTTTAGGTTTATGTATTTAGTCGATTGCTATTATCCTTATTTTAGTTGCACTTCATCTTTCTTTTGATTCAGTTTATATTCGTGCCAAATTCCTCTCTAAATATTTTTTGTATTATCCAATAACGTCTAGCTCTTAAAAGAATCAAGCCCATAGGGTGATAAAAGCCAATTGTAACATTCTAATTCTTTAGCATTTAATCTTAATAATTTGATTTGATTAATCAGTTTCTTTCCATACAAATTAAATGTCAATGTGATAGCACTACCTGAGTGGCGTTTTAACCGAATCTAGTTAGGGTGCTAATGAATCCGAAATCTGCGCGGCCTAAAGCCTTAACAACAACAACAACAACAACAACAACAACAACAACAACAACAACAACATGCTTTGGTACTTTTATAACGTCCATGTGAGTGTCGTTTATTTAGTTCTTGTGTATCGGTATTTTATACTTGATTCATTTAAACGTCTTATCTCATTCACTAATATTTATAACATTTAACACCTTTTTTTATACACATGACATGGATGTAATTTTCTAGATAGGGCCCTTCAGTATTATGCTAACGCAAGAATTGTTTTCCTTCTGTCGCTTTTCTCTTAAACTCAACTTATTTTGTGTATGACAACCGTTATTTTCCGTTGATTCTGAAGTATACAGTATGAAACGATTGTATAGTTAGGGTAATTTCTTTTTTTAATGGCATTCGGCAACTGAGACCATACAGCCCGCTGTGAGTATCGTAGCTTCCAGTGAATCAGTCATCCAGTATATTATAACTTCCAAGTATGGACACCACAGGACGGACAGGACATTCACACAAACACACAACACTGAAACATCCATGCCGTCGGCCGGACTCGAAACGGCGACTTTCGGCATGCGGGAGCTACGGAGGCCTGCATAGTTAGGGTTCATGGGAGGAATTGCCTGAATAAACAGCTGTACTAATTTTTTATGATAAATGTTGCTCTCATTTACTAAAACTACATTTCTTTACCTATCTTTCTACAACAAGTGATGGCTGATATAAATAGTAATTTAACAAAGCAGGTGTTTTGACTAAAACTTAAGATTTATCCGATATTGAGTATCTTGATATGAGTATTAATAAGTAAAATATAATACTTTAAGTTTTGCAGAGAGACGTAGTATGACTACATGGGACTTCAAAGTGATAGAACCAAGATCTTGTCAGTGTCGAATTTTAGGGTTTGCAAGGAGGACGGATGAACTGTCTTCTGGATACGTCACAGCTCCTCCTACTTCCACGGCCAACATACCTTGTTACAACAAGCAGGTGTGATAACAAAGTATAACCAGTGGGTGTGTAAATTCCGGAACACAACGGCACATGCATAGGTGGGACAGTCACGAGTCAGTGGTTTGATCACCCAGTGACAACTTGCGACCTAAGTATCTTCGCACTTGTAATCTTTACTATTCCCTCTGTTACCATCTCTCAATTTGACCACTGCTCCGTATTTGGAACGTAGAAACAGAAGCGATTTCAGTAATCACGTACAGTTTTGATTTTATTTCATATACGATTCTAAATTGCGTCTCACAAAATGAACAAAAAGGCTGTCATGTACCCCCAGGATAGCTTTTGGAGAGGCCACTTTACACAACACCTGTTCTATACATTTAATGACAACATGTGCGCAGATGTCTTTGTATCATGCTTGAAGATTCAATCTTCTAATTTTTTGATTGAACTATGTTGTGATTAATTATATTGTGGAGGAGAGTTTTTAAATAAAATCAGCGGATTTTCATGAAATATGTGTAATAACACAATAATCGAAACGGTATTTTACCAAATTACATTGTTAAAATAGTAACAGTTTTTTTTTCCACATACACGTAGTTCCCACCAGAAGTCCTTTTATTTAGTAAATTAATCACGAATAAGATCCAAAATCCTCCTCACTTACTTGCATCGTAAAAATAATGGTTTTGAACAACTAAGTGGACATTTCTACTTTACTGACCTATTTAAATTATAATTTTTACACTTAAGTTTTTTTAAATACTGCTTATAAACGTTGATAGTGTCGAATGTTAGAAATTTTATTAATTTTACAGAAAAAATTTCAATTATATTTCAAATGAACGTGACAGAGTAATATTGAAACCTGTTACATAAGCGACTAATAAAGCCATTAACGTTTTATGTAGTAAATTACAGAGATTTATAGAACATTTTGACATAAAAGCTCATTAACGTATTATAGAATAAATGGAACATACCGGCGTACTGTTTGTGGAAAGTATACTATGTATCGAGTTTAGGTGTAAAAAAAAACTTTTCTTCACTATACTTCTCCACAAAAAAAAGTATGAATTCAAGAAATGGTGGCACATATTTTATTTTTACTGCGGCTTCAAGCTCCGTCTATTTCGACGACATTAAGTACGATATAACCTGACAGCGGATATTGAATGCTTTCATCTCTCTACAAAACACGTCGTCTGGCCTCGCATTCGGGAGGACGTGGGTTCTAATCCCCATCCGGGCATCCAGATTTGGGTTTTCCATGGTTTCCCCAAATCACTCCAGGCGAATGACGGGATGCTTCCTTCAAAATTGGGCATGGCCGAATTCCTTCCCGTTCATTGTCCCCAGTCCCATCACGCTTCTAATTACCTTAGCCGTCGACGAGGCGTAAAGCAATAATTTAAAAAAAACTTAAAAAAAACATTAAAAAAAAATAAAACTCGTGAACTTTTGTGCTGAAGTATTCGCATTATTTTGTTCGTGAATGGTGTACTATGGCTTTACGCCTCGTCGGCGGCTAAGGTCATTAGAGTTGGGATGGGACTGGGTACAAGGAACGGGAAGGAATTCGGCCAGGGTCTTGAAGGAAGCATCCCGGCATTCGCCTGGAGTAATTTGGGGAAACCATGGAAAACCCAAATCTGGATGCCCGGACGGAGATTCGAACCGCCGTCCTACCGAATGCGAGGCCAGAATGCTAACCGTTCACCCACCACCCTCGATGGTAGTTATTAATATCAGAATTTTTTTCTCGAAGTTGCTTTTAAGACTTTGACTCATTTCTGATATTTTAACATTTTGTTTTATAAGAACTTTAATAACATTAGTTACCTTCACTCTACTCATACTTGCAAGAAACTATACGCTGATTGCTGAACGACTGCAGTAGATTAGAACTTCTTCTCGCTTATCAACCAGTGCCATCAACTTAGCCATTTTTGTTTCTTTCTTCCGCCGCGAAACTCAATTTACAATTTAAATGCAATGCTGCACGTAGGTTGCAATGGACGTGTGGAGTTAGATTAGATCACGATAGAAAGAGATGGAGGACCATATCAAACCTGTTGAGAGACAGAAAAAAAGACTTTTTTTCTTTCTGTCATTCTCTTTTTGGTTTGATACAGTGCTATTGCTCTGCTGTGTTGATCTGTTCATACCCATGGTAACCTGCGTCTAAGATATTAACCAATTTCACAAGTGTTAAAATATGACTCGTCAACCACTCTCGTCTTTTGTAACATTATCCCCGAAACATGTTTCAACTCTCATCATTTCCCGACATTTATATTTCGAGATAATTTTCGTCATCCTTCTGTAGTTCCATATTTTAAACGTCAGAAATTCTACCTTTCTGGTAATATCAAAGTTCCAGCTTGATTGCAATAATGCAGATAGTTTTAGAAAGTTGAGTCCTACGTCAATTTTTCAAACTTTGAAGAAAATTCTCCAGCTTATATAATGTCCAAGAAAAATAATGTTAGATTTACATTATCAACAAGAACCACAATATTTCTACATATTTCTAGGCACATCTGAGTAATATAGGCATATATAGTTTCATATGACTTTGGCTGAAAGTATCTTTCTTTCTTTTTTTGTCACTGTAAAATAGTCTAGTTGCTATCTAGTCAATACAAACTCCTTGTACTTAGAATATTTCTAGAATTACAGCTGCGTGTGAAGAAAAATAATTTATTTTCTTTAAATCATGTTTTTAGTCTGAAAATTTCAAAGTACTTTGCCGTTGGTGAGAGTAATTTTTCTATTTTTAACAGTTTTACAAGATACTAAGATACTTAATCCTCTGGCGAGGAACATCTAAGAACTTCAATCGCGAATTTCCTCGCTATTAAATTTCATATTAAAAGTGATCTCCTTCAGATCACCATCTTGCCATAACAATCTGGCACCAATTTTTACACATGAGTACTTGGCATTCATGGTAAATGGAAATATATTCTCCTTTGCATGATTTGCTCCACCTTACCGTGTGATGGAACACGTTAACAGTACTAAATATTCATTTTTGAGACATATATAGCATTCATTGCGACCTAATTGTTACAGTGACAGAAATCAATGTTAAAGTAACAGCGCAAGCCTACGCGGCTACCCTTGTACTTGAAAGCTGCCTCGACCTTGGTTTGCAGGAAGGCACAGTTCCGCGCGCTAGGAGAGACTTGGAGTGGGGGGAGGGGGAAGGGGAGAGGGCCTCCCCCTCCTTGCAGCCCCCTCCTCCCAGCCACCACGTAAAATAAATCGACTAGTGGTCAGCTCAGCCCTGCACGGACTTTGAGAGTATCGTCTAGTGGCATTTGTATTCGTAGCGCTCGATAAGGCAGGTGTCTCGGTGTAGCCGTTTCCCTGTACACTGAGTTATATAGTCGTTTCTGCTGTCCGATGGCCGCAATATCTCGTAAACATGTGGCGAAGCGAAAGACATACTTGCAGCACTTCACTATGGAGACAAGTTGCTATCATCTTCTGTTATTCTTGCAGAATAACGATGAGTTCACTCCAAAGCTAGACGCTTTATGAATGACAATGTTCCGTGTCTTACCGTTTCTATTTGTTTACACAACTGCGAGCTGGTATCTGCTATAACTGAATCAAGACAGCATTTTTTTGGTGGCTGGATATTTGATAACTAAAACATGACCGATGTTTCTAGCGGATCTGACCCTAATACGACAGAAATTGTTCGGTGATTACTACACTGAGGTGACTAATGTCAAGGGATAGCAATATGCAAATATATAGATGGCAGTAGTTTCGCTTACAAATTGCATAAATTGTCAGTGCCTGGGCAGGACTTTCGTTTGTGGTCAAATTCTTCGTGTGAGATGGTTGATTACGTGATTATGGCCCCACGAGGAGAATTAACGGATTTCGAACGCGGTGTGCTAGTTGGAGCTAGACGCATGGGACATTCCATTTCGGAAATCGTTACGGAATTCAACATTCCGAGATCCACAGTGTCAAGAGTGTGCCGAGAATACCTAAATTCAGGCATAGCCTCCCATCATGAACAACGCAGTGGTCGACCGCCGGCACTTAATGAGCGCGACCAGCGACGTCTGCGTAGACTTGTCAGTGTGAACAGACAAGCAACACTGCGTGAACTAACCGCAGGAATGGATGCGGGACGTCCGACGGGCGTGTCCGTTAGGACAGTCTGGCGAAATTTGGTTTAATGGGCTATGGCAGCAGAAGACCGATTCCGGTGCCATTACTAACAGCACGACATCGCCAACAGCGGCGCTCCTGGTCTCGTGATCATATCAGTTGGACCGTAGACAACTGGAAAAAAGTGGCCTGATCAGATGAGTCACGATTTCAAATGGTAAGAGCTGATGGAAGGGTACGAGTGTGGCACAGACCCTATGAATCAATGGACCCAAGTTGTCAACAAGGCACTGTGCAAGCTGGTGGTGACTCCATAATGGTGTGGGCTGTGTTTACATGGCATTCAGCTACTGGGAGACCACTTGCAACCATTCATGGACTTCGTGTACCCAAACAACGATGAAATTTTCCAGGTTGACAATGCGTCATGTCACCGGGCCATAACTGTTCGCGATTGGTTTGAAGAACGTTTGGAAAAATTCCAGCGGATGATTTGGCTACCACGATCGCCCGACATGAATTCCATCGAACATTTATGGGACATAATCGAGAGATCAGTTCGTGCACAAAATCCTCCACCGGCAACACTTTCTGAATTATGGCCGTCTATAGAGGCTGCATGACTCAATATTTCTCCAGAGGACTCCCAACGACTAGTGGAGTCCATGCCACGTCGTGTTGCTGCACTTCGCCGGGCAACCGGAGGACCGACACGCTATTAGCAGGGTATGCCATGACTTTTGTCACCTCAGTGCATCTGCAATGATATACCATGTAACATACGTCAGCATAGATAATGACCAGCCAGTGTGACTCAGTGCGGAAAAGGCGCCTATGATCGAATCGAGAGGTCCAACGGGACAGAGCACGAATTTGCCCTCGCGTAACAGCCGTTCTGATCGCAGTTTTTAGGCGTTTTTTTGTATTGATCAAGGCTACTGCTAGGACGATCCCCTACCTGCGCCTCATAAACTAAACACTCCTCAAACAAAAATACATTATCACTCAAGAACACAGTTACCCACTTCGCAGACAGATGACAACACTTTACTTCGTCCTGTAGCGCTCAAGGGCAGAGGTAGCAGAAACGGGCACTTTAAACTCTGCCACTAGGCGCCCGAACTGCTATTCCCTGGAGGATCTTGAGGCTAAAGAAAACATGCGATAAAAAAAAATTGACAATGTTCTACTTCGTTCCACAGTAAGCCCATTAGTATACCGAGCGTGGTGGGTGAGCGGTAACGCTGTGGCCTTGCATTTGGGAGGATACGGGTTCGAGTCCCCCTCCGGGTACCCAAATTTGGGTTCTCCAAGGTTTCACCAAATCACTCCATGAGAATGCCGGAATGCGTCTTTCAAAAATCCATGACCGAATTCCTTCCCGTCCCTAGGCTTCAGTCCTCTAATGACGTGTGCGTAAAGCCATAAGCAAATAAAAGTATTTAGTACACCGTAATCCTAATAGATAGCTGTAGAGTTTAACGTTGTCTGCATGCTCGTCGGAGGATATTTAAAGATTGCCGCATCCGAAAGACTAAATCTCCTTGCAAGGACAGCACCAACGTGGGTGTCACAGACTAGCGGCTGCAAACAAGGAAATTTGAAGTCAATGTTGTGATTTGAAACAGCGTCGTTGGTGCAGCCTTGGTGAGGTACACGACCTAAGGGCCTCTTAGGCCCTTAAAGTGAGTTGACTGAGGTACTGCTACTTGGCACTAGTGTAAATATGACGTCGTCAATGCTACGTTTCTGTTGCTTTAACTTTGAGCAGTTTAATCCGAGACATTCTGAATAGCAGTAGGCTGAGTGGATTGGGACACCACTCCGCCAATTTCATCCTCGAGTCCCCCGCAAGTGTCGCTGAAGGCGCGTTTCCACGGTGCGTCCCTCGGTGCGTGGTAGGGAACACCATTCATCTTTGCCGCATATGCTAGCAAGCACGGCGCGCCTCGACCAACCGCCAGGCGGTAAAAGATGAAAGGCGCGTACTGCCGTGGGAACGCGCCTTGGTGTGGAAGTACAACGGACACAGGTTCTAATCAAGGCGTTCCAGCCATTCTGATTGTGGGTTTTCTCCGCAAATGCTGGTTCAGTCCCCAATGTCAGCCTCATTGGTTACACATTTCACAAACAAATATTTGCATTTACAATACAGTACGTAGATTAAACTTTCAAATAGATGAAAGTATTAGGGGCCGTTTATAACATCATTACCAGTGTGAAGGAACGAAACCACATGGGAAACTAAGTCGATGTAAATTCATATTTTATAGATATTTGAACCTCGTTCATCCAGTTTGTACTCCGTCTCTATCCTCGGCTCCCTATTTAATTTTATGGATTTTTGTTTATTTGTCAAATATAAATCTTGAAGCATGGGATCTAAATGATGGGTTTGCACCTGAAGTAGAAATACAAAAGTCGTGTTACTGCGTAAACTCGTGACAAGCCTTCACGTTCTATAGACACCGCTACCGTTATGGCACGCAAAGAAAATTTCTTTTTTAATTAAAGGTTTTTTTTTATTTTTTAACATTGGATCCCTACATCCAGATCTCGAAGCGAAAAAGATGAGAAAAAGTAGATACGCAACTACACTCCTGGGTCAAGAGAGCGCTGTAGTCAGTCGCCTTATGTGATACCTGACTTCCACCTGTTTCCAGAAATAAAGCATCCACTTAAACGATACCCCTTTAACGTCAAGGATATCACAGTTTATGAGAAAAATAGTATTTCACGTCCTCACATATACTGCCTGACAAAAAAGTAAACCAACTATTTGGGGAGGAGGAAATGAAATGAAACTTCAAGGTCTGAGAGGGTTTGTGATATTATTTGATTGATTATAAAATAGAGTCAAATTTATAAAGAACTTGGCAGTATGAGCCCACTTATTAGCATAATGTTGCACCCTCTCTGGCTTGGATGCATGCACTGATTCGATTGAGAAGGGTGTCACAAAGTCGTTGTAATATCTCCTGAGGCAAGCTGACCCACAACTGTTGTAACTGGTCCTTGATTTCCTGAATACTGGTACTGGGACGGAGTTGACATCCGAGCTGGTCCCACACACGTTCTATCGCGGACAGTTCTGGGGATCTTGCTGCCCACGGGAGTACGTCAACACCACGCAGACTGTTCATAGAAGTTCATGCTGTATGTGGACCAGTAGCTTGAGGTTGTAAAATGGCAGCATGATACTATCGCATAAGAGGTAACAGATAAGAACGTACCATAGTGCCATCAGAGCTACCTCGATCACTACCAGCCGTGACCTGAAGTCATACCCGATGGCTCCTCACAACCAGAGTAACACCGTCGTGCCTCTACAAAATATTTGAAGAATGCGTCATGTCCCCAGATCGTCGTCATAGTTGCCGACGATGGTTATCCAAGGTAGTGCAGAACCACCTTTCATCGTTGAACATAATGCGACGGCATTCATTGTGTTCAGAGATTCTGCAGTACCTCTGCAGGGTCGAAGCCACGTTAGATTACATGAAGAGGAAGTAGGGGTGAGGGAAAGGGAAGGGTGGTTAACAAGAGGCCAAAATGGAACCTTGTGGTCTGGCTGCACACTGTCAGTTATGTTGTGCGTCCTGCTAGTGTGTGATCAAATTTCTGTGGCTGGTTTTCACGTGACGTTCAGTCTGCTTTGAACAGATATCCAAGTTGCAGTCAAACGGTGATGAATGTCGATCTATGTCATTCCTCGCCACCGGATGAAACATTTTATTATCATACGCTGTTCTTCCAATGCTAACATCGCCATTTTAAAAATTCAGCTTCTTTTAACTTCAGTTGTTACAATTTGGGTTCTGCGCATTCAACTGTATTGTCATCTGTCTGCCTCTTACCGAAGGAGTCTCCGTATGTTTAAATAAAATATAAGTTGTCTTATATTTTTTGTCGTTCGCTGTTTGTAAAGGTAGAGTCATTGTCAAAAGTTGTGTAGAGAGCACCCCACGCTTTTTTTTTTTTTTTTTTTACATTAAAGTTAATTTTGTAATCAGTGACTTTATTCTTTAAGCTTATTCAAAAAAAAAAATTTATCCTGTATTGTGGGATGTCCCATCACTGTTAAACAAAATCTTTATATTTAAAGATTATTTTTAACCTTTTAGTTCACATTACTACGAAAGCGTGTTTTTAGTTTTTTAAACTACAATTTTATTTTTAACTTTTTAGTTCAGATAGTTTCAAAAGAATGTTTCCTACTGTTGGCTTTTCTTCGCCAATCTCTCTGTATCTTTGTGTTGTAGTTTCATTTTTAATTATTCCTTCCACGAGTTAAATACAATTAAATGGCAGCTCAGCCAGAGATCCAATAGCACGGTAAATGTGGAAAACTACTCTTCTATAATAGTACGAAGTAATGTTTCGAATACTCACTATTCAACATCACGTTAAGTGACTGCAGACAGAGAAACCTTTCTGGATAGGAGACAGTGGAAGACGATCGTCGTCAGCAACCAAGGCTCGTAAATCACACCCGGGAAACTGGAGATGGTCAAAGTAACGAGAATAGCAGGACGTTGCTAGAGACTGCTGTATTGTTAACGGTTCTTAAAAGTTTGCAAATTTTTTCTGTTTTTACTGTCAAAGTAATGATAATATCAAGATATAGCTATGAAATTATTGTATTATAATCAGTTATCAATACATCAGCAAAATTTCAAACAATTCGAACATCTGGAATTGGGTTAAAATTAAATTGCAATATTTCACGACATTCAACAATTTTTCTTTTGTTACTGTCAAAGTAATGAGAATAGCAGGATATTGCTATGAAATTCTTGTATTGTCACCGGTTCTTAATATGTGTGCCAAATTTCAACCAGCTCGGACATCTGGAAGTGGGTCAAAATGGAGTTGTAAATTTCCGTTACATTCATACATACATAAATACATACAAGTCAAGCTAATATAAAGCGTGTAAAAATGTGTCCAAAGTTTCTATTATTAAGGCTTAATGTCATAGCTGTCACATGTTATTTCACCCGAACCTCTGTCGAAAATAAGTGGTTGAATACATAAAAAAATTTTTTTTTGGAAAAAATATGTTTAGTAACATCTTAAAAATTTGTTAGTTTTTTCTGCGATGGTAACAAAGCCGACACAGGAATTTTTATGGCACTATTATTATTACTTAGCCTAAAGATACATTTACCATTTTAACCAATAAATATCCAATCAGTGTTTGTTAATAAAGAATATCGCATAAAATAAAAATACTTAAATCTCCTAACAACTGATTACAGAATTCTTGGCTGTAGCTTGGAATTCTTCTTACATGTAAGATATACAAAAGAATAACATTCGACTTACAAGAAAATATTCTAATTTTTAGAGTTAACATCGGTATGCTCTGACTTCAACTATTAAATTTTGCAGTGCTATGTATTTTTTGTAAGTTATTACGACAACAGTCGTTTATTTTCAGCTCACAGTAAATGCTTGAAATATGTACTTTTAGGTCATGGTCGAAAAATCTAGTGTTCTAATATCGGTTTCGAACGAAATTTTTGAAAACCCTAATCAATCACTTTACATTTTTGGTGTGTGAGTTACCGTAAAACACGTCCACGGTTCAGATTTTGGTAATTTTTAAGATTCCTTTTATCCCCGTCGTTCCACCCGGTTACAATGGTTATCGATGTTTCAAGCGTATTAGACACCACATACATAAAAGACAATGTTCGCGTGTGAGTCCGCTATAAACTAAAAAAAAACTACTGGACCGAATTACGCGTGGTTTTTTGCAAAATGGTCAGCGCTTTCTGGAAAAGAAAGATTCGCGACTGGACGAGTAGAAAGAAAGCACAACGATATAACCAAAATAATAATCTTAACAACACGAAGTACGAAATCAAGGAAATCGACTAATAATCAGAGATTTTTACAGAATCACTCACTCATTAGAAAAATTGGTTCAAAGCTTATTTCCAGTTTTTTTTTTTAACCAAGTCATCAGTGGTTAAGTCAACGTTCAATATTATGTGCAAAAAAATGTGAATTGTAATATTAGCGCTTAGCATATGTTACCAGGAGTAACAGCTACTTGCAATTAATAGTTACTCTTATAGATCAAGACGAAGCAATTAATCACCCAACAGAATTCTAAAATTAAGTTGATTTATCTGGATTGACATCACACATCATTAATCTGAAGGTTTGTGCTGCGATAATTTTTCTTAGAAACATTAACCTACCCGTCTTTGCAATGGCGCCAGATTAGCAGCCAAAAGGTTATCAAACAGAGTAATTTTAACTGTCAAATTCAAAGAAGAGGATCTGTTGTTACAGCATATACCAATAATACCAACCGACACGCCATTCCAATTCAAACTATTACAATTTCCAACTAAACTGACTTTTGAAATAACGATAAACGAATCACGAGGTCAATAACTGCAAGTATGTGGATTTAATTTGAAGAATCCACGTTTTTCTCATGGGAAATTAAACGTTGCATGCTTCCGTGTTGAAAAAACATAGAATTTGTTTGTATATACGCCTAGGAATCACCAAAAGCATTGTATATCCAAGAGAATTATAGTAAACTTAAAATAAAACACTAATTACAATTGATGTAATCCAAAACGTAAAAGTAACAATGTATATGTAACTACCTAATTATAACTAAATATGAAAATTGATGGCAATGTAGTCTTCATGGGTGTACCGCCGGATTGTGTTGTGGAAACACAATATTTCGACGGCTAGCTCCGCCGTCTTCTTCAGGTGTAGAGACATCTGGTCATTCTACATGAAAATTGATATCAAACATTCATTTGTGTTCATTTATATATATCTTAAAGCCTAGCAATAATGAAACATTGCCGGGTTCTGCTAGTTACTGTGATAAACATGGTTTGCCTAAAACTTTATTAAAATATCTTTACTTTCGGCCAAAAATTACATAAGTAAAAATGTATTTCCATGGTAATGGGATTCTTTTTAATCCTCGTCATTAGCTGGCACACGATTAATACCACCGCTAAGCTCAGTTCGTCCGAATGTTATTATACTCGTTACTTTCGCATTCAGTACCTTTGATCTGATTTTTTTATTCTTGTCCATTCAATCATTAATATTTGGTTACATTCATACAGTTGCTACGTTATTATAAGGGTTATCGTGCTCACGAAAAACCCATTACTCACTTAAATTGACAGCGAGACAAATGATAGCATAGCCGTGAGTTCACAAAATGTTGAAATATGGAGTCTGAATTTTCCTCCGTTAAAATACTTTGTTTTATCAACCTTGTTTAGCGTAAAATATAAATAATATTGGAACTAGGTCCTCCAAAATAAACGTTCTGAATTTTTTGTTATAATCGCTGGCAGATTTCAGTGTCTTGTTTATAATAGCCATGATTTTTTTAATCGAAATCATTTTTTCTATGTATTTCAGGTAGTGATCATTCTGTGTCATCTGCAATTCTATTTGTCGCGACAGTATTCCAGCTAACGTCATTTACCCTCTTAATAATATTATCTACAATCGGCTCCTTTTGTGTGGACTCCATCATTATTATTTATTTTATCTGTATTTAGCTATTAGTCTTCTCAAATTTTTCCTTGCAATATCCTTTTTAATTCATTAATTTTTAAGGAAACTTTTTCAAATATTCTAGACTTGAATTTAAGCTGGTGGTCATAGTAACCATGTCCCTTCGAAGTAGAACTCCTAACTTTTCAACTATTATCCCTCTCTAATAATTGCTTTATATACTCCCACCAAATCCTGACTTCCAATGACTCCCAAACAATCTACTTTATGATTTCAGTTACTGAGCTTACTCTACGGTAATTTCGATAAACGATTACGTCTTTTGAGCCACTCCTCTCCGGTATCAACTACTAATATGTGACCCCACACTACCCCTCCATACTCAAGCAACAGTATGACCAAGATTTTTCTCTTTTCTGTAGCACATCTCTTCATCACCTTCACCCTCCTACCCAGCCAATGTATCCTTCCCAGTTGAGTTTATCATCAAATGATACAGTTTGTTCCTACAACAAGAAATTCCTCGTCCAGCTTATACAAAACCTTTATTTCTCTATCTGAACACCGAACAATCAGACTCTCGGCATTTATTTTTATCACGTATTAACATATACAACGAAATATCCTGTCCAGGTCTTCCTGTAGATATTCGCTATCCTCTCTCGCTCTGTTCCTACTACATATCATTGTGTCATCTGTAAACAACCTAACTTCTCACTATAAACCATTAATACAATCATCGATCAAAATAGTGAACACCAAAGTCACACTACCCAGTAGCATTGCTATTGCATTTCATTCCTTAACTCTTTATTTTCTACCTCTTAATGATTCTTCCATTCAGCAAGTTATTTTTTTCATATACTCCAAAGTCTTTTTCCTTATTTATATCTTTAATTTATATTTTATGCTAAACTGTTTTTATTATTTTTATTAATATCTGCATTATAAAACGTCTTATGGCTTAACTACTAATGATTTTCATATGCTGCAGAGGATTTCTTTTATGTTTCTATTATGTGTCCGAAGTTACAGTTTTAGAAAGGTCAGAAATGTATAACATTGAAGGCCTCACCATTAGTCACCAATTCAGATGGATTTGACATGTTTAACGTATGCGTAACAACAGACTCTCTCGACGATTTTTGAATGGTGAGCTGAGCACTTGCAAAATACCTCGTGGTCCCTCCATGAAGCGCTACAAAGACCAGCTCAAAAAGACCACGAAGAGCACGAACACAGACCTAAAAACCTGGGAAACAATGTGTCACAAACGAGCATTTTTAGCTTACTTCAGATGCTTTATTTACTGAATGTTGAATTACTGATGTTGAATTTTTTTCTATTATTCCTAAAAGCTACGCAGTTAGTATTTTGATTTCTCAGACAAGCATCGTACATTGACACATTTTTAAAAATTATTTGAAAATATTCTAAAAGTATTCCCAGTAAATTATAAATTGCGATAGTCTTGGTATTCAACTATCTGGAAGAAAAACTTTTCGATTTCCGATAACTTTGCTTAGATGACGGAAGGCCACCAGTGAAGTCTTGTATTTTTTCAGAGATAAGACAAAAAAGATGAAGTATATTAGTTAATGGTAGAATAACAAAGTTTGTGTTCTGTTCAGATGACAAATCCCATTTAAGGTTAAATTCGTCCATGGAAAATCCGTCTACCGGAGGAGACGATCTCATTTACGAACAGAGCAAAAATTTTACCAATTCAAATTGTGAATAAAGTTTGGTAAATTTTTTTACGTAAAATCAAAAAATACCATCACAGGACTATTTTTTTTTTCTATTAAGTCATTAAAGCCTGAACAGCACGGTAGACAATAAGCAGCAAGACCAAAAAAAATGGGAAATATGCAGGCAGATATGACCATAAAAACGGGTAAATATGATCTAAAAATGACAAAACTTAATATTTAATTTTACTATACGTCAAAACATGCTCAATTATACATCATTTATCTTATCTAGTAGTGTCGCTTTCATGTAGACAGCACAATTTTTTTCCATGCACTCGATGCCCCATTGGGAAATTAAATTTTAAATCGTTTTGTTGAAGTCACTTTAATTTCACATAATTTACAGAGAAGAACTTTTTCGTCTGTGCCAGAATAGTCCTCTCTAATTTCCCTTACGAAACTTCGCACTTTCAGAAAATTTTACTTTCAGCATGGTTATAGGTCTATTCACTGACCCACTGCAGATTTAACGATGACTGATGATATTTCATTGAGATATTGTTTGACGCGGATCGATACAAGCATGCTGCTGCATTGTCGAGATTAAAAGCGGACACAACATTACGTTTAAATCTTGGCGTGAATTCTGACCACAGTGAAAATCAGTTTTGTTTTTTTCACCACCTTTACAGCAGAAGTGCAGTTCTGTAAATAATTATCTTAATTTCTTCTCATCTATATCCAGTGAATTCTCGGTACTATTAAAAAATTACCAGATTTTTCCTCAAAATATGACCATATGACCAGAAATATTATCGAAATATGACCAAAACTAGGAAAATGATCTGAATATGCATTTATATGCTATATAAAATACATTTAAATTCAATCAGAAACGTTGAATCGGTGTTTAATTCAGCATTTCAGCTCAAAGATCCGAACCCTAGTCATGGCTTTCTGAAAGAACCATCTTAACGTTCACCTGGGTTGATTTAGTGAGTCAATAGCAACCAAATCAGGATGGTCGGAACGGGGCATTGAACCCGCGTCCCTCTGAATGACGGCCAGGATGTTAACCGCTCACCACTAGACTCGGCAGAATGACGTGGACTGTACCAAGAGGTCAACTTCGCTCTAAACGATCAATCATATACAGTTCCGACATGTTGAAAAATAAACCAACAGAGAAATGGTCAAGATCTTAGATATTAATACGTGTCGAACGGTTCAAGTTACGTTGCTTGTCAGAAATCGTTTCTCACATCTTAGCAGTACACTATCGTTGACAGTAAATGCTAAAAGACAGTTATTGTCCATTATATGAAATGTTTTCAAGTGAAGTTTTCAGAATGTAAACATTGGTCTACCTCTAAAAATAATTAATAGAAGGTGTATGCGGTGAAACTCAACATTTATAGTTTATTTGTGTTAGTACCCAATTTATTAGAGGATTTGAAAAAAAAGACAGATTTTGTAATTGTTTTCCAACTTAGTTTAAAAAAATCATTGGAAAATTTGAAAAGGCCTTTATTGTTTCTAGAAGACATGAAACTTTCTAATCTATCGTCACGTCTGGAATCTGCTGGCTAATCTTCAGATCACAAATGTTACTTTCAGAGGTTGTTACAAAATCAGGCGAATATTAACACATTATCAGTAGTAATAAACATCAAAGACAACCGAAGTCAAAGAAAAATTTCCATGTGGCATAAGTTTTCAGGGAGAAAAAATCAGTATGCTACGATTTGCGGATGACATTGTCTTATTAGCAGAGACTGCTGAGGATATTTAGAAGTTATTGAATGGCATGAACAAAATACTGAAGGAAGATTTTGGACTGAATATAAATCAAAGTAAAAGAAAAGTGATGAAAGGTAGCAGAAATGATACCAATACTAGCAGATTAAATAGGATCGGATGCAATAGGAGAAGTGAGTGAGTTCTGTTACCTGGGAAGCAAAATTACAACCGATGGCCGAAGCAGGAATGATGTTAAAAGCAGGATAGCACTAGCAGAAAGAGCCTTCATGAAAAAGAGAAACCTTTTAGTTTCAAATATTGATCTGGGAATTAGAAAGAACTTCTTCAAACTCTATGTGTGGAGCACAGCACTTTACGGTAGCGAAACATGGACTTTAGGAATACCGGAAAGAAAGAAACTTGAAGCATTTGAAATGTGGTGCTACAGAAGAATGCTGAAAATTAGATGGACAGATAAAGTAAGAAATGAACGAGTTTTGGAAATGATGGGTGAGTAAAGAAGTTTATGGAAGAAGCTTACAGGAAGAAGAGACAGGCTGGTAGGTCATATTTTGAGACATGCTGGATTGGTTAATTTGTTAGTGGAAGGAACAGTTGAAGGTAAGAACTGTAGAGGTAGACAGAGATTAGAATATATGAGGCAGATAATTGAGGACGTGGGTTTTAAGTGGTATGTAGAAATGAAGAGATTAGCACAGGATAGGAAGGGATGGAGGATTGCATCAAACCAGTCTAAAGACTGACGACAGCAAAAAAAAAAAAAAAAAAAAAATGTAAAAATACTTGTATTTGATACTTTTTTCTGAGAGTAATGTGAAGTATGTTATCTTCGATTAAATTTTTTACGGTAGTAGCCACGGGTTAATTTGTATTCAATATAAATCAGTATTTACATATAGGACGTTTCTAGATCGACCCATTTGGAAACGTGCAGCAACTGGGGATATTTCTGGCTTGTACCAAGGGAAGTTTGATGGTATGACAGCCATCGCTGACCCAAATACTTCTGATTCCTCATATACACTAACAGGCATCATTCACACTCATTGTTCATGCAGTCGAATGACTTTGATGTAATGATAGAATGACATCAGTTACACAAGCAGCTGTAATAAACTAATTATAAATTTTTAGTAACAAAATTACGTAAATAACTAACATAAAGAGAAAAACAGTTGTAACAAATTGTTGCGTCCTGTTGTGCAACAGAGAGCGAAAGACTCACAAACTGAAACAAGTGGGTATCGATTTTTTACAATTCGGGAACTCGGATAGGAAAAGTTCAGGAGAAATAAATTAAAGAACACAAGAGGTTATGAGGAACACACTTGTGACTCACGAAGCCGACAAACTCTCACTGAGAATACTCAGAAATTACGAGAGGTACCTATTCCCAGGAGTACTGAACCAACTAGCAGAAGTTCTCTCTGCCAAAGGTCCATAAAACTTGACGAGCCTAACAGTAACAACGGCAACTACAATAGCTAAATACACGTTGTCATCTCCGCTGCGCTGTCTGCTTGCTGGCTCACTCGCCGACTCTCGAAGACCTCTGGAGAAGTAGTCCCTCCGCTGCGGCGGGCTCTTTTTTATAGCCGCCCGTGACGCGCTCCGCTGCCCGGGCGTCCTTCTGGAAGCTTACTCCCGTATTTCGTTACCCACGCGCCACGCAGTTCCCCTGTCTGATGCAACCCTGGCCTCACACGCGTTCACTGTTGGCTTCCCTTTACTACCTATTGCACCATCTTAACACTTGGGCATTAGGCGTTACTTTTAACACTTCGTAACACCTTCCCCCCATATTTGAGAATTTTGCAATCTCCCTGAGAATGCAAAATTCTCACACTACCTGTCGGATGTGTGAGTATCCTTTTTATTACTTTCTTTT